>CM057340.1:427782966-428323329 GCA_030015575.1 Agapanthus africanus
CCGGGTATTGAGCGATCTGAAGATCGACAAGCAAGCCCGCTCACACTCCAGTGAATCCAACCAGTAACACTTCCGTACAGTCCGGTCTGATCGTCTGATATGTCGCATATCTCGCCTAGGGGTGGTAAACGTCAGACCCCAATAGCTCGATAAGTCGTGTCGATATGAGGCTCATAACGGGTCCAGAAACTACTGGTAACACTTACCAGCAATTCTCTGAGCAGCCCTGGCCAGGGACTTCCTGTTATAGCCAATCGAACACAGTGCAACATCAACTCCCTATACCGGGAGAGACGAATCCCCTCCTATCGCTCATTGCCTCCATGTGACTCGGGACTGTACCCAAAAACCACCGTTTTGCATGCCCTCTTGGACGTGGTAAGATGGAAATCAAAGCACAGTGGGAACCACACACGACTCTATGACGATCTCGGGTCAACAGACTACTCTGTACCAGTGTCACCAGAGAACTGCCATCTGACGTAAGGTATAATACCATCTGGGAGTTCTCGGCGAGTCCGTCCAGTGTACCCAGTCACTACTGAGCACCCGTATATCATCTCTGATGTCAAACACCAATGGATATGGGATCATCCATCGCCCATCTGTATGGGTCGAGAAGGTATACGCTAGTCTACTCTGGTATATCGATACCCCGTCTCGATACACCCACGACTAGGGACTTTCAAGGATGTACTTATGGACTACCATGTCCCCACTAGTATGATCCTCATCATAGTCCAGGTAGTCAAGCACACATCCTAAGGGCTTTACCAACATGTAACAGAGAGACTATCAGTGTACACGTTAAGGTAAAGAGCAACCAGATAGCATACTATCATGTCGAGCAAGAAAGTCCTCCCTATATATGTCCAAGCATCCACTACAATATACATCCTATGTATAGTAATGGCCTCTAGGGCATACATATAACTAACAATCTCCCACTTGCACTAGGGCCATCTGATAGCAGTTGTTGTAGTATCTCATACTCAACCATCCCATAAAAATCTCTCTCTGGGAACAGGCCTTTGTGAGTGGATCCGCTGTGTTGTCCTCTGAGTCTACTCTCCTAACCTCGATCTCCCTGGAGATCAACTATCTCCATGATCAGGTGATACTGCCTTAGAATATGTCTGGATCACTGATGGGACCTGCGTTCCTTGGCATAAGCCACAACTCCATTGTCACACAATGGGAGGAACATAGTTCATCTTATGAACCAATATACACCCAAACAGCCTCTTTGGTAGCATCTTAAGTAGCGATGTATCCTGCCTTTATCGTCTAGTATGCCACGGTATCTAGCTTGGAACTCTTCCAACATACCGTCCCTTTACTGAGGGTTAAGACAATGCCTGTGACTGACACTCAGTCGTCTTTATCACCCTGGAACCCTTCCAGTGATTCTCCCCAGGATCGGTTGATACTGTCTCACTATAACTAGTGAGAATCCTAACATCCATTTAGATCTATCTCATAGATCCAAAAACCCAGGATTTAGGAGGTATCACTTTGATCCTATGTGGAGAATCATTGTGATAAGCGGAGATTGATCGAGCGTAGCATAGGAAACACTTTCCCTATCAAGAGTATGTCATCCACGTACCCTACGAGGATCATCACCATACTCCCTACTACCTTTTTGTTTATACAAGGTTCATCTACCATTTTGATGATGTCAATCTCTTTGACTAATTCATCAAAACAGATGTTCCAACTCCGCGATGCCTGCTTTAATCCTATAAAGCATCTTGCACACGTTTCCGCTGCTCCCACTGTCTACGAAGCCCTCTGGCTGTGTACTTAGAGACGCACTTTTCTAAAACATCATTTAGAAAAGCAGTCATGACACCCAACCACCAGATATCGTAGTCATAGTATGTAGCCGTGACAAGTAGGATCTGGATGGACTTAAGCATAGCTACTTGAAAAGGTTTCATCATTATCCACACCTGGTCAATGATGCAAACTTTTAACAAGTCTAGCTTTGAAAGTCTCAACTTTTCCATCTACACCAAGTAATCTTCTCAAGATATACTTGCTCCTGATGGGGATTTAACCCTTCAGATATAGCAACCAAATTCCATACTTTGTTGGTGTACATGGATTCCATCTCAGATCGGTAAGCATCCAGCCATTCTTACAGAGTCTTACTCCTGATGGCCAGCTCGAAGCTAGTTGGGTCATCATCTCATGATGCAATCCTCGCTCCCACTGTCATAGAGAAACCGAAGTAACTCTCAGGTGGGTGAGGAACCCTACTAGATCGGCGGAGAGGCTGAGGTTCATTGGTAACTATTGAATCCTTTGGTTCTATCAAATCATCTGCTGTAGCTTGTATAGCTGGAACCTTTCCAGTTCTACATAACTAACCTTGCCTCGAGCTTGTCCGAATTCTGCTTTTAGACATAGGCCGGACAACCCTAAATCTTAACTAACCTAAGATATGGGCTCTTACCTTTCCATATCACATATGAAGTGGTAGGCATCTGATTTGATTTGAACCGTATTCAATAGGTATGCAGCTTCTCAAGTGCATAACCCCCAAAAGGAAATAGGCAACTCAGTAGTACTCATCATAGAGCACACCATATCAAATAGGGTGTATCTGCTCCGCCCCGATATACCATCGTGCTATGGTGTATACGGAGGAGTAATGCTGAGAGAGAATCTCATTCTCCTTTAGAATAGTCCAGGATTTCCGTGCTCAAGTATTCTCCTCCTTGATCACATCAAAGGACATAATACTTATACCCGAATTGGTTCTCTACTTCTAACTTATATTCTGTGAATATCTCAAAAGGTTCAGACTCATGTTTCAACAGGAACATATGACTGAATCTTGAGAGATTATCAGAGAATATAATGAAGTACAAAGAACCGGTCTTGGCATGTGTAGACAGGGGACCTTTATACATCAACATGTATCATCCCAAGAGTTCACTAACTCTTTCTCCGTTTCCAATAAACATAGCTAAGGTCATCTTATCTCTGTGATATGACTGGCAAGTTTCATAAGATGTAAATTCAAACTGATTTAAATATGCATCTAAATGTAACTTCAGCTAGTCGGGTCGCATTGATATGACCTAGTCTACAATACCTCAAGAAGAATTCGTTCATTTCTGAACTCTTCCTCTTGTGTGTGTTCTGTATACGAGGAACTGTAGTTTGATTTAGAACGTCAATGCTTTTAGATAACGTGCCTGAACCGATCAACTTTTGATATAGGGAATGTTCAAAACATTATCCATCAATACAAAATTATATCCTTTCTTTACTAATAAAGAGACTGATATGATTTTGTATATCAGGTTCGGTATCTAATAGCATTTGTTCAGAATCAATGTATTCGTAATACAGGGTGACAGTGACCAACAGACTTGGCTGCAACACTTGCCCCGTTTTCTGCCTCATGAAACTTATCACCCGTTCTCAGTTTTTTACCTTTCTATAGCCCTATGTAACAAATTACATATCTGGGATCCTGATCTGGTATCACATACCCAGGACGTAGAGGATACAGAGAAACAGTGCTATGTAATGAACACACCCGAAGAAGATGCATCATATGCACTTTCTTCGTTTGGGCGGCACGGGAATTCTGGTAATCCCCAATTTCCTGCTCTGTCTTATAACAATTATAAGTTGGAGCGGGACCAACGTTCCCCAGCTCAATATAACAAGCGGGTTCGGTCAATATTCCGTATTATTATCTTGATTAAGGCGTGATATGGTCGCTACCAGGAGAGAGAGAGAAGAAAACACTCAGCGTGCGCTCTTGCAAGAATAGATTGGTTATTATTTTATCTAATCAGGATAGCTCCCACTGCTTTTTATCAAATCTTCCTTCAAACCCTAAAAGGAAAGACTAGCCGGGATTAATTACACACTACAAGTTCGCCAATCTTTCAGCCAGGCCAGTGTCGGTACTTTGAGGGAGGTCCCCCATGCTTTCGCACGAACCTAATTAATGTAAACCTCGTTTTCCCAGAGGCGTAACCTCGTTAACACCTTTCTAGACACCTACTTGATCGGCTAATTGTAATGTGCAAAACTCTCTCAGGAGTAACAATTACTCGCAGCGGGTATCGGGATCCAACTATCTCATAGAAGGTATGCAATCTCATTGCAAATTTCAACACTTGTAATTCCCGATAATGTTTTGCCCCTAGCTCGCTATGACCTTGACGCATGCCAAACAACCCATAGTCTGCTAGTCAAGTTCAACCCGTACATTTCTTGATTGAATTAAACCCACCCGCACGACCCTTGACGCATGCCAAACAACGCCGTACGAATACCCTAATCCAATCGCATCGTATGCTAGCAGATAAGCACTAGTTAGCTACCGTACACTACGCCTTGACGCATGCCAAACAACCGCAGCACGAATACTAACTAGTACTTATCTGAAATGACGGAGGGCTACGACAGGTTTTTCTGAAAACCTATTGCGTAATGAACTTGATATCGTTGTAGGATCGAATGAATTTTGAAATGGAGTGTTTTTGAGGCTTTTCTAGTTATGCTAAAGGAGTCACTCCCGGTGAAGGGATCGTCGGTCCTTTCCTCGTCGAATGAGGTGCGGGATATATCACATATATCACTGTGCAAAGCAAAAACTCTTAAAAGCAATCAAAAGACAAACCGAGTGTGTAGCATCTGCCAGTTATTGCTAAAGGAGTCACTCCCGGTGAAGGGATCTCGGTCCTTTCCTCATCGAATAAGGTGCAGGATATATCACATATACCACTGTGCAAAGCAAGAATTGTAGCTACCTGTTTTATTTTTGAAATTCGATTCTACAACATCTTAGGTTTCTTTTATTTCATTAATCACATTAATGAAGTCCCATCAATTATGTACCTAAACATCACAGATAAATACGACGTACACTTATGCCATCCGCATTCGCCTCGATGTCCCCTCGTGCACCGTTAGGTTAGGTAACTAACGGCAGAGCGGGGCAGGGCTAGCGCGGGTGTAAAACATAAGTAACGCCTATATAATATATCATATATACTATATGCTGTATCTATCACAGAACATCACATGATCACATCACAGATATCGCAGCAGAAGAAACATATGAAATATTGGATATACTAGGACGTCCGTGTTTTCAATACGAGCCAGTATAAAACACGGATTCCACGGTCGTGTTGAATAGCCAAACCCACACCCCTAGACCCCTACGAGAGCGGCAAGCAACCCTACCAATTCTAGAGTTAGGAGACCCGGACTCGACTCCTCGAGTTGGTCTCCCACTGGACTCCAGAACCCGGTTACTTGTGCTCCCCTCCTTGGGTCTATCCTAGTGCGGAAAAGTAAATAATATACAAACGGTGACAACTTCCGCAACCTGGAAGTGCCCCAATAAAAGAATATTACATACAAGTTTTTACATGAATGAAAATGAAAAACACTCATCTCACATAAAAAACCCCGGCTATTCAAACACGACGATCCAATATAACATATCCAGCAACACATAACATCACATGTCATCAACGTAAGTAAATATGTCCATCCCAATTGTCGTTGACATATAGCAACGAAACCGGCGATATCACATATTACACTTACGGTCACAGAAAAGAAAGTGTAAAACTACAACAGTTGGAATCCGCAACCACCTCAGACATCGCATGCCTGACCAAATGAATTACTTAGACATCGCATGCCTAACAATTATAAACCCCGCATTTTAGTCTCAAAATCGAAAACTCTTTTCAATATCAAGTCGGGCAATTCAACAAGATTCCAGACATCCTGATCGAATACTCGTCGCAAACTTCAGTAGGCGGCTGCACCCCCGATACCGTCGACGAAGTGCACCAAGGAGGAACACCGCTGCCGCGAGCACCCGAACGGATGCTTTCGGCGACGGGGTTCTCCTACAGTCACTTGGTCGAGGCTATGGAGTGAAGCTGTCTATTAAGTTTACCCGGCGAGTATCCGCGTACGCTACGTGATTGCGACGGACTTTTGATCACATCAAAATTCTGTGGCAACCGATCAAGTGAGACTAAACTGCTATGTTCATAACATTCATTCAGTTATCTCATAACTAATTGTGAATTCCAATTATTGTATCCCATTCCAGATAAATAGAAAATGTTAAACTTTTCGATCGAACAGTCAAACACCCAAGTTTTCCCGATACAGATCAATACATGAAATAAGTCTAACAACATTCCGTTCGTGCCTCAGTACCAACGGTCCAGCCGTAGAAGGGTCAAGCCAACGCCTCACATGTGGCACGCCGTACTGCCCCAAACCCGAAGGTTCAAAGGGCAGTTCAAGACGGTCACATAATCGAGTTAAGGTTTGTTGTCTTCTAGAGGGTCCATCGCGTTACTTGCACTACTTAGAACGTCGTCAAACTACGGAAAAATCCAACACTTGGAAATTTCCCGGCAGGGGAAAAAGTGGGTATTTATATCCGGTCGAACTTTTTAACATATTCTAAAAAATTATCCGGAAAGCCACATAGACAAAATTTGATACTCCGATCGAAACACCGAATCCCCAAAACAACTCCAGAAAATTCAACTCTTGAATAAATTTTAAAAATACCCAGAGAACTCAGCACCTGAAACAATGAATTACTGTGCAAACAGTTAGGGCTGACGTCACCATTCGGCCGCGGAACCGCCGCATAAGCTAGGCTTATGCCGCGGTTCCGCCACCGTTTACACTGTTCATCCAAAACTTTTTGCGCCGTAATTCTTAGATTTTCCTGCTGGGTTTTCTGCATATTTTTAATTTGGAAAAATCCACGTTTTCAGAAAAAGTCCAGAGAGCACTTTTGAGTTGGGGTTTCGGGTTCGTTCGGATTTCAAACTTCGTCTGGACTTCGCCTAAGGCTCTAGCTAGGCTCTGATACCACTGTAGGGTTCCTAGGCACTCTCAAGAGGTCTCACAAGGCATCGATCATGCCAATTTCAAAAAATCTAGGTGCCGAGAAACCCGACTACGGATCGTTGGCTAAAGTTTAGGCGAAACTAGAAACTAGTTAACAACTTAACTAAGAGAATACGGAAATACAACCTTTGTAGATCTGGTGCTCCACCTCCATTGCTCCGCAATGAAGTCCTTTTGCTGTCCAAAACAAATCCCGGGCTCTAGCATCGGCTTCATCGGAGAATAGGCGAGCTAGGTCGTCGATGTCCATGCCGAAGATGATCTACGTCGAAGCATCGCAAGATCAAGCTCTCACTTCACCAAGTCATGAAACTTGTGAAGAAAACACACTCTACTACTTGGCAAGAGGTAGAGGATGAAGAAATAGGAAGTGGGTAGACTTTAGATTTGGATTTCTCACTCTTTTTCATCAATCCACCATTGATGAAGTGAAGCTTTCTTCAATGAAGAAGATGAAGATGAAGAAGAAAGTGTTATGATAAGTTAATTAAAAAAGAATAGAAAATCAATACTTATCATAATTCTAACTATGGTTATGTGTAGAGAATTGACCAAGGTTAAAGGAATGGTTAGGGTTAAGGATGAGATAAGAATGGTGGTCAAGGTCAAAGCTTCATGAAGCTTCAACTAAACAACAAATAAAGCCACCATTCTTTTCTCTTTTCCATTTATTTTCCAAAATGTATAAACAAATAAATAAATGAATAAAATGAATAAGGAAAAAGTAAACCCTAACCATTTCATTATCCAAGGTTTAATTCTTTACACTTAACCAAAAGGCATGCATCATCAAACATGATACAAGCAAGTGCACAAAATCATATCGCATATTCAATGCGCACATCCGAGTGAGAAAATCCATCTTAAAGTGAACCAATACTAGTTAATGCAAAGTAATATATCAAATATATAATTATGCATTAAATCATTAAATCAACACTTGATTTAACGATCCGGTCATATCGCATATAACCGACTAATATTTTATGTATCGGCTTATCGAACCAACCCTTGATTCGATAACTAGGTTATATCGCATACAACCTTTCGATACATTCATCGCGAGAATGGAATACGGTATCACATACACGCATTATTCTCGGTCCCGCACATATCTCATATGCGCTCCTATTTCGTTTCGCTTGAGCCAGGAAACCTCTGTGTAGGACTCTAAAGACTCGTCAATACGCCGGCAGCAGGTGATGATCATATCAAGCACCCACAAGCCGCAAGCGGTCTGCTAAACGTAACGGCCACTCGGGTATTGAGCGATCTGAAGATCGACGAGCAAGCCCGCTCACACTCCAGTGAATCCAACCAGTAACACTTCCGTACAGTCCGGTCTGATCGTCTGATATGTCGCATATCTCGCCTAGGGGTGGTAAACGTCAGACCCCAATAGCTCGATAAGTCGTGTCGATATGAGGCTCATAACGGGTCCAGAAACTACTGGTAACACTTACCAGCAATTCTCTGAGCAGCCCTGGCCAGGGACTTCCTGTTATAGCCAATCGAACACAGTGCAACATCAACTTCCTATACCGGGAGAGACGAATCCCCTCCTATCGCTCATTGCCTCCATATGACTCGGGACTGTACCCAAAAACCACCGTTTTGCACGCCCTCTTGGACGTGGTAAGATGGAAATCAAAGCACAGTGGGAACCACACACGACTCTATGATGATCTCGGGTCAACAGACTACTCTGTACCAGTGTCACCAGAGAACTGCCATTTGACGTAAGGTATAATACCATCTGGGAGTTCTCGGCGAGTCCGTCCAGTGTACCCAGTCACTACTGAGCACCCGTATATCATCTCTGATGTCAAACACCAATGGATATGGGATCATCCATCGCCCATCTGTATGGGTCGAGAAGGTATACGCTAGTCTACTCTGGTATATCGATGCCCCGTCTCGATACACCCACGACTAGGGACTTTCAAGGATGTACTTATGGACTACCATGTCCCCACTAGTATGATCCGCATCATAGTCCAGGTAGTCAAGCACACATCCTAAGGGCTTTACCAACATGTAACAGAGAGACTATCAGTGTACACGTTAAGGTAAAGAGCAACCAGATAGCATACTATCATGTCGAGCAAGAAAGTCCTCCCTATATATGTCCAAGCATCCACTACAATATACATCCTATGTATAGTAATGGCCTCTAGGGCATACATATAACTAACACGAAGAACTCCAAAGGATATTATTTCTATTATGCAGAGGAACAAAAGGTTTTTGTTTCTCGTAATGCTCATTTTCTAGAACATCAGTTTTTAGAAAAGGAAACAAGTGGGAGCGAAATAGAACTGGAAGAAATTCCAGAACCACAAACTACTACTGAAAGTATGGTAGAACTAGAGATTTCAGAAGAAAGGGACATCCCGACGCCACTCCGTAGGAGTAGTAGGCAATCTCATCCGTCCAAGAGATACTACGGTTTTCTCATAGATGGGGATAGAGAGGATTGCACTATTGACTATGATGAGCCTACTAGCTTCCAGCAAGCCATTCAGAGCGGTGACTCAATAAAATGGCTGGATGCAATGCGGACCGAAATGGAGTCCATGTACACTAACAAAGTATGGACTTTGGACATTGCTCCAGATGGGGTAAAACCCGCAGGATGCAAATGGATCTTCAAAAAGAAGATTGGTGTAGATAGACAGGTTGAAACTTATAAGGCTAGACTTGTTGCAAAGGGTTTTCGTCAAAGACCTGGTTTGGACTAAGACGAAACCTTTTCTCCAGTGGCTATGCTTAAATCTATTCGGGTCCTTCTTGCTATTGCTGCCTTCCACGATTATGAGATCTGGTAGATGGACGTAAAGACGGCCTTTCTAAATGGTAATTTGGCAGAAAGCGTCTATATGGATCAGCCAGAGGGATTCATTCAGAGTGGGAGCAGCGGTAAAGTATGCAAGTTGCTTAAGTCCATTTATGGACTAAAGCAGGCATCGCGGAGTTGGAACATCTGTTTTGATGATGCTGTCAAAGAATTTGATTTTATCAAAAATCGAGATGAACAATGCATATACAGTAAGATTGTAGGGAGAGCTGTAGTATTCCTCGTCTTGTACGTGGATGACATTCTCCTAATAGGAAATGATATTCCTATGTTACAGTCAGCCAAAAGATTCTTGTCACATAAATTCTCCATGAAAGACCTAGGTGATGCCACCTACATTCTGGGGATCCGGATCTATCGTGATAGATCAAAAAGGATATTGGGACTTTCACAGTCCAGGTACATAGACACCAAAGTGAAGAGATTCAGTATGGATGATTCTAAGCGCGGTAACCTACCGGCCTATCACGGAATCACCCTCTCCAAAGAGATGTCTCCCAAGACTGATTTGGAAAGGGATCGCATGTCGATTATACCCTACGCTTCTGCGGTAGGCTCTATAATGTATGCAATGTTATGTACCAGACCAGATGTAGCATACGCATTGAGCGTAGTAAGACGGTATCAAGCAAACCCGGGGGAGAAGCACTGGATAACAGTAAAGAACATTCTCAAGTACCTAAAGAGGACTATGGAGATGTTCTTGGTGTATGGCAGAAAATACCTCCAGATGGAGGCCTTTGCCGACTCAGGCTTCCAGAGTGACAAAGATGACTCCAAGTCCATGTCGGGTTATGTCTTTACTCTCAATGGAGGGGCGGTCTGTTGGAAGAGTTCCAAGCAGGAGACCGTTGCTGACTCAACGATGGAAGCGGAGTACATAGCTGCTTGCGATGCCGCAAAAGAAGCTGTCTAGATGAAGAAGTTCTTCACAGAACTTCAGGTAGTTCCTTCCAGTGTTAGTCTAATACCTCTGTATTGTGACAACAACGGCGCTATAGCTTTAGCGAAGGAACCCAGGTCCCATCAGAAGTCCAGACACATCTTAAGGCGGTATCACCTGATCAGGGAGATCGTAGATCGCCGGGAAATCGAGGTGAAGAGAGTAGAGACGGACAATAACATTGTTGTTCCATTCACAAAGGCCCTTCCTCAGACGCAGTTCTAGAGGCTATTCGAGATGATAGGTCTACGATATGCCATCTCATGGCCCTAGTGCAAATGGGAGATTGTTAGTGTATATGCCCTAGGGGCCATTATTGTATCATACTTGTATGTATATTACTTAATGGAAGCTTGGGATATTCACAGTTGTATATACAGTCTTGCTAAAAATGGTAGTATGCTACTTGGTTTGTATCTACTTTAATATGTGCATATGTTTCTTGTAAACGTATCACTTATACATATTGGTAGAGCCCATAGGTTCTTTGCTTGATTACCAGCATTGTGATGGCAGTCACACAAGTGGGGGCTGGGTAGCCTATAAGCAACATCCTATACAGGTCCCTAGTCGTAGGATTATCGAGACAGGGCATCGATATTCCGGAGTAGACTAAGTTTGTACGCTTCTCATCCCAGTTGGGGAGATGGTCTGTCCCACAGCCATCAGTACGTCGTACTGGAGATAGTATACAGGTGCTCGTTAGGTTACGGGTACACCAGACAGGACTCGCAGGGGAACTGATTGGTTGGTATTATACCCATCGTCAGTTAAACAGTTCCCAGGTGACATGAGTACGGCATAGTTGATTGGTAGAGTTTTTGCGTGTTCAAGTTTAGTTAATTACCGCAATCAAGGAGGTTTCGCTTGTAGCTAGCCGGTTGAGTACGGGTCGTCCGCAGGGAGATGGGAATCTTTTTCTATGTGCTTTAACGAGTTAAGTCCAAATGTCCAGATTTGTTTTATGATTAACTAAGTGCTAAAATGATATGTAAAGAGAGCTTGTTAGGGTTAGGATTAGGTTAGTTTGAGTTAGGAGTCGCTCACTTCTTTCGTTGCCACTCTTAATATCGGTGTTACGGTAATCGGCAACAACGGGGATTAGCATGACTAGGAAGGAACTTTCGAGTATAAGCTAGGCTTTCCAACACATAAGTTCTTCCTTTTGGTGCTTGTCCGTCCATTCTTGGCTCTTATCTTTAACCTCCGGTTAATTTAACCACAACCGGTCTCACTACGGAATCACCGCTATCATGTAGGATAGGGTGCCGTAGGGAGCGGATTGTGGTTCAATTAACGGGAGTCTGATTTAAGATGTTGGGTAAGGAAAGAGTGAGAGAGATTTCCTTCTCTCAAACTTCCCTTATCCTACCCTAACAAGTATGAAAACTACTCACCCATTACAAGAAAAATGAAATAAAACAAAGGAGGAAGATAGAAAGAAAGAGGTTAAATGATTACAACTAGCTGTTTGCGACCTCACCTCGGCAAGGATCAAGAGTAAGCATCATGGTTGTTTAAGGATAAAGGAAAAGAGAACAAGAAAGAAACAAACAACAAATAACAACAACTAGATTAGCAAAAGAAAAATACAAGCAAATATAATTAACAATTACAACAAGATAAGCATGGTAAGAACAAGAACTCCTTTATTCATTCTTCACTCACAAAAGCTCACTACAAGTTTTTAATGGAGAAGAGATGAGAGGAGGAAGAAGAACAACAACATATAACCTAAATCTAAATACAAGAAATAAGCACCCTTGGCTTTGGCAAGTTCTGGACTATTTATAGGCAGGAAACATAAATTCTAGGGCAACATTCTGGATCAACATGAAATGACCAAACACCCCTTGAAAACTCATCAGCTGCGGTGCCTGTACGGCCGCGGATCCGCGGCCTAGACCCCCTATTGGCCGCGTATCCGCGACCCTATAGGGGAGTTGGGGTCTATATTTTTGTATGCTTCCCTGGTCTTCTATGTCCTTTAGTCTAGTACATGTTTTTTCTCAGATTTTCTTCATGATTTTTCCAGAATTTCTGTTGAGCAAAAGGTGATGTGATGTGGATCTTTTGCCATGATTTCCTCGAGCTCCGCGTAGATATGTTGGATCTTGTGTTGCCATTGAGCTTTGTGCATGAAAATGACATTGATTTGCCATTTTGTCTCTTAAACTGGTGTGCGGCAACATACGGATAGAGAGCGGAGACCCGTGTTTCATCTGTGGTTGGCAGTAATCCGGATTTTGTCATGCTTTTCCATAAATTTCACTGTTTAGAGCCGAGAACGTGTATCCTGCAATTGACTAGCAAACACGACTCAAGAGTACCTACCGATAAGCAATGTGATAAAAATTGGGCGGTATAAAAATGCAAAAAACTGATATGAACAAATACCCCCAAACTTATCATTTGCTCGTCCCGAGCAAAGCCAATTTTATTCACAAAAAATTTCCTAACCTCACTTTCGCAGGGAACGCGATTGCACTGAGCATGTGCAACAAGCCGTTAAACCTCTAGGTGTCCCTAGTAGGAGGAGTGTCGTCTCCTGAGGGTTTTCAGCGGATACTACCCACAAAATCCGGTCAAGCTAGTTTTGCAAAATAACTTATGATTCAAACCCTGAAGTTTTTGTTTCAGAAAATAACAATTCTATAATCCTAAGTCTAGACTATCGAACCTTTATTTTTCACATCTCGCATCTTATTTAACTTAAGATTTTATATGTCTTTACGTGCAGCGCAAATAGTGTCGTTAAGTTCCAGAAGGATCGATTAAAGTCATCATGTCACACAATAAAGCCCGGATAAAAATTTTAAAAGGATCACATAAGTTTTATAAAGAGTTAAGTATTTTTCAAGTTTCGTTTTCCAGTAAAGTTTCAACTTCAGAATTTCTATCTTCCCTAACAGGAAACTAGGTCTTATTTTTCACTCCACCTTTTTCTTGTTTTCATTTCATACACAATTCTGTGAACGTGCAATAGTCTTTATCATAAAATAAAACCTTCATATCTCCGCTAGAAATATTTTTTATAAAACCTGTTTTTTGTCAAGATTATTCTCACACAAAGTACCGTTAGGAATTTTAACTCGGAGAGAACACTTGCTTGACTTTGTTTTAATCTGGACTTTCTAGGCTTCTTAACGAGCTTTGGGCCAATGCACCCAAACCAGTTGGCTTTAGGGCATTAGGTGTAGAGACATCCCAGCGGACTTAATTACTCAAGTTACCTAGGCCTAAAAACAAAAGACAATTTAGCGTGAAAATCATGATGATTCAATGCGAACGGAGATATAACCGGCAGTTCAGTTATTTTTTGGATAAAAGACGTGTTTTAGTGGGTTAGGTGTGTAATCATTCTAATCAAGTTCCAGATGGGTTATTTTTCAGACTTAGTTCCAATTAAGGCATCAATAACATTCCTTCATATTCGCTTCACTTCATAAACTATTTTTGATATTACTTATTTCAGAACAAACCTATTTGATCCTCAGAAAATCATTTATCCATTTAAAAGTTTTTTAGACATAAAAGACTTGTCATCTAATTTCCAAAACTCACGACATGTGTAGTGTGATGTAAAGACGTATATCAGCTATAGTTAACTTCAAAGGAGAGTTATCTTTCAGGTTTTCAAAATCTAAAAGTAAGATTTAGTTATTCTTATTTTATCAAACAAAACCGTCGAAATGTTGAATCAGAGTTCTCCCACTAGCTAACTTGACAGAAAAGTTTTTATGTTTTTAGAAAATTTTCTGATTTTTATGGATTTTATGGATTTTAGTATGCAGATGCAAAATATACATATGAATGCGAAGGTTAGAAATGCGTACCGAGCGTACCCCCAAACTTAAACTGGACAGTGTCCTCACTGTCGTTGCATGAAGAGATCATTGAAGGGTCAAAATTGTCGGTTAGATATACACAATTTTTTTTTGTTTTTCTTTTTAAAGAAAAGAAAAATAGAAAAAATGGAAAAGAATATCCACAAATATATACAAAATGGTATATACATACCCCCAAACTTATTTTGAACAGTGTCCACTGTTCTTGGCTGGATAACCGAAGTTTGGTGGTAGGCAGAGGAAGATTATGCAGGGTAAACCGGCTCGTGTAAGACCAGGAGCTCCTCTGTTGGTTCGGCGCTAAGGTACGGCTTAAGTCGGTGTCCGTTTACTTTGAAAAATGAACCGTCCTTAGGATTCTCCAAATCCACAGCGCCATGCGGATACACATTCCGCACAAAATACGGCCCTTTCCAGTGAGATCTGAGCTTTCCTGGATGGAAATGTAGTCGGGTGTCGTAAAGCAGTACCTGTTGACCAGGTACGAATGTCTTGCGCAAAAGGTGTTTATCGTGAAACACCTTCGTTCGGTTCTTAACGACAACCGCGTTGTCGTAAGCCTCATCCCTAAGCTCGGTCAATTCGTTCAACTGCAGCTTCCGATGGCTGCCCGCATCTTCGAGAGACAGATTCAGTTCTTTTATCGCCCAAAATGCGCGATGCTCTATTTCGACAGGGAGGTGGCAAGCCTTTCCGTACACAAGCCGATAGTGAGACATGCCAAGATCGGTCTTATAAGCGGTTCGAAATGCCCAAAGGGCATCAGTGAGTTTCAACGACCAATCCTTACGGTTCTTGGAAACCGTCTTCTCCAGTATCTGCTTGATTTGCCGATTTGAAACTTCGGCTTGCCCACAGGTTTGGGGGTGGTAGGGCGTAGATAGCTTATGATTAATGGAATACTTCCGCATCAAGGCCCCGAAAGTCTTATTGCAGAAATGAGTTCCATTGTCGCTAATGATCGCTCGGGGATGCCCAAACCGGGAGAAAATGTTTTTTTTAAGAAACCTAACGACAACCTTGTTGTCGTTAGTCCGGCTGGGCACAGCCTCGACCCACTTAGAGACGTAATCAACAGCGAGAAGGATGTACAAGTTCCCAAATGAGCTGGGAAACGGCCCCATGAAATCTATCCCCCAAACATCGAAAATATCCACAACCAAGATTGGTTGGAGCGGCATCTCGTTCCTCCTGGATATCCGGCCCAAGTGTTGGTACCGGGAGCAAGTCTTTCAGTAGTCATGAGCGTCTTTGAAGAGTTGTGGCCAGTAGAAACCACACTGCAAGATCTTCTCAGCTGTCTTTCTGGGGCCAAAATGCCCGCCACATGCTTGGCCGTGGCAAAATGACAGCACACTCTTGAATTCATCGTCAGAGACACCGACGAATAATCTGGTCGGGACAGTACTTGAACAAATAGGGTTCGTCCCAGTAAAAGTGTTTTACTTAGGATAAGAAGCGAAGTCTGTCCTGACTTGACCATTCAGTCGGTAGTAATCCTGTGGCCAAATAGTTCACAATATCTGCGAACCAGGGTTCGCAAGATATTGTCAAGAGCTGTTTATCCGGGAAAACGTCGTTGATCGGAATGTGAAGCAACGGCGAAGAAGGAAGTCGTGAGAGATGGTCGGCGACTACGTTTTCACATCCTCTTTTGTCCTTGATGACAAGGTCAAACTCTTGAAGCAAGAGGATCCAATGTATCAGCCGAGATTTTGCATCTTTCTTCGCAAAAAGATGGCGTAGAGCAGAATGGTCTGTGTAGACAATGACTGGAGAGCCGATGAGGTAGGGCCTGAACTTTTCTAAAGCAAATACAACAGCCAAGAATTCCTTCTCAGTTGTTGTATAATTCAGTTGGGCGTCGTTCAGGGTTCGGCTAGCATAATAGATTACATGCGACATCTTGTTGATGTGCTGTCCAAGGACAGCACCAATGGCAAAGTAGAATGCATCGCACATAATCTCAAATGGGTGCGTCCAGTCAGGTGAAGAAAGAACGGGAGCAGAAGTGAGTGAGCTTTTTAATGAATCGAACGCAGTCACACAGCTCGAGTTGAAGTCGAATGGCGTGTCCTTGGCCAGCAAAAGAGTCAAGGGCCTAGCAATCTTGCTAAATTCCTTGATGAACCGTCTATAGAAACCGGCATGGCCAAGGAAGGCTCGGATGTCTCTAACGCATCTGGGAGGAGGGAGATTGGAAATGACCTCAATCTTCGCTTTGTCAACCTCTATGCCATTTTGCGAGATGATATGTCCTAAGACAATACCTTCGCGTACCATGAAGTGGTACTTCTCCCAATTCAAAGTGAGGTTCTTGTCCTTACATCGGGTAAGGACAGCATCAAGATGCAACAAACACTCATTGAAGGAATCGCCGAAGATGGAGAAATCGTGAATGAAGATCTCCACGAATTTTTCCACCATGTCTGAGAAGATTCCCATCATACACCGCTGGAAGGTAGCGGGCGCATTGCATAACCCAAAGGGCATGCGACGATATGCAAACGTGCCGAAAGGACAAGTGAATGTGTTCTTGTCCTAGTCTTTTTCGGCGATGGGAATCTGATTATAGCCGGAGTAGCCATCAAGAAAGCAGTAGTACTCGTGTCCGGCCAATCGTTCAAGCATTTGGTCAATGAAAGGTAGCGGAAAGTGGTCCTTCCGCGTTGCGGCGTTGAGTTTTCTGTAATCGATGCATACTCACCACCCAGTTTGGGTGCGAGTAGGGATTAACTCGTTCGCCTCGTTAGTGATGACCGTTATGCCTGATTTCTTAGGGACAACATGAATGGGGCTAACCCACTGGCTATCAGAGATAGGGTAAATGATACCACTATCTAGACATTTAACGATCTCCTTTTTCACAGCCTCCTTCATGACTGGATTGAGTCACCTTTGTGGATCCCTGGCTGGTTTGGAATCATTCATCAGATGAATGTGATGTTCAACGATCAGGGGACTAATTCCCTTGATGTCCGCCATGGACCAGCCAAAAGCTTGCCTATTGCTGTGCAAGACCGCAAGAAGGGCTTTCTCTTGCTCTGGAGCTAGAAAAGCCGAGATGATAACAGGGAGGGTCTCGTTCTCACCCAAGTAAGCGTACTTAAGGTGAGACGGCAAAGGCTTGAGTTCGAGCGTTGGAGGTGAAACGATTGAAGGAAAGATTGGTGAAAAGGTCTCGAACTCAAAGGATTCCAGCAAAGGTTCAAAACGAGTGTAAGCGACCGAGTTGGATGGTTCAGGTAACTCATCCGGAAATTCGAAGGATTCAAACTCGGGTGGTGAGTGGCTAAGATCGTTCGAGAAAGTGAAACACTCGTAGTCATTGTCGGGCGCAGAAACAGCAGCAGGTTCGAAGAGGAACGCACTAGTGGCGTTAAGGTTATCGTGATCGAACAAAAACTCCTCGAATTCACACTCTTCCGGGGTGATCTCCTGGATTGAGCAAACGTCTAGTATATGAGCATTAGGTTCGGAGGGCTGATTCCCCAACCTAAAAATGTTGAGTTCAATTGTCATGTTTTCAAAAGATAGGTTCATCGAACCATTTCGACAATTGATCACAGCATTTGAGGTTGCAAGGAATGGGCGACCGAGTATCACCGGAATTTGATTCCGGGGGTTAGCTACAGGCTGTGTGTCTAATACAATGAAGTCAACGGGGAATATGAAGTCCCCAACCTTGATTAACACATCCTCTAGCTCACCCCTAGGATGGGTGATCGATCGGTCGGCCATTTGGAGAGTGCAGTGTGTGGGTTTCAGCTCTCCTACACCTAGTTGCTCATATACTGAGTACGGAAGCAGGTTAACACCGGCACCAAGATCTAATAGTGCGCGGTTGATGTTCTTATCCCCAATGGTAATAGAAATCGTAGGACAGCCAGGGTCCTTCCGTTTTTGAGGTAAAGATTGGGTAAGAGCATCACTCACAGCACTAGCCAAGAAAACTTTCTTGGGTACCTGAGACTTCCTCTTTTTCGTGCATAAGTCCTTTAAGATTTTCGCGTAGGACGGGACTTGTTGGACAGCATCTAAAAGGGGAATGTTAATGTTAACCTGCTTAAACAACTCCAGAATCTTCTCCATTTGTGGATTTTGTTTATTAGACCTCAACCGGTTTGGAAATGGAACGTTTTTAAAATTGGTTGAGTCCAATGCTTGTGGAGGAGATTGTGGAGTTGGAACGGATCCCAGAGCTGGTGTTTTCGTGGAGTGAGAAGTGGGTCCGTTCAGAGCAGAAGAAGAAGAAGAAGAAGAGCCTTTTGAAGAATGGAGAATAGGCTCAGAAGACGAAGAAGAAGAAGAGCCTTTTGAAGAATGGAGAATAGGCTCAGAAGACGAAGAAGAAGAAGAAGAAGAAGAAGCGGCCGGGGTGTCATTATCGTCAATTGTTGTGCCGATGTTGTTGTGCAGCATCCTTCCTGATCTCAATGTAGTCACGGCACTCACATTATGGTTCTGTTGTTCAAGAGCAACATGTACATTATGTGGGTGGCCGGGATTTGGGAGTGGTTGAAATGGAAGCTTCCCTTTCTCTCGCTCGCTTAACGCCGCATTCAGCAGTGCAATCTGGGCCTCGATGGTCTTGATGCTTTGCCCGTGTGCAGCAGTGTGTTGCACCAAAGACTGAATAGACGACTGGATGTTGGCAGTGGATTGTGTCGATTGTTTAACGAACGCTTCCAGACTTCGTTCTAGCGAGGAAACCTTATCGTTGTTTGACGGAACAAAGTTGTTTTGCGGAAAAGAATTGTTGGGTGCAAAGTTGTTCTTCTGATTTTGAAAAGGTTGGGGTTAGAAGGGCTGCTGAAACTGATGTTGAGTTTGTTGTTGCGCTTGTTGTTGCGGAGGAGGGGGCCTCTGGAAATTGTTGCCTTGGAATTGATGCTGATTCTGATTCTAGGCGAAATTGGGGTGGTTCCTCCAACCGGGATTGTAGGTGGAAGAGTTTGGATCATTTCTCGGTCTTTGCTGAAATGCAGCATTAACCTGATCCTGTCCTTGAGATGGTGGATTATAAGGACACTCTTCGGTCAAGTGAGAAGGATCGGAACAACAAGCACAAATGGTACGAAGGGGAAGAACAGGGGCAGGAGCAGGAGATGAAAATTTGCTCTCTATCGCTTCAAGTTTTCTCGTTATTGCAGCCATTTCAGATTTCATCACAATAGAGACATCGAGTTGGTGAATTCCTACCCTAGACTAACCGGTAGAAGTGGAGGTAGAAGAAGAAGAAGTCGGTCTGGTGCTCTCCCATTGTAGCGTTTATTCCGCAAGGTCGTCGAAGAATTGCCACGCTTCCTCGTCAGATTTCGATAGGAAGTGGCCCTGACAAATGGTTTCCAACAACTGCTTGGTTGCTGGGTTCAGGCCCTCGTATAAGGTTTGGCAAAGTTGCCATTTCTCGATACCATGGTGAGGGCACTAAACAAGAAGGTCTTTATACCGGTCAAAGCACTTCCAGAAGGGTTCAGAAGGAAGCTGAGAGAATTGGTTGATTTCGTTACGGATCCTTGCGGTTTTATGATTCGGATAGAATTTTTTGAGAAACGCTTTCACAAACCCATCCCAACTGGTTATGGAGTGGGAAGCGGTGCTATACAGCCATTTTTCAGCAAGATCGCACAAAGTGAACGGAATGACCCGTAGCCGTATAGCATCGTCCGACAGCTGGGTGGTTTTCATCATGGCACAAACGTTTTGAAATTTGTTGATGAAGATATAGGCATCTTCAGATTCAAGCCCATGAAATTTCGGGAGCATGTTAATGAAGTGGGGCTTAATTTCAAAATTATCCCCATTGGCCGGTGGAAGGAAAAGACAGGTGGGAAGTGCAGAACGGGTGGGATAGAAACGATCCTGGAGCGCGATTCGCTGTGGCGCTACAACAGGCGGTGGTGGTGGGTTATTCGTATCCATAGGAGGTCGAATCAATCCCGGGGGAGTTGTAGGGATGTTTGGATTAAATCCTGACATCGCGGAAGAAGAGGTTGGTGATGGTGAAGGTGAGGATGTATGAACAGAATTCCGGTCAACGTCGGAGTTGGCCGGCAAAGGTAAGAGTGAATGAGGCGTGGACGGAGTTTCGACGTCTGAGTCGATCGTGTAGTCGGTAGCGACTACCGTAACACGGACTAGGCGGGCGCTAGTGTCCCGAGTCTAAGCGGACATACACTAAACGAGTTTAGTATAGTCAAAGCGGAGAAGGTGAGGGTAAGAAAACGTCAATGGAGAAATACGATGGATGGTGGGTGAAAAAATGGGATTTTGGCGTCAAAGGGCAAGTTTTTATAAAAGTTTTTGATTTTTTCCTTTTTTTTTAGAATGAGCTTTACAGAAATATGTACGGACTTACGGCTTTAAGCAATCACAAACAAGATATGCACAATCACATCTAGATCTAGGGTCACCTAGGTCAGCTAGACAGCTCCTAACTGTTCGGAAGGGCTAGAAATAGGACCTCAAACCGCCTCTTCTCCGCCAATTGCGGCCAGGTAAGTGCCAGGTAAGTGGGAGGCTCCCCACTACGTAAGTAGTGGTCCAAATTAAGTAACCACTTGCCTTGGACACACTTGCCTAGACACCGCAAAGTCAGGATAGGATAAACGGCCGATGCCTGTAACTAGTCCTCTGTCCTATTGAGCGCGAAGTCCTTACGGCTGAGTCTAGTATTTTTTAATTAACAATGGTCAATGCATATGCTTTTTGTGATTTCTGGGCTCCTGGGAACGGTGATGAAATCCCCACCCAATCTGGATTGGTTTCAAGCCCCTTAAAGTCCGTATTAATAAATGCAAAGTAGTAACAAATCAACTGCAATCAATTTTTATGTTTTTAGCGCGGCGCAAAGAATCCTGCACAAAAACAATTTATTGGAAGGGAGAAGAGAATTTGCGTAAAGAAAGCTGCAGAAAACACAGTTCAGTGGAGTCCAGAGGAGTGGGGGAGAGACAAGAGACACTTACAGGGAATTTGGCACACTGATTGCACAAAACGGCTGCGGTTCCGCGGCCTAAGCCTGCTTATGCCGCGGTTCCGCGGCGGTTTGTTGGCCTTGGTGCTTGATTTTTCTTGTCGGTGCTTCCTTGGTTGTCCTCTGCTTGTCTGGATTTCCTGAATCTTGATTTACTCACTGTATCTTCTCCAGATTTTTACAGTAGACCGTTGACTTCGTCTTGATCCGTCGTGGTGTAGCCGCGAGATATGGGTCTATCTTCCCACGTCTTTGGCACAGAACTTGAACTTCGTATTATCCTGCACACTTGCATAAAAACTAATCAAAAATAACAAGATGATTTTTTTTACAATGTCTATTTTTTTTTCGGTTAGCTTTATATTCACAAATTAACCCGAAATTACATAGAGAAATAAACTACCGTCTCCCCGGCAACGGCGCCATTTGATTGGTAGAGCTTTTGCGTGTTCAAGTTTAGTTAATTACCGCAATCAAGACGGTTTCGCTTGTAGCTAGCCGGTTGAGTACGGGTCGTCCGCAGGGAGATGGGAATCTTTTTCTATGTGCTTTAACGAGTTAAGTCCAAATGTCCAGATTTGTTTTGTGATTAACTGTGTGCTAAAATGATATGTAAAGAGAGCTTGTTAAGGTTAGGATTAGGTTAGTTTGAGTTAGAAGTCGCTCACTTCTTTCGTTGCCACTCTTAATATCGGTGTTACGGTAATCGGCAAGAACGGGGATTAGCACGACTAGGAAGGAACTTGCGAGTATAAGCTAGGCTTTCCAACGCATAAGTTCTTTCTTTTGGTGCTTGTCCGTCCGTTCTTGGCTCTTATCCTTAACCTCCGGTTAATTTAACCACAACCGGTCTCACTACGGAATCACCGCTATCATGTAGGATAGGGTGCCGGGAGTGGATTGTGGTTCAATTAACGGGAGCCCGATTTAAGATGTTGGGCAAGGAAAGAGTGAGAGAGATTTCCTTCTCTCAAACTTCCCATATCCTACCCTAACAAGTATGAAAACTACTCACCCATTACAAGAAAAATGAAAATAAAACAAAGGAGGAAGATAGAAAGAAAGAGGTTAGAAGATTACAACCAGCTGTTTGCGACCTCACCTCGGTAAGGTTCAAGCGTAAGCATCATGGTTGTTTAAGGATAAAGGAAAAGAGAACAAGAAAGAAACAAACAACAAATAACAACAACTGTTAGTTATATGTATGCCCTAAAGGCCATTACTGTGCATTGGATGTATATTGTAGTGGATGCTGGGACATATATAGGTAGGACTTTCTTGCTCGACATGATAGTACGCTATCTGGTTGCACTTTATCTTAACATGTATACTTTCTGTCTCTCTGATTACATGTTGATAAAGCCCTTTAGGATGTGTACTCGACTTCCAGGACTATGATGTAGATCATACTAGTGGGGCCTGGGTAGTCCATGAGTACATCCTTGAAATGTTCCTAGTCGAGGGAATATCGAGACGGGGCATCGATATTCCAGAGTAGACTAGCGCATATCTTCTCGACCCATGCGATGGGCGATAGATGATCCCATATCCATTGGTGTTTGACATCGAAGATGGTATGCGGGTGCTCAGTGGAGACTGGGTACACTGAACGGACTCGCCGAGAACTCCAAGATGGTATTATACCTCACGTCAGATGGCAGTTCTCTGGTGACACTGGTACAGCTTAGTCTGTTGACCCGAGATCGTCATAGAGTCTTGTGTGTCTCCCACTGTGCTTTGATTTCCACCCTACCACGGCTCTACTGAGTTGTGCAAACAGGTGGTTTTTGGGTACAGTCCCGATTCACATGGAGGCAATGAGCGATAGGAGGGGATTCGTCTCTCCCGGTATTGGGGGTTGATGTTGTGCTATGCTCGACTGGCCATAACAGGAAATCCCTGGCCAGGGTTGCAGTGATATACTGGTAAGAGTTATCAGTAGTTTCACGAATGTTATGGACCTCAAGTCAGCATGACTTATCGAGCTATTGGGGTCTGACGTTTACCACCCCTAGGCGAGATATGCGACATATCAGACGAACTGACCGGACTGTACGGTAAGTGTTACTGGTTGGATTCACAGGAGTGTGAGCGGGCTTGCTCGTCGATCTTCTGATCGCTCAATACCCGGGTGGCCGTTACGTTTAGCAGACCGCTTGCGGCTTGTGGGTGGTTGATATGATCATCATCCGCTACCGGCGTATTGACGAGTCTTTAGAGTTCTACACAGAGGTTTCCTGGCTCAAGCGAAACGAAATAGGAGCGCATATGAGATATGTGCGGGACCGAGAATAATGCATGTATGTGATACCGTATTTCATTCTCGCGATGAATGTGTCGAATGGTTGTATGCGATATAACCTAGTTATCGAATCAAGGATTGATTCGATAAGCCGATACATTGGATACTAGCCGGTTATATGCGACATGACCGGATCATTGAATCAAGTGTTGATTTAATGATTTAATGTATAATTATATATTTGATATATTAGTTTGCATTAACTAGTATTGGTTCACTTTAAATGGATTTACTCACTTGTATTGCACATTGTATATGTGATATATTTTTGTGCACATGATTGTATCATGTTTGATGATACATTCTTTCTTGGTTTTGTGTAAACTATTGAACCATGGTTAGTTAGTGGTTAGGGTATCATTTCATTTGCTTATTCATTTATCTTTTTATTTATTTCATTTGAAAATAAAAAATGAAATGAATGGTGGCTATATTTGTTTTTAGTTGAACTTTCTTGAAGTTTTGACTTTGTCTCCATTCTTGTCTTATACTTAACCCTAACCATTTAACTAACCCAAGTTAATTCTCTACACTTAACTATAGTTGAAGTCATGATAAGTATTGATTTAATTATCTCATTTTTAATTAACTTATCATATCTTTTCTTCTTCTTCTTCATCTTGAGCAAGAAAGAAAAAGCTTGACCATCAATGGTGATTGATGGAAAAGTGTGAGAAATCCAAATCTAAAGTTTACCCACTTCCTATTTCTTCATCCTCTACCTCTTGCCAAGTTGTATAGGGTGTTTACTTCACAAGTTTTCAAAGCTTGGTGAAGTTGGAGCTTGTTCTTGTGATGCTTCGACGTAGATCATCTTCAGCATCGAACCGACGATCAAGCCCGCCCATTCTTCGATGATGCCAATGCTAGAGTCGTGAGTTCGATTTGGACAGCGGAGGAAGATCATCGTAGAGCTTAGGAAGTGGTGGACCGGATCTACAAAGGTTGTAGCCCCTTTCCTTTAGATACATTTCCATTTACTTGCTTGTTTCGCCTAGATATCTAGTAAACGATCCGTATTAGGGTTTGTAGGCACCCGTAAAATTTGATTTGTGCATGTTTGATCACTTGTGAGACTCTATTAGAGTGCCTAGGAACCCTACAGTGGTATCAGAGCCTAGCTAGAGCCTTAGGCGAAGTCCCGACGGAATTAGAAGTCCGATCGACCCGAAACCTCGATTTTAATATGCTCTCTGGACTTTTTTGAAATTGATGGATTTTTGTGAATTAAAAATATGCAGGAAATTAAGAAGAATATTGTAAGAATTACTGTACAAAATGGAAGGCCTAAATCGATTAAGTAGCCGCGGAAGAGCGGCACAAGATGGCTTGTGCGGCGCTTCCGCGGCCGTACGGCCTGTTCTGCCAATTTAATTTGCACAGTAATTTTATATTAATATTCCTGAGTTTTCTGGGAATTTTTAATTTGCATTCCAGAGTTTTATTTTCTGGGTTGTATTGGGAACTCAGTGTATCGATCGGATTGTCTAATTTTGTCGGTGTGTTTTTCCGGATAAATCTTAGAATATGTTAAAAAGTTCGACCGGATATAAATACCCACTTTTTCCCCTGCCGGGAAATTTCCAATTGTTGGATTTTTCCGTAGTTTAACGACGTTCTAAGTAGTGCAAGTAACGCGATGGACCCTCTAGAAGACAACAAACCTTAACTCGATTATGTGACCGTCTTGAACTGCCCTTTGAACCTTCGGGTTTGGGGCAGTACGGCGTGCCACATGTGAGGCGTTGGCTTGACCCTTCTACGGCTGGACCGTTGGTACTGAGGCACGAACTGAATGTTGTTAGACTTATTTCATGTGTTGAGCTGTATCGGGAAAACTTGGGTGTTCGATTGTTCGATCGAAAAGTTTAGCATTTTCTATTTATCCGGAATGTGATACAATAATTGGAATTCGCAAATAGTTATGAGATAACGGAATGAATGTTATAAACATAGCAGTTTAGTCTTACTTGATCGGTTGCCACGGAATTTTGATGTGATCAAAAGTCCGTAGCAATCACGTAGCGTACGCGGATACTCGCCGGGTAACTTAATAGACAGCCTCACTCCATTGCCCCGACCAAGTGACTGTAGGAGAACCCCGTCGCCGAAAGCATCCGTTCGGGTGCTCGCGGTAGCGGTGTTCCGCCTTGGTGCACTTCGTCGACGGTTTCGGGGGTGCGGCCGCCTACTAAAGCTTGCGACGAGCATTCGATCAGAATGTCGGGAATCCTGTTGAATTGCCCGACTTGATATTGAAAAGTGTTTTCGATAATGAGACTAAAATGTGGGGTTTATAATTGTTAGGCATGCGATGTCTAAGTAATTCATTTGGTCAGGCATGCGATGTCTGAGGTGGTTGTGGATTCCAACTGTTTTAGTTTTACACTTTCTTTTCTGTGACCGTAAGTGTAATATGTGATATCGCCGGTTTCGTTGCTATATGTCAACGACAATTGGGATACGCATGTTTGCTTACGTTGATGACATGTGATGTTATGTGTTGCTGGATATGTTATATTGGATCGCCGTGTTTGAATAGCCGGGGGGTTTTTATGTGAGATGAGTGTTTTTCATTTTCATTCATGTAAAAACTTGTATGTAATATTCTTTTATTGGGGCACTTCCAGGTTGTGGAAGTTGTCACCGTTGATGTATATTATTTACTTTTCCGCATTAGGATAGACCCAAGGAGGGGAGCACAAGTAACCGGGTTCTGGGGTCCAGTGGGAGACCAACTCGAGGAGTCGAGTCCGGGTCTCCTAACCCTAGAATTGGTAGGGTTGCTTGCCGCTCTCGTAGGGGTCTTGGGGTGTGGGATTGGCTATTCATCACGACCGTGGAATCCGTGTTTTATACTGGCTCGTATTGAAAACACGGACGTCCTAGTATATCCAATATTTCATATGTTTCTTCTGCTGTGATTTATATGTGATCATGTGATGTTCTGTGACAGATATTATATATAGTATATATGATATATTATATAGACGTTGCTTATGTTTTACACCCGCGCTAGCTCTGTCCCGCTCTGCCGTTAGTTACCTAACCTAACGGTGCAGACAGGACATCGAGGCGAATGCGGATGGCATAAGCGTACGTTATATTTATCTGTGATGTTTAGGTGGACTTAAATGATGGGATATTCATTAATAAGATTAATGAAAGAAAATAAACCTAATTGATGTTGTGGAATCGAATTTCAAAATAAAAACAGGTAGCTACAGTTCTTGCTTTGCATCGCGGTGTTCATTATAGAACATCCTGCACCTTATTCGATGAGGAAAGGACCGAGATCCCTTCACCAGGAGTGACTCCTTTAGCAATAACTGGCAGATGCTACAACCCTCGGTTTGTCTTTGATCGATTCTATAGTTTCCGCTTTGCACAGTGATATATATGATATATCCCGCACCTCATTCGACGAGGAAAGGGCCGACGATCCCTTCACCGGGAGTGACCCCTTTAGCA
Organism: Agapanthus africanus; assembly: GCA_030015575.1. Classification (NCBI taxonomy): domain Eukaryota; kingdom Viridiplantae; phylum Streptophyta; class Magnoliopsida; order Asparagales; family Amaryllidaceae; genus Agapanthus; species Agapanthus africanus. The sequence continues at coordinate 427,810,300 of CM057340.1, forward strand.
AAACTAGAAAAGCCTCGAAAACATTCCATTTAAAAACCATTTGATTCCGCAACGAGATCAAGTTCAAAGCGTTAAAGGTTTTCACAAAAACCATTCGCAACCCTCCGTCATTTTAGGAAGTAGAGTACTTAGTATTCGTGCTGTGTTTGTTGACCATAGTCAAGGCACAGTGTACGGTAGCTAAGTGATGTCTTCCTACACCGCATATGATGCGATTAATTAGGACAGTCGCGTGACTTTGTTGACCTTAGTTAAGGGTCATGTGGGTGCGTCTAATTAATCACGAAATGACGGGTAGAACTTGACTAGTACTTATGATTTGTTGACCATAGTTAAGGTCATAGGTGCTAGGGGTAAAAACCATTATCGGGAGTTTCAAGTGTTGAAATTTGCAATGAGATTGCATACCTTCTATGTGATAGTTGGATCCCGATACCCACTGCGAGTAATTGTTACTCCTGGGAGAGTTTTGCACTTTGCAATTAGCCGATCAAGTAGGTGTCTAGAAAGGTGTCAACGGGGTTACGCCTCTGGGAAAACGAGGTTTTCTGTAATTAGGTCCGTGCGAAAGCACGGGGAACCTCCCTCAAAGTACCGACACTGGCCTGGCTGAAAGATTGGCGAACTTGTAGAGTGTAATTAATCCCGGCTAGTCTTTCCTTTTAGGGTTTGAAGGAAGATTTGATAAAAACAGTGGGAGCCATCCTGATTAGATAAAATATATAACCAATCTGATCTTGTAAGAGCGCACGCTGAGTGTTTTCTTCTCTCTCTCTCCTGGTAGCGACCACATCACGCCTTAATCAAGATAATAAAACGGATGTATTGACCGAACCCGCTTGTTATACTGAGCTGGGGAACGTTGTTCCCGCTCCAACTTATAATTGTTATAAGACAGAGCAGGAAATTGGGGAATACCAGAATTCCTATGCCGCCCAAACGAAGAAAGTGCATATGATGCATCTCCTTCGGGTGTGTTCATTACAAAGAACTGTTTCTCAGTATCCTCTGCATCCTGGGTATATGATACCGGATCAGGATCCCAGATATGTAATCTGTTACATAGGGCTACAAAAAGGTAGAAAAACTGAGAACGGGTGATAAGTTTCATGAGACAGAAACCGGGGCAAGTGTTGCAGCCAAGTCTGTTGGTCACTGTCACCCTGTATTATGAATACATTGATTCTGAACAAATGCTATTAGATACCAAACCTGATATACAAAATCATATCAGTCTCTTTATTAGTAAAGAAATGATATAATTTTGTATTGATGGATAATGTTTTGAACATTTCCTATATCAAAAGTTGATCGGTTCAGGCACGTCATCTAAAAGCATTGACGTTCTAAATCAAACTACAGTTCCTTGTATACTGAACACACACAAGCGGAAGAGTTCAGAAATGAACGAATCATTCTTTAGGCATTGTAGACTAGGTCATATCAATACGACCCGACTGGCTGAAGTTACATTTTAGATGCATATTTAAATCAGTTTAAATTTACATCTTGTGAAACTTGCCAGTCATGTCACAAAGATATAATGACACCAGCTCTGCTTACTGGAAGCCGAGAAAGAGTTAATGAACTTTTGGGACTGATACATGATGATGTATGTAAAGTCTCCTGTCTACACATGCCAGGACTGGTTCTTTATACTTCATTATATTCTCTGATAATCTCTCAAGATTCAGTCATATATTCCTGTTGAAACATAAGTCCGAACCTTTTGAGATATTCACAGAATATAAATTAGAAGTAGAGAACCAAAATACGGGTATAAGTATTATGTCCTATGATAAGATCAGGGAGGAGAATACTTGTGCATAGAATTCCTGGACTATTGTAAAGGAGAATGAGATTTTCTCTCAGTGTTACTCCTCTGAATACACCACAGCACAACGGTGTATCAGGACGGAGCAATTGCACAATATTAGATATGGTGTGCTCTTTGATGAGTATTACTGAGTTACCTATTTCCTTTTGGGGTTATGCACTTGAGAAGCTGCATACCTAATGAATTAGGTTTGAATCAAATCACTGCCTACCACTCCATATAAGATATGGTATGAGAAGAACCCATCTCTTAAGCGAGTTAAGATTTGGGGTTGTCCGGCCTATGCTTAAAGCAAAATCCGGACAAGATCGAGGCAGGATCAGTTCTGTAGAACTCGAAAGGTTCCAGCTATACAAAACTGCAGTTGATGATTTGACAGAACCATAAGATTCTATAGTTCCCGACGAACCTAACCCTCTCCGCCGATCTAGTAGGGTTCCTCATCCGCCTGAGAGATACCTCGGTTTCTCGATGACAGTGGGAGCAAGGATTGCATCATGAGATGATGACCCAACTAGTTTCGAGCAGGCCATCGAGAGTAGGGACTCTGTAAGAATGGCTGGATGCTTAGCGATCTGAGATGGAATCCATGTACACCAGCAAAGTATGGACTTTAGCTGCTATATCTGAAGGGTTAAATCCCCATCAGGAGCAAGTATATCTTGAGAAGATTACTTGGTTTAGATGGAAAAGTTGAGACTTTCAAAGCTAGACTTGTTAAAGGTTTTCGTCATCGACCAGGCGTGGATAATGATGAAACCTCTTTCCAGTATCTATGCTTAAGTCTGTCCAGATCCTACTTACCACGGCTACATACCATGACTACGATATCTGGCGGTTGGGTGCCATGACTGCTTTTCTAAATACTGATTTAGAAGAGAACGTCTATAAAAACACAGCCAGAGGTCTTCGTAAACAGTGGGAGCAGCGGAAACGTGTGCAAGTTGCTTTACATAATGAAGCAGGCATCGCGGAGTTGGAACGTCTGTTTTGATGTGATAGTCAAAGTGTTTGACTTCATCAAAATGATAGACGAACCTTGTATATACAAAAGGGTAGTAGAGAGTAAGGTGGTCATCTTCGTATTGTACGTAGACAACATACTCTTGATAGGAAAAGAGTTTCCTATACTACGATCGATCAATCTCCTATTATCACAAGGATTCTCCAAATAGGATAAAGATGATACCTCCTAAATCCTGAGATTTGGACCTATGAGATAGATCTAAAGGGATATTAGGGTTCTCACTAGGTATAGTGAGATTGTATCAATCGATCCTGGGGAGAATCACTGGAAGAGTTCCAGGGTGATAAAGACGACTGAATGTCAGTCACAGGCACTGTCTTTACCCTCAGTAAAGGGACGGTATGTTGGAAGAGTTCCAAGCTAGATACCGTGGCAAACTAGACGATAAAGGCTGGTAACATCGCTATTGAAGATACTACCAAAGAGAAAGTTTGGGTGTATATTGGTTCATAAGATGAACTAGGTTCCTGCCATTGTATGACAATGGAAATGTGGCTTTGGCCCTGGTGTAACGTTTTGAAAAGCGTTTCGGTGAAATTTCGAAAAATCGGTAAAATAAGGGGGTTTTCTGTAAAAAGTCAAAATACAAATATATTATTATAAAAATTAAATATACATATTCTAGCTATGTAATTGCTATTATTTGGTGTTTATTGAGCCGCTGGTGAAATTTCAAATTTTCTGAAAAAAATATTATTTTATTATCATTTTAAGCCGTCACTAATACATTTAATTAGGGAAAATTACAAATTGGAATGAGTTGAAACAAATTTTGTGCATCATAAAACATTAAATAAAATTTTATCATGTGGTTTTTGGAACGAAATCATTTGCCAAAACGGTTTAGAAATTATTGAAGAAAAAATGCTTTTTTTTAGTGTAAATGGATGTTTGGGGTATTGTATTTATCATTTTTCATCACCCCACACCCGTACCCACACCCACACACCCCCATTCACTTCTCCCCTTGGCTGAATTCAGTAGCCCCCTCTCTTGTCCCCACTTGGTTTGCAAATGAAAAGAAAAGAAAGAAAACAAAGGAAATGAAAGGAAATTGTAAAATGAGTTAGACCTTTGACTTTATGCCTTGACTTGGACTATTTTCCTCACCTCCCTCTCTCTCCTCTCCCCTCCATTTTCAGCCGAGCCCCCCCTTTGTGCAGCCCCAATTTTCCCCCTCTCTTTTCCTCATCAAAAAGTCTTCAAAATCCATCAAATTTCCATCAAAAATTAAACCAAAACTCAAATCTAACTCCTACCCATTTTTCATTAGCTATTCTTGCATGGATCTAGGGAGCAAGTTGGCATTTTAGAGGCTTTGAATTTCATGTTTGATCTCTTGATCATGAGGTATAAATTCTAACCTTTTCTTAAATTGTGTTAATTGTTTCATGTTAGCTTAATTAAGTTTTTTTAATTAGTTCTAGGTGCTTGAATTAAAATTCAAGAGAAGGGTTTTGAATTAATGATTAGGGTTTGTGATCAAGTGAGGTTTTTATCAATTGGTTATGGGTGTAATGAGGAGATTAACATGTGGTTGTATGCAAAATCTAAGTTAGTTGCTATTTACTAATTTGTTAATTTAAAATTGTGATAACTTTGCTAATTGCTAACTAGGTTTTTATAATTAGTCTAATAATTAGGTTTAAAAATCTAATTATGGTTTCATAGCATTATTAACATTATAATGAGTGGTTTAATACCTTAGGTTATGCAAATCTAAGCTTAATTCTTAAATCGAGAATTTTTTTTGCTTGAAAATTGTTAAAATTGGATAATTTGTAAACTAGGTTTTTGGGGTTTATGGAATTTAATGAGATTAAATTATGGGAATCATTTTTATGACTTATTTAAGATATTTAGTGAATATTGTGGCCTCTAGATTCGTCTATACATCGAGTTTTGTACAAAAACGTTGATTTGTGCTTGCTAGATTTTCGGAAAAATGACTTTTTAAGTGAAATTGGGGTTTTTGTGAATTTTAAGCTATTTTATATTATAATTAGTGCTTGTAATTGTACAAATTAGTGTGTTGGGAGATTTCTCGATGGTTTAGCGTTTGTACGCCGACATCGAGGGTTTTTGGGTCGATTTGTGAAGCAACCATAGGTTTTAACCTATGTGAGATTCGTGCGTCGTTTTGGTCATGAGGCGGATTTTAATGCGATATGGTGCGTTATGATATGTAGGTACCCCATGTGGACTTCGAGACGACAAGCAAGCGCGTGGCGACGTCAGCACCGGCTAACGAGGACCAGGTGAGTAGATTTATATCTACGGGGAGAAGTCGGGCGGATGGCGTATAACACCCCCGCAGTCCGTGGTGATGTATACGGATGCGTATACACACCAACAATTTATGATATGTTGTTAGGATTTATTATTGATGATTTTAGATGGATATTGGTGCTGGATTGGTGCATGGATATGAAACCTTAGGTAGTGGGTGCACTACACTTACACATACACACATATACATACTTGCATACATTCCTTATTTCATATGGGCGTGTATGGGAATATATATTTATGTGTTCACATGGGTATGGGACTATGTGTTCATATACTGGATTTGAGGATAGTATTTGGAATTTGAGATAAGTCGATGAGATTGGGCTTGAGGCCAGGAGATCGGTGACGTGATTTGGTTCGTATTGAGATACGACATGATGTTTTAGCGGGTCTTCTGACTTAGTAATTCTTACAGCCGCATGCATACATAGATGGCATCAATATTGTACAAGACGTTGGACATTATTCCGGATCATGATATTTGATAAAGAAGATACCAAATGAATAGGGTGATTGATGTGACTTTGACCCGTACCCAGATTTGGGGATGCCGTACGACGGATTTACGTACGAGCTATATATTGATGATTGATCCGCACTCTTGACTTGGGATGCCTGATTATAGATATGGTATCGGATATGATATTATTGAGGCGGGATCACCGACTAATATATATGCAGGTATGTATATACATCGACTCAGATGTTAGGCGGTTTCCTTACCTGTGGTCCAGCTGGTTTGCTTAGCCCTTTAGTTTAGTTTAGTTGTTAGATTAGATTCGATTCTTACCTATTTCAAAAACTAACGAATCGTGGGTACTTTAAAAGACAGCCCAAGGGATCCTACGGAGATTTCAAAAGACGTATCTTTTCATAAAAACACCGTAGCCCCTATTTTCAAAACCCCATGATTCGTGTTATTTCAAAAGGCACCATTTATAGGGCTTATATTAGATTAATGTAGATTAGTTATAGTTGCGTCTAGTTTTCAGCTTCCGCTCATTATTGATGTTCGCTCTGCCTCGCATACTTATTTTGCTGCATATTCCATTATTGATATCATGCTGTTAGGACACCAGCACCATTACCGATGATGCGTATGTACCACGTACACCTACTTGCCGGCTCACACACATCTTCATCGGTAATTGCCATGTTACGTACACTTTAGATGATATATTTGCTTGACATAGCTTGTTAGCTAGTAGTTTTGACATGATATTAGTGTACTTCCCTTATATGCCATATTAGACATTGTAGTTATTACTTGTCGCTTCATGCATACTGTTATTCATTGTTATGCCGTATTCATGGATTCTCATGCTTATATTCATGGTTTTACATCCTATTGATGATTCGGATTTCCATGATATTTTCTGGATTTGGAGGAAAACCGCAAAACATATATAAACTGTTTTCTCTCTTTTAAAATAAAAAGTGCGGTTTTCCCATGATGTATGAGTCGTCCACCATGAGTTTGCTGATGGATTTTGAGACCCGATTCGAGGAGGCGGATGAACCGTTTCGGGTACATGGTGGACCCGGTAAGGTATCCCGGGGCAAGAAGCGCGTGATGATGACGATGTGAGCCTGGCAGAGGAGCACTACCTACCGGTGATTTTACCCGACGCGTCGGATATCCGGAGGATACCGTCGTGGTCTTGAGATGGATGGTAGGGGCCGGTCTGGACTGACGGCGCCCTAGATATTGTGATTGAGACATTGAGATTTTGAGATATTAAGGTACAGAGACTGTGATACAGAGATATCGAGATATTGGGATTACGTTTTGTGCCGATGCTAGGCACTGTTTTATGCTGATTTCATTATGATACCTTATTTTAAAAATACAAAGGAAATCTCACTAAATTATGGAAACAGTTCTTCATTTACATGTATTCTGTTTTCATGCATTCATACCTCATTCATATGATATTTTGCTATCCTTAGGCACTGACACGGGTACATGAGATTACACTCGGGTTAGATATTTACCCTAGCCTTGTTATAGGCTGCTGGTTATATATATTTGAGGATGTATATTGATCGTATGACCTAGGATTGCGTCATACATGCGATTTCTATTCGTAGATATTTTCTATTCACGAGTTGGCAACTCACCCCCGTTGTGCCCCAGTTTCTTGCAGGTTTGCCGTACAGGTTTCATTACGGCTTGCGGGCATAGTTTCCTTCGGGTGATTTGCTAGTAGGTGGGTTTACTTGTATCGTACCCCCATTATATCTTGTATATTATTATTCTGTTGTATCTAGAAGTTCCATCAACCAAACATGTAATTATTTCAGAGATAGAGACCAGTGTTGTTTATTCTATCGACCTTAGAGTCGCGCGTTGTATTTATACGAATTTCATGCTGTTTTGAGTTTCCTTTTCTGTTGTGATCCTCGCCTTTCGGCGTGTATATTATATTGCTTGTGTGGTTGTGACCGTCGATTGACGAAAAGCTAACTCCCGCTTGGGGATGCCTTTTTTATTGATTTCGTATACTATTCATGTTGTATCCCGTTTGGGGGCCAGTATTTACAAAGGAGACTCTGCCGAAATTTTCAGTAAAATTTTGATGTTTTTAAAAAACCGCATAATTCGGCTTATGCTATTGAAACTACTTGCTTTAAGTTGGTTTTTCCTGCACTCTACTATTTTCTTGGTTTGGATCTCTGGGTTTTCGGTTTACTTAGATTACGTACACCTCGAGACGTTCGTAGTTTAAGTGCCGGTCATGTTCCGTACTTTCGGGTCGTGACACCTGGAACCCTGGTCCCATCAGTGACCCAGACAAATTCTGAGGAAGCATCACCTGATCATGGAGATAGTTGATCTCCGGGGTGATCGAGGTTAGGAGAGTAGACTCAGAGGACAACATGGCGGATCCACTCATGAAGGCCTTTTTCCCAAAGAGAGACTTTTATGGGATGGTTGAGTATGTGATACTGCAACCACTGCTACAGATGGCCCTAGTGCAAGTGGGAGATTGTTAGTTATATGTATGCCCTAGAGGCCATTACTGTGCATTGGATGTATATTGTAGTGGATGCTGGGACATATATAGGTAGGACTTTCTTGCTCGACATGATAGTACGCTATCTGGTTGCACTTTATCTTAACATGTATACTTTCTGTCTCTCTGATTACATGTTGATAAAGCCCTTTAGGATGTGTACTCGACTTCCAGGACTATGATGTAGATCATACTAGTAGGGCCTGGATAGTCCATGAGTACATCCTTGAAATGTTCCTAGTCGAGGGAATATCGAGACGGGGCATCGATATTCCAGAGTAGACTAGCGCATATCTTCTCGACCCATGCGATGGGCGATGGATGATCCCATATCCATTGGTGTTTGACATCGAAGATGGTATGCGGGTGCTCAGTGGAGACTGGGTACACTGAACGGACTCGCCGAGAACTCCCAGATGGTATTATACCTCACGTCAGATGGCAGTTCTCTGGTGACACTGGTACAGCTTAGTCTGTTGACCCAAGATCGTCATAGAGTCTTGTGTGTCTCCCACTGTGCTTTGATTTCCACCCTACCACGGCTCTACTGAGTTGTGCAAACAGGTGGTTTTTGGGTACATTCCCGATTCACATGGAGGCAATGAGCGATAGGAGGGGATTCGTCTCTCCCGGTATTGGGGGTTGATGTTGTGCTATGCTCGACTGGCCATAACAGGAAATCCCTGGCCAGGGTTGCAGTGATATACTGGTAAGAGTTATCAGTAGTTTCACGAATGTTATGGACCTCAAGTCGGCATGACTTATCGAGCTATTGGGGTCTGACGTTTACCACCCCTAGGCGAGATATGCGACATATCAGATGAACTGACCGGACTGTACGGTAAGTGTTACTGGTTGGATTCACAGGAGTGTGAGCGGGCTTGCTCGTCGATCTTCTGATCGCTCAATACCCGGGTGGCCGTTACGTTTAGCAGACCGCTTGCGGCTTGTGGGTGCTTGATATGATCATCATCCGCTACCGGCGTATTGACGAGTCTTTAGAGTCCTACACAGAGGTTTCCTGGCTCAAGCGAAACGAAATAGGAGCGCATTTGAGATATATGCGGGACCGAGAATAATGCGTGTATGTGATACCGTATTTCATTCTCGCGATGAATGTGTCGAATGGTTGTATGCGATATAACCTAGTTATCGAATCAAGGATTGATTCGATAAGCCGATACATTGGATACTAGCCGGTTATATGCGACATGACCGGATCATTGAATCAAGTGTTGATTTAATGATTTAATGTATAATTATATATTTGATATATTAGTTTGCATTAACTAGTATTGGTTCACTTTAAATGGATTTACTCACTTGTATTGCACATTGTATATGTGATATATTTTTGTGCACATGATTGTATCATGTTTGATGATACATTCTTTCTTGGTTTTGTGTAAACTATTGAACCATGGTTAGTTAGTGCTTAGGGTATCATTTCATTTGCTTATTCATTTAACTTTTTATTTATTTCATTTGAAAAGAAAAAGAGAAATGAATGGTGGCTATATTTGTTTTTAGTTGAACTTTCTTGAAGTTTTGACTTTGTCTCCATTCTTGTCTTATACTTAACCCTAACCATTTAACTAACCCAAGTTAATTCTCTACACTTAACTATAGTTGAAGTCATGATAAGTATTGATTTAATTATCTCATTTTTAATTAACTTATCATATCTTTTCTTCTTCTTCTTCATCTTGAGCAAGAAAGAAAAAGCTTGACCATCAATGGTGATTGATGGAAAAGTGTGAGAAATCCAAATCTAAAGTTTACCCACTTCCTATTTCTTCATCCTCTACCTCTTGCCAAGTTGTATAGGGTGTTTACTTCATAAGTTTTCAAAGCTTGGTGAAGTTGGAGCTTGTTCTTGTGATGCTTCGACGTAGATCATCTTCGGCATCGAACCGACGATCTAGCCCGCCCATTCTTCGATGATGCCAATGCTAGAGTCGTGAGTTCGATTTGGACAGTGGAGGGAGATCATCGTGGAGCTTAGGAAGTGGTGGACCGGATCTACAAAGGTTGTATCCCCTTTCCTTTAGATATATTTCTATTTACTTGCTTGTTTCGCCTAGATATCTAGTAAACGATCCGTATTAGGGTTTGTAGGCACCCGTAAAATTTGATTTGTGCATGTTTGATCACTTGTGAGACTCTATTAGAGTGCCTAGGAACCCTACAACAACTAGATTAGCAAAAGAAAAATACAAGCAAATATAATTAACAATTACAACAAGATAAGTATGGTAAGAACAAGAACTCCTTTATTCATTCTTCACTCACAAAAGCTCACTACAAGTTTAATGGAGAAGAGATGATAGGAGGAAGAAGAACAACAACATATAACCTAAATCTAAATACAAGAAATAAGCACCCTTGGCTTTGGCAAGTTCTGGACTATTTATAGGCAGGAAACAGATATTCTAGGGCAACATTCTGGATCAACATGAAAAGACCAAACACCCCTTGAAAACTCATTAGCTGCGGCGCTTGTACGGCGCGGATCCACGTCCTAGACCCCCTATTGGCCACGGATCCACGGCCCTATAGGGGAGTTGGGGTCTATATTTTTGTGTGCTTCCCTGGTCTTCTATGTCCTTTAGTCTGGTACATGTTTTTTCTCAGATTTTCTTCACGATTTTTCCAGAATTTCTGTTGAGCAAAAGGTGATGTGATGTGGATCTTTTGCCATGATTTCCTCGAGCTCCGCGTAGATATGTTGGATCTTGTGTTGCCATTGAGCTTTGTGCATGAAAATGACATTGATTTGCCATTTTGTCTCTTAAACTGGTGTGCGGCAACATACGGATAGAGAGCGGAGACCCGTGTTTCATCTGTGATTGGAGTAATCCGGATTTTGTCGTGCTTTCCATGAATTTCACTGTTTAGAGCCGAGAACGTGTATCCTGCAATTGACTAGCAAACACGGCTCAAGAGTACCTACCGATAAGCAATGTGATAAAAATTGGGCGGTATAAAAATGCAAAAAACTGATATGAACAATAGTTCGCAAACTTGACACTGCTACTTCGCCTCGAGTGTGTCCCACTGTTCTTAGATTGCTACCCTACCACGGCTCAAAGGAGTCGTGCAAATAGGTAGCAGTTGGGTGCAGTCCCGAGCACTTGGAGGCAGTAGTAGTTAGATAGGATTCGTCTCTCCCGGTATTGGGAGATGATATCGCGCTGTGTCAGAGAGCCATTACGCAAAGTCCCTGGCCAGGGCAAGCGAGATATACTGGTAGGTTCCACTAGCTTCTCAGGGTGTAATGGGCTTCGCTCCGACATGACTTATACAGCTATTAGGGGACTGACGCTTGCCACCCCCTTGGCTTGATATGCGATAGTCTTAGACGAACAGACCGGACTGTACGGAGATTGTCACATCAGGCTCAGTGGGAGTTCGGATGATTTTCCTCATCGGCCTTCTTATCGACATCTACCTGGGGACCGTTATGTACAGCTAGTGCCGCTTGCGGTCTGTGGTTAAACCCACTGCCAGCGTAGTGTCGAGTCTTTAGAGTCCCACATAGAGAGTTTTCCTGCTCCAGGCGAAACGATATAGAGCTTGTATGGTTTTACGACAAGGGTTCGGACGCATACGTGTGTTTACGCACGTATGACTTTTTTGGACAGTTTTTACTAGTCGGCTTTGGTTTAAGCCAGATTCTAGTATCAGGTTACCGGATTTATACAGTCTAAAGTTTTTCCGTGTTTTCACGGATTGGAGGGGCGTTCTCGTAATTTGTCGGGAAGCTTCTAGAAGAGTGGTGACTAAGGGGTTAAGGTGGCATTGCATTAAATGAGATTAGTGACTCATTTGTGTGATTCATCCAAGTCATTAATGCATCATAAACGCTTAATGACTCATGGAGATGAATCACTCATAGATATTTATGAAGCATGGTTGTTAATTCTATTATTTCATTTATGGATAAATAATAATGCTTCATATATATTATGATAAGATCATTATCTCATTTCATTCTCATCTTCACCTTCTCTCTCCGCAAGCTCACTCTCTCTTCAAACCCTAACCCTAGCCTCTCATGTGTTGAGATCAAGGGTTGGCTAGACTAATACATCCATAACCTCACTCTATATCCCCTAGGTAGCTTAGATTAGCACTTTAAGCAACCTAGTTATCTCAAGTTTGAGATTAAGCTTAGTGTAGGAGCTTTCGGGTGGATCGTCTTTGATTCGAGGAGGCCATTGAGGTGCCGATGTTCCAAGGAGCCTACGAGGAGTGGAGGACCGCGATGAAGACCCGAAGGACTAGTATCGTGAGGTATAACTTCGTATCCGAGTAGTTAAACCTCTAGTTGTTAGTTAGCAATGGTTTAGAAACGATTCATGCGCTCAAGTCCGTGTTACGGAGCTTTGATAATCGTTTTTCATATATTCCGCCTCCCCGCAAGTTCGTGGGGTGCGTGACATGGACTTACAGTTTACATGCATGATGTTTTATGTCATTGGTTGACACGTGGACGAGATCCACATGCATACAGACATTGATCACACAGTTGGATGATATCCACATACTCATAGACTTCCTGATATAATTGACATTGATTACATTGATCATACCTCATATTTATGATATGTTGCTATCTGAGGCACTGACACGAGCACTTGGTATCACACTGATGTATAGATGTTTATCCTTGCCACCTTATCATGCTTCAGACTTTATCATATTGAGCATATATATTATTACTAATCGTTTGACCTAGGATAAGTCATACATACGATTTCTGCTCTGTGATGTTTTCTACCCACGAGTTGGCAACTCACCCCCGTTGTGCCACAGTTCTTGCAGGCTTTTGCCGCACAGGTTTCATTGCGGATTTTCTGGCACACTGCTTCCTTTCTGGGTGATTGCTTTGGTAGGTGGGTTCACTCGCATCGTGATCACCATTGTACTTATTTATTTTCAGTTGTATCTAGCAAATTCCATCAACCAAACTTGTATATCGTTTCAGACTTGTAAAATCAGTTGTGTATTATTTTGACCTTAGAGTCGCGCGTTGTAGTATTATGGTTTTCTTGTTGGTTTTGAGTTTCCTTTTGAGTTTTGATCCTCGCCCTTCGGAGTTGTATATTGTATTGCTTGCGTGGTTGTGACCATCGATTGACGAAGAGCTAGCTCCGCTTGGGGATACCTTTTATCATTATGCATATATTATTCTTGTTGTACCCCGTTTGGGGACAGTTTTTACAAAGGAAACTCTACCGAAATTTTCAGAAAAGACTTGTGGATTTAAAAATGCATATTCGGCTTACTTATTTAAAAACCTTGTTTTTAAAACATATTTTCTTCACTTCTTTAAAACTAGTTTTCTTCATTTATTATTTAAAATGGTTTTAGATTTCTGGGCTTTTGGCTTACTTGAATTAGATGGGGTCCTATAGACTTCATATGATTCAAAGGCCAGTCACGTGCAATTTCGGGTCGTGACATATATATCAAGTGCAATAACTATGCACAAAAATATAAATACCCAGTAGGTGCAGCCATGGTGCATGAAAACCAATATCATAAAGATCAATCATCAAAACTCAAATCCAAGCGATATAAGCGTGATACTCGGATCACAAACACAAATCGCAATAAGTGACATTGAGGTACACCTCCTACAATGTCGAAAAATGTCGGTGCGCCCAAAACTGGCAGAGCAAGAACATCCGCTTGCCTCCTACTCACGGTCTGGCGTCTTCTGTCTCTGGGTCTTCATTTCTCTGTGGATTTACCAATCTCGCAATCCATCGGCTCGCCGGCCCGGTCAGGTGTGCTAACGGAAACGATTCCTTTCTGGCACTTCTCTGGTCATCTCTCGGCCAATTATCATGACCACTCGTAAAGTAGCACGTCACTGGCATCGGCCTCTGGCCCTCTGAAAACCCGTGACACAACCGGTCCTTGGTGCAAATCTCATCGCAGCGGTGTCCTGGAAGGTGCCCGCTCAGGATCTCTTCCGATCTCGCCTATGCCGAACTGTACGGAGGCAGGTACTCTTGCATAATCTTTTCTTGTTTTTCTGGACATCTGCGTTCTTAGCACTGCATCTCCTCGGGAAATGGTCGTATCCCAACACCTTTGTATGCATATCAGATCTCTAATCTCGATGGGGAGTAGCAACAGCTCATCAGCATCTCGCACGAACCTCTCGTCCCACTCGTCTATATCATCCTCCACTTCGACGTCATGTCACGCTATCTGCATAATGAAAATGTTCTCGGCTACAGTCAATCTGAAGTCTCTCACACAGACTTGAAATCATGAACTCGGTATCTTCATCACCCTGTAGAAGATCTCTAGCCGAACACGTCCTCGGGAACTCGTCCCAACCATCGGCGGAATACTCAATACTCGCCGTCCTCGATCAACTCGCAATGCATCTGGGTGAGGTCCTCTATCCGAAGCTGGTTAGCTTGCTGATCTCTTATTACATGATATCCGGATGACGTCAAAGTTTTCGATCGTGTCATCGAGGTCCCAAAATTTCCCGAAGGCTCAACACCTGAGCACAGTCTAAAAATATCCGGTACAAACCACAGTACCTCTAGATTAGCCATAGAAGGGCAAACCCAAGCCTCACTGATGGCACCGCTAAACTGCCGCAAACCCTAAGGATCAAAAGCGGTTCCATGGTCACCATGTCGAGTTAGGGTTTCATTCTTCTAGAGGGTCCACAGAATCACTTGCATGTTCCTCCGAATACTTAAACTTGGGAAAATGGGTTTTCTGACTTTCGTTCGAACTTTTAACTTCGCTTAGACGACATATGAATACCCTTCGTCTCTCAACTCGAGGTAGTCTAGCTATCATCTGTCGCATTTCTACCAGGAAGCTTCAGCGATGTCAGCTCGTAAGCCCTGGGAGCGACATCCCATCAATCTCAGCTACAGCTGGATCATCTGTCTGCACGGTAGATGACATCACAATTTCTGAGGTATGCTATACATCAACAGTCCTCTCGCAACTGGCAGCTCTAACAATGGCCCGATCATCAGGTGTAAAACCAAACACTCGCCTCATCCGAGAGGTCACAACACAAAAACTAACTCTATATGTTCCCATGTCACCAGAAAACACAATGGTCATCCCTCATACCAAACAAGCTCGCCCTGACCGCATCACTAGCAGCAGCTCAATCTGTGCTCAAACCATAGTGACAAGAACCTCAATCGTGTATCGATAAAAAACAGATCAAGGGAATGAACGTAAATGACAGATCCAAAATGGATACATGATCATAAGAAGGAACAACATCGATGAGAGTATGATCATGGAAACAAATAGAATCAAGGATCTCAAATGGATGTATAATCAAGAGAACGAAAAGAATCATAAGTCTCAAATATGTATATCCTAAGCTCTCTTAAGTGGAGTATCGTATCGTAAATATGCCGCGGAACATATGTACGGTACGTCACTCTACTCAAGCTACCTACTCTATCAATCAGGGTCAACCTACGAAAAGAAAGTTCGGGTTTAATACCTCCCTGTTCAAGTCTAAGTTCCGTAAGGTCATACCTAGGTTCCGAAATACATACCTGCCCTAGACTCTGCATAGTCAAACATAGACTCGAACCAAGGTTAAACCTAGCGCTCTGATACCAACTTTGTCACGACCCAAAATATTAGTTCGTAACCAGCACTTAAATCACGCAACGTCTAAAGACGTAACGTAATTCAAGTAAGCTGAAACCCAGAAATCTAAACCTTTTTAATGAAAATAAAAGAGGTGGAGTTTTGAAATAAGGTATAATGAAATCAAGTTTTTTTTAAATGCATAAGAAAGGAACATGAATAATGCAAGCGAAATTTACTAGTTTGAAAACATGTTTCGTCTTTTGAAAAAAAATTGGGCAGCACCCCCTTTGTATTTTTTGATCCAAAACCACAATACATGATAATAATAAAAGGCATCCCCAAGCGAGAGCTAGCTCTTCGCTAAATGACGGATCCACAACCATGCAAAGCATAAATAAGTATACGACGCCCAACGACGAAGTTCACCACAAAAGATAAAGAAGTAAGCAAGACATCAACACCACAAGTAGCGGAATACACCTCGCTCTAAGTCTCGTAACAACAAGTCTCACTAAGTCTCATTAATTATACAAATACTAGTTTGATTGATGGAGTTGACTAGATACAATATGAATAATGAATATAATAGTGGTACGATCCAACTGTTAGTGTATTTTCCCTAGAGGCCATTACTGTATCATACTAGCTTGTATATTACTTAATGGAAGCTTGGGATATTCACAGTTGTATAGACAATCTTGCTCAAAATGGTAGTATGCTACTTGGTTTGTCTCTACTTCAATATGTGCATGCGTTTCTTTTAGCATATCGCTTATATACATATTAGTGGAGCCCTTAGGATCTTTGCTTGATTACCAGCGTTGTGATGGAAGTCACACTTGTGGGGGCTGGGTAATCTACATGCACATCCTTATACAGGTCCCTAGTCGTAGGATTATCAAGACAGGGCATCGATGCTCCAGAGTAGACTAGCGTATACGTTTCTCATCCCAGCAGGAGAGATGGTCTGTCCCACAGCCATCAGTACGTCGTACTGGAGATAGTATGCGGGTGCTCGTTAGATTACGAGTACACTGGACAGGACTCGTCGGGAACTGTTGGTTGGTATTATACCTATCGTCAGTTATCAGTTCCCAGGTGACATGAGTACAGCTTAGTCCGTTGACTTGACACTGTCACTTCGCCTCGAGTGTGTTCCCACTGTACTTTGATTACTACC
This sequence comes from Agapanthus africanus, assembly GCA_030015575.1. Taxonomy (NCBI): domain Eukaryota; kingdom Viridiplantae; phylum Streptophyta; class Magnoliopsida; order Asparagales; family Amaryllidaceae; genus Agapanthus; species Agapanthus africanus. The sequence continues at coordinate 427,827,258 of CM057340.1, forward strand.
CTACCACGGCTCAAAGGAGTCGTGCAAACAGGTAGTAGTTGGGTGCAGTCCCGAAGCACTTGAAGGCAGTGACGGTTAGACAGGATTTGTCTCACCCGGTATTGGGGGTTGATATCGCGCTGTGTCTAGAAGAGCCATTACACAAGTATTCCCTGGCCAGGGCAAGCAAGATATACTGGTAGGTTTCCAGTGTTATCTCAGGGTGTTCTGGGCTATACTCCGATACGACTTGTACCACTATTAGGGGACTGACGTTTACCACCCCCTAGGCCCGCCATGCGATATTCTCAGACGAACGGACCGGACTGTACGTAGATTGTCACATACAGGCTCAGTAGGAGTTCGGATGGGTTTACCTCATCGGCCTTCTTATCGACATCTACCTGGGGGCCGTTACGTACAGCTAGTGCCGCTTGCGGTCTGTAATTAAACCTACTGTCAGTGTAGTGTCGAGTCTTTAGAGTCCCACACAGGGAGTTTCCTTGCACTGAGCGAAACGTGTAGAGGCCGTATGGTTTTACGGCAGGGCTACGATCACTTATGTGCACTTGTGTGCTTATGTTGTTCGAGCAGGCAATACTAGTGGGCTTTAGTTTAAGCCGGATCCTAGTATTGCACGGATGGATTTGTTTTGTCTTCTGTGCATTCGCATTCTACGAAATGCGGATGCGGGTGTGTATGCACAGTTTTGAGGAGCGAAGAAGAAGGAGGTGCCTCATTACGGTTTAGACAGTTGATTCGGTCAAAACCATTATGAGGCGGACTCATTTGGGTTTGGGCAGTTGGTTCGGTCAAAACCATTATGAGCCGGGGATATTATTTACTAATCTTTTTAGTGATAATTATGTGATGGCTAATTGCTTTGACCATTTGACCACACTTGACTTTGTTGACCGTCTGACCAAAGTTGACTTGGACCTTCATGAGAGGTCTAGAGTTTTCTTTGGTTTTCTTTTTATTTTTGAGTTATGAAAATGGTCAAGTCATTAGTTGCCATCAACTTTATCTTGAAAAGATTAGTCATGATGATGTTGGTGTATTATTGAACCATGGTTCATTTTCTTAGTTCATTCTTGATCTCTCATTCTCTCTCTTAAGAAAATGAAATGAGAAAGCTCCATGGTTCTCCTTCATCTTCCTCCTCTTGAAAAATTCCTTTGATCTCATGTGTTGAGAGAAAAAGGATCCAAATAGACAAACACTTCCATCTACCTCTTCTACACAACCTAGGACATCAAGACTAGCGATCTTGTTGCCCTAGTTGCCTCGGCTCGTGGTGGAGCTCGGAGCACAACTCTCGGGTGGATCGTCTTCGACTCAAGAAGGCCGCGGAGGTGATCAAGATCCGGATCGATCCTCAGAGCTTGGATGGACGAGCAAGACAGCGGAGAGAAGACCCGAAGGACCCGTATCGTGATGTATAATCTCAATGGCATAGTAGATAGCACCTCAAGTAGTTTGCTAGTTTGTTGTTTAGCAAAGATCCTTCTTTTAGTCCATGTTGCCTTTGCGCCAAAAATTGTTTTTCGCCGTTTCTGCCTCCCCGTAAGAACCGGGGTGAGCAACGTGGACTTACACTAACATGTACCACCTACCAAAGCAATCACCCGAAACCAACTGCGTGCCAACGATGCCGCTACTGATCCAAGCGATCAACCAGCAAGAACTGTGGCACAACAGGGGTGAGTTGACAACTCGTGAGTAGAAAAACATCAACATGTAGAAATCGAATAAAATAATGATTTCCTAGGTCAACTATATCATAAAGGTAATACTATGATATCTAGGATGACTGTATCTGTATATGTGCCAGCACAATAAATAAATGCCCACAACATGTAGATATCATCCAACAATATAATCAATGTATGTATGCAAGTGGATCCCATCCACGTGTCAACCAATGACACAACAACATCATGCATGTAAATATCATAAAAGTATATCCATGAAAATATGAGGATATAAATAAACGTGTGTCCCTCGCGACACAATAAATCATGGAACCTGAGTGTCCAGTATCGACACCCGAAACATCATAAAACCCGTGCCCAGCATCGGCACATAAATCCTCATATCTCTCGGGCTCCATCAGTCCGGATCGGCCCATATCATCTCTCGACTCTGGTCGGTATCCTTCGGATAGTCGCCAGGTCTAACCAATCACCGGTAGGTACTAGCCACCCTGCCAGGCTCATCGTTTACTCCACGAAAAACATTTCTCGCCCCGGGAAACCATACCGGGTCTACCATGAACCTGCAAACGGATCATCCGCCTCCTCGAATCGGGTTTCACATATCACACGTCTCAGAACCGAGAAAATGCATGGTGGACGCACTGAAATATCATATCAAGAGAAACCGGGTTTTTAAAACAACACATACTTTCTTTTGAAATAACCACGATTCTCAAATCCAGAAATCTCATGAAAACAATATATCTCAATGCTTATAATCGTAAAGCATTATGTATGCGACATATAAAAGAAATGTAAGCATATCAGTATATCATGCAAGATGGAATCGGTAATATGCACAGTCGAGGGAAAGCCGCCTTTTTAAATGAATCCAGTTTTAAAATATATCTTGCGGTTCCAAATTTCTCCCAAGTCAAATGCAACATCGTATAAGGTGCATATGTAATTATAGCAAGTAAACTATACAAGGGGGGTCATATCATGATGCAGCAATCCTACTGTGTAGTGACATGGCAATTATCGATGATGAAGTGTGTGAGCCGACAAATCTGTATAAGTGTAACATACGCATCATCGATAATGGTGTAAGTGTACTAGCACAGGTATAAGCAATGCCATGAGAATAACATGAATGCAGCATAATGTAAATCATCAGCTAAAAGCTATAGGGTATACGTATCTACATGATCGAGTCGGTGAAACAATCAATCGGCACCCAGCCACAACACCATGTACGGTATAATCCATCGTACGGCAACCTCTAGTCAAGGGTATGGATCAATCATCAAGTCAAACTCATCACGTACGGAAAATCATCGTACGGCAGCATTAAACCGGTAGGGATCCTATCGACCTTTACAAAAAAGAGGGTACGGACCTAACGTCACGTACAAGAATCACTCATGATTCACAGTATTATATGTATTTGTATCTATATACCAAGGTCCCAGGTCACAACCATAACAATCTCATATCAGGGGACCGACAAGGTATCAATCGACTCATATCCGTATATCAACATATCATCAAATCATCGTATATTCTTTTAATCGCATTTCTATCCCCCATCAAGTCATTTTCATTTATACATTCACACACGAACCATACGATCAGTTTTTAAATGATGCGAGTCGTAGTTTTGAAAGTAGGGGCTACGGTGTTTTTAAGAAAAAGATATCATTTGAAAATCCGTAACGTCCCTCAAGTAATCCTTTTAGAAAAAAATACATACGATTCATCAGTTTGGGAAAAGTATGGTTCGCATGACACATTTACGTCGGCTGTCAAATCTTATAGTATCCAATACAGCAATATCATCGAACATTATCCTCGAATCTCATCATCACGTATTAATCGTATCATATCACTTCTAGCTATCCTTAAGTTTCTAATATGGTTTCTCTAACTATCTTTTAACTCTATCTATAGATTTCTATTAAAGGTTTTCTTAACCATATACTATGAATCCGTTTCCATCAAAAACTTGCGGGGGTGCTATACGCCATCCCCCGACATCCCCCGTGGATATAGATCCACTCACCTTGATCCTCGCTTGCTGGAGTCAATGGCATCATGCTCTCCTCATCGTCTCGAATTCCACGTGGGTACCTACAACCAATACACAATCGCAAAAGCGTATTAAAATCAAGGAGGAAAACCAAAACGGCACACGTTTCGCTCATAGGTTAAAACCTATGGTCTTCTCACGTAAATCAACCAAAAAACACTCGATATAGACGTACAAACATCAAGTGACCGAATACAATACCAATTAATAAAATCAAGAATTAAAAATACGAAAAACATAACCCCGAATCAAAACAGTAACTCAAGAATTCACTCCCAGATTTTGGTTCAGAGAAAAAGGGGTACACAAACAGTACTGGGTGCTATATGGGGTGTAAGTGAGCTACAGAAGCAACCTGGACACATTCACCCACAAAGTGGCCGTCCACTTACCCTAGAATTCCGGCCAGCTCAGTTTGGGGGGCTCTGTTGGGGCTCGTTCTCGCAGGGTAGTCTCGTAGGGTCTTAATTAGGTCAATCGTATTGTTTGGTTTTCCAGTAAAAGTCCCAAGTTATCCCAGATTCCCTGCACCCTCAATTTAAACACAAGCCGACATGGAAGTTTCTAAATTCTGTTTTTTTGGGTTTGTTTCAGTTTGGTCTGGGTTCCTAGCACCAAGGGGGTTTAAGGTCACCAAGAAGGCTCATTTGCACAACCACTACTCACAAATTCCTCAACCCTTCTGTAGAAATTCCCAAACACCTCTAAACTACACAATATAACCTTTAAACCAACATGGATGCTAAAGTAATCGAAATACAATACCAATGGTGCAGAAATTACCTTATTTGGCAACTCAAGAAATTTCTTGAGTTGCCCCAAGTGCTCAAAATTCATCCTTTCTTGGTCCAAAGTGCTTGTAAGGGGCTTGTGCATATTTTTAGTGAATGGAAGATGAAGTTTTGAGTTGCTTTTGGTATTGTAATGAAGAGGTAGAGGAGGGGGATGAGGTGTGCTGCCATGGAGCTGAAGAAGGGAGGAAAGAATGATGAAGATGATGGAGGAAACAATGTGGTATGGTCCAAGGTTGACCCCTCACCTCTCTCTCTCTCATGCCCATCCCTCTTTCTTTATGATTTTCTTTTTCTTTTCCTTTCCTTTTCTATTTTCTTTTGTTCTCTTTTAAAAAAAAACAACCATGCAAAGAAAAGAGAAGAAAAGCCATGTGGAAAATGTAACAAGTGTGAAAAAAGACTTGGTGCATGTCAAGTGCACAAATCAAGCTTAATGCGAGATTAGCGATATTTAATCGCGATTAGCATTAAAATAGAGTATAATTAATTATAGAAATTTGTAATTTCCATGAATCATATAAAACGCCCTCATTTCAGTAATTCCTATAATTTTCCAATTTTTTTCCGATTTATCGGTATTTAATTATATCGCATTATCAAAATATTCATAATGTTTATTATTTATTTATAAAAATTCCCAAAAATAATATTTTATTTTTCTGAAATGTTACACACATGAGCATTTTGACCGGCCTTGCCGGCCAAAACATTGAGTTGGGTCTCGTTCTTTGTTTGGTGCTCTAGTACACTTGGACTTAGGGTTTCAGTGTATGTTTGATTTTGCCCAAGTTGCTTATTCAGTTAACTTTAAGTTGGGGAAATTTCAGAGTGTTTCGAAGTCACAGTTTTATTGTCGTTTATAGCTTCAGTTGTGATATATATGTTCATAAACTTCCGCTAATTGCTATATGTCGGTTTGTTGGGGGTTGCATATATCTGTGATGTTGGTTTGTATATATAAACTTTATTGGATCGTCGTGGATGAATAGCCAGGGATATGAGATGAGTTTTATTTCATTCATGTAATCTGTAAAATTGATGTAATATTATTTTGTGGGGCATATTCGGGTTGAGGTTGTAGCCACCGCTGTATGTTATTTCTTTTACTGTTTTTGCTCCTAGGAGAGACCCAAGGTGGTGTGCACAGACTACCGGGTTCTTTGAAGTGCTCAGTGGCCTACTCATTTTACTGAGGGAGGTTGCTTCACTTTGGGAATTTGGCGGGTAGTTTGCCATACCCGTAGGGGTCTAGGGTAGGGTATTTATCTATTCATCACGACCGTGGAATCTGTCTTTCGTTACAGGCTTAAACGAAACGCGGAATTCCTAGTATATCTAATATGTTCATCTGTGATCTGGAATGCCTATTATTGCATGAGACGAATGGCTATATATATATTATATCTAGTAGGTGTTTCTTATGTTTTACACCCGCGCTAGTCCAGCCCCCGCTTTGGCATTAGTTATGTAACTTAACGGTGTAAGACAGGGATCAGTAGCAAATGCGGATGGCATACGCATACGTTGTGTTTTCGTTTCTTTTGCTGCAATGATAGGATTTGTAAATGATGGGACCGCATTAACTTTGATTAATTCAAGATAAAACAAACCAAAACTTAATCGTTGGAACAATTTCAAAACCACTCGGTTTTCTTCAAAAAGCAATTTTAAATGCGAAGCTTAAACCACTTTTTTAAAAAGCTATCATAGTTCCTTCAACTATATCAAGTTCACTACGTTCACGGTTTTGCCAAAACCATCTGTAGCCCTCCGTCATTTCATATAAATATTTAATAGTATTTAAGCTATGTATTTTGACCTTCGCCAAGGCATAGTGATTGGTAGCTGCTGGGTATTCATATGTAGCATAGATAGATGCTTTGGTTTGGGACAGTCGTACTACTATTTTGGCCTTCGTCAAGAATATGTACGGGTGGGTTCAAATTAACCTGGATAATGAAGGGTAGAACTTGACATGTGACTTATGATATGTTGGCCTTCGTCAAGGTCATTAGAGCATGTGGCAAAAATCAACATCGGGAGTTTCTAAGGAAACTGAAACTTTCTAATACTGCATACCATTTGGAGTGTGATAATCTTGGTAGGCTTCCTTCAAGTTTATCACACAATGATATTTGAATCCCGATCCTACTGTGAGTATGCGCTACTCTTCGAGAGATTTTTTCACTAAACGATCAATGCTATAAACCAAGTAGGTGTCTAGAACGGTGTTAGCAGGGTTACGCCTCCAGGAAAAAGAGTTTATGTAATTAAGGAACTTCGCGAAAGCGTTGGAAAACCTCCCTCGAAGTACCGACACCAGCCTGGCCTAAATGTTAAGCAAGAATTGTAAAAGTGAGATTAATCCTGACTAATTCTTCTTTTATGGTTTGAGGAAGGATTCGAGGAAACAGTGGGAGCCATCCTGTTTAGATAAACTAATAACCAATCTAAACTTGCAAGAACATCATGCTAAGTGTTTCTTCTCTCTCTCTTAATTGAAGCGACCACTATGACCGGACATATATTATTAGATAATAATTTGACTGAGCCAGACTATATTGATTGGCAAAGGTTTTTCCAGATGTCCATTACCCGTGACAAGCTGGGCCACCTCCTTGCTACTAAAGCCCCCGCCGCCCCAGGTCCATTTTCCACTGTCGCGGATATGGACATCCGTAAGACATCGGAAAAAGACAGTGCGAATACCAAGTGCCTCGTGTTGGCCATAATAGATAGTGTAAACCAGAGGCAGCACGAGAAGATGGACTTAGCTTCCATCTTCCTCCATAACAAAGATTTATATGGAGAGCAATCTCGTATCGCAAGATATGAGATCTCGAAGGAATTGCTTCAAGCGAGGTTGGCTGTCGGGTATTCTGTAGGGGACCATGTCCCTACAATGATCGGCTGTATTGAACAACTCACGGACCTGGAAACCACGTTGCAGAATGAGTCATATGCTGACATGATTCTACAGTCACTACCTTCTACTTACACCCTGAAGGAAACCAGGGAGACACCCATTCTGCTTATTGGGGAATCTTCCTCTTCTAGATCCAAGGCGAAAGCTAAGGGAGAGAAGAAGAAGGCCTCCATCAAGCCTATAGGCGGTATCAGTAAGGTAGAAAAAAAGGGCAGGGCAAAAGTTTCTAGGCTAACAGTAGGGAAGGAGGGATGTTCCTATTGTCACGGGAAAGGGCATTGGCAGAAGGAATGCAGGGCTTGGAAAGCCAAAATCCAGGATCCGAAGCATGTTGTGGCTTTGGCTTCGGGTGTGTTTGTAATTAAAAACTGTCTATCTATTAGCTCTACTTCCTGGGTACTACATACCGGATCAGGGTCTCATATCTGTAATTCATTACAGGTTTTGAGAAACTGTAGAGTTAACAAGGCAGGTGATATGACTCTCAGAGTTGCTAATGGAATGAGCGTGGACGCTGAATCCGTAGGGGAATATTACCTAGGATTGACATGTGGGCAGATATTGATTCTACGTAACTGTTTGTATATATCTAGTCTAGCCTGTAATATCATATCTGTATTTTACTTTCTAAAAAAGTATATGATTTTACATTTGTAAGCGATGTAGTACACATCCACCTAAATCAAAATTTGATTGGGTCATGTACATTACATAACGGAATATACGTACTGAATCAAGCTCAGGTTTTCAATGTCCAGAACACACTTAAAAGAAAGTCTCCGGAATTAAATCAGTCTTTCTTATGGTATTGTAGACTGGGTCACATCAATGAAACACAATTGACGAAGTTACATAAGGAGAGATATTTGGATCCGTTCGAATATCAGTCCTATGCAACTTGTCAATCATGTCTCAAAGGAAAGATGAAAAAGACTCCGTTTACTGGTCACGGAGTAAGAGCGAGCGAGCTCTTGGGACTCATACACAACGACGTGTGTGGTCCAATGTCTACATATGAAAGAAGCAGTTATTCCTACTTCATTACTTTTACAGATGATTTCTCAAGGTATGGACATGTATTCTTGATGAAACATAAATCCGAGGCCTTTGAGAAATCCGGGAATATAAGAATGAAGTGGAAAAACAAACTGGCAAAAGTATCAAGACACTGGGATCTGATCGAGGTGGTGAATACTTAAGTGCTGAGTTCCTGGGCTGCTTAAAAGATAATGGAATTCTCTCTCAGCTTACTCCTCCATACATACCCCAGCACAATGGTGTATCAAAAAGGCGGAACAGAACCCAATTGGATATGGTTCGTTCCATAATGAGTAATGCCGAGTTACCGCGATCTTTCTGGGGCTATGCACTAGAATCAGCTGCATATCTTTTGAAAAAGGTCCCTACTAAGTCAGTGCCTACCACATCATATCAGATATGGAGTGTGAAGAAACCCTATCTAAACTACGTTAAGACATGGGGATGTCCAGTTTTTGTAAAAAAGCAGCATGCGTACAAGCTCGAGGCATGCTCAGTATTGAGTAAGTTTGTGAGATACCTAAAGAACTTTAGGGGGTATCTTTTCTATTACGCAGAGGAACAAAAAGTCTTTGTTTCTCGGCATGCCCACTTCTTGGAAACTCAATTTTTAGAAAATGAGATAAGTGGGAGCGCAATAGAACTAGAAGAAATTCCAGAACCGCAGACTATTACTGAAAGTATGGTAGAACCAGACGTTTCAAAAGAACTGGACACTCCTGCACCACTCCGCAGATCTAGTAGGCAGTCTCATCCGCCCGAGAGATACTATGGTTTTCTCATAGACGGAGATAGAGAGGATTGCATCATCGATGATGATGAGCCAACTATCTTTCAGTAAGCCATTCAGAGCAAAGACTCGGTAAAATGGCTGGATGTAATGTGGACCGAAATGGAGTCCATGTACACCAACAATGTATGGACTTTGGACTTTTCTCCAGAAGGGGTGAAACTCGTTGACTGCAAATGGATCTTCAGAAACAAGATTGGTGTAGATGGACAGGTTGAAACATATAAGGCTAGACTTGTCTCGTCAAAGACCTGGTTTGGAATATGATAAAACCTTTTCTCCAGTAGCTATGCTCAAATCCATTCGGATCCTTCTTGCCATTGTTGCCATCCACGATTATAAGATCTGGCAGATGGACGTAAAGAATGCTTTTCTAAATGGAAATTTAGAAGAGTGTGTCTATATGGATCAGCCGGAGGGTTTCATTCAGAGTGGAAGCGGTGGAAAGGTGTGCAAGTTGCTTAATTCCATTTATGTACTAAAGCAGTCATCGTGGAGTTGGAACATCAGTTTTGATGAGACGGTCAAGGAATTCGACTTTATCAAAAATCCAGATGAACCATACATATATAGTAAAATTGTAGTAAGAACTGTGGTATTCCTCGTCTTGTACGTGGATGATATTCTCTTGATAGGAAATGACATTCCTATGGTACAATCAGTCAAGGGATTCTTGTCATAGAGGTTCTCCATGAAGGACCTGGGTGATGCCTCCCACATTCTGGGGATCAAAATCTATCGTGACAGATCTAACGGATGTTGGGACTCTTACAGTCAAGGTACATCGACATCATACTAAAACGATTCAGTATGGAAGATTCTAAGCACGGTAATCTACCGGCTTGCCACGGAATCACCATCTCCAAAGAGATGTCTCCCAAGACTGATTTGGAAAGGGATCGCATGTATACTATGAATCTGTGGTAGGCTCTATAATGTATGCGATGTTGTGTACCAGACCATATGTAGCATATGCCCTGAGCATTGTAAGCCGGTATCAGTCAAACATAAGGGAGAAACACTGGATAACAGTGAAGAACATTCTCAAGTACCTGAGAAGGACTAAGGAGATTTTCTTGGTGTACGGCAGGGACGACCTCCAGATCCAGTCCTTCGCCGATTCAAGCTTTCAGAGTGATAAGGATGACTCCAAGTCCATGTCGGGTCATGTCTTTACCCTCAATGGAAGGGCAGTTGATTGGAAGATCTCCAAGGAGGACACCGTTGCTGACTCGACTATGGAAGCAGAGTATATTACTGCCTATGATGCCGCGAAGGAAGCAGTCTGGATTAGGAAGATCATGACAGAGCTTCAGGTGGTTCCATCCATTGTTGATCCAATATCGCTGTATTGTGACAACAATGACGCTATAACTTCGGCGAAGGAGCCAAGGTCCCATCAGAAGTCCAGACACATCCTGAGGCGGTTCCAACTGATCAGGGAGATCATTAATCGATGGGAGACCAAGGTGCGGAGAGTAGAGACAGAGAACAACACTGCAGATCCACTCACAAAGGCCATCCCTCAGACATAGTTCAAGCGGCTAATCGAGATGATAGGTCTGCGATATGCCAATACATGGCTTTAGTGCAAGTGGGAGATTGTTAGTGATATATACTATAGTGGCCATTATTGTATCATACTGGATTGTATATTACATATTGGATGCTTGGGATATTTCACAGTTATAATAACAGTCTTGCTCGATATGGTAGTATGCTACCTGGTTTGATTCTAAATCAATATTTGCATGTGTTTCTTTTAGCATATCGCTTATACATATTGGTAGAGCCCTTAGGATCTTTGCTTGACTACCAGCGTTGTGATGGCAGTCATAATTGTGGGGGCTGGGTAGTCTATAAGCACATCCTTATACAGGTCCCTAGTCGTTGGATTATCAAGACAGGGCATCGACACTTCGTAGTAGACTAGTGTATATGCTTCTCATCCCAGCAGGGGATATGGTCTGTCCCACTGCCATTAGTACGCCGTACTGGAGTTGGTATGCAGATGCTCATTAGGTTATGAGTTACACTGGACATGACTCATCGGGAACTTCTGGTTGGTATTATACCTATCGTCAGGTAGCAGTTCCCAGGTGGCATGAATACAGCTTAGTCCGTTGACTTGCCATCGCTACTTCGTCTCGAGTGTGTTCCCACTGCACTTTGATTACTACCCTACCATGCTCAAAGGAGTCATGCAAACAGGTAGTAGTTGGGTGTAGTTCCGAAGTACTTGGAGACAGTAGCGATCAGATAGGATTTGTCCCTCCCGGTATTGGGGGTTAATATCGCGCAATGTTTGGAAAGCCATTACACAAAGTCCCTGGCCAGGGCAGTCGAGAAATACTGGTAAGGTACTCCAGTAGTTTCTCATGGTGTATTGGGCTCTCCCCTGACATGACTTATCATGTTGCTAGGGGTCTGACGTTTACCATCCCCCTAGGCGGATATGCGAGTATCTCAGACGAACTGACCGGATTGTATGGAGATTGTCACAGATAGGCTTAGTAGGAGTCCGGATGAGTTTGCTCATCGGCCTTCTTATCGATAGATACCTGGGTAGCCGTTAAGTGCAGTAAGTACTGCTGACAACTTATGGTTAAACCTACTGTCAGCGTACTGTCGAGTCTTTAGAGTCCCACACAGAGCGTTTCCCAGCTTCAGACAATTGATGGAGACGGCGTATGGTTTTATGGCCGGGCTTTGATCGCATACGTGTACTTGTATACGGATGCTGATCGGGCGGACGATACTAGTGGGCTTTGGTTTAAGCCGGATCCTAGTATTGTATTATTGGATCGTTATCGTATCAGTGTATCCAAATTTTTCGGAATACGGATACGGGTATGTATATACGGTGAGGGGCATTCTTGTAATTTGGCAAGGCATGCTTATAGAAGGAGCCACCTCATTATTTGTATTATCCATTTTCTAACTGGGTTAATGAGGTGGAAATGGAGAAGGCTTTAATGGTATGGTGAAGCATGGCTATTATGTTTATTATATTCATCTTGACTAGCTATTGAGGCATGGGAGGTATTTTATATTGTGTTTTATTCTATGGCTCAATAACTGAGTGTATGATATATTAGCCATTCTCCACACTTAGCCAACTTGATGGTTATTCATTTTCACTCTCTAATTCTCTCTCTTGGTTACTCCATCTCCTTCTACCTCTAGACTAAACCCTAATCCTTCACATGTGTTGTGAGCCATAGGGTTTAGTGAGACACTACAATCCATTAGCACTCTCTACATCTTCTAGGCTAGTTGGATTAGCGAACCATCTACTCTAGTTACCTCATTTAGAGATTGGAGCTTGAAGCACATTGTCTCACGGTGGATCATCTTTGACGCAAGGAGGCTGATGGAGCTTTCGTCATGCAATCACCGAGGAGCCATGGAGAAGAGTAATAGAAGACCCGAAGGACCGTATCTTGGAGGTATAACATTCTACCATAGTAGATAAACCTCCATAGTTAGTTGTTAGTCAAGGTTATCGAATAGATCCTGGAGTTTATGTTGGGGATAGTGCCCTCAGAGTCAATTATTAGGTCACAGGTACGTGATTGTAATGATTGAGGGAGGACCTATCCCGGTAGGACGGTCTTACTCGAGATGATAGTATGCTATCTGGTTTACCTTTATCATCGTGTACTGCTTTAGGTGACCTGACACGTCGCTATTACACGTTGATAGAGCCTCTAGGATTCTTGCTTGACCACCAGCAGTATGAGGGCGATCATATAAGTGGGAGCTGGGGGTCTACAAGCATATCCTTAAAAGGTCCCGAGTCGTGGGAGTTTCGAGACCGGGCATCGATACTCCATTAGTAGACTAGTGTATACAGTCGAGACCCCGACGAGGGGCGGTGGCCGGTCTCACAAGCCACTGGTGTCAGTTGGATCACCTAAGATGTATACAGGTGCTCATTGGGTTATGAGTACACCGGACAGGACTCGCCGGGAACATGCTAGTTGGTCATATACCAGACGTCAGATGGCAGTTCCCTGGTGACATGTGTGCAGGTTAGTTCATCGACCTGGGGATCGTCATTTGTCTCGTGTGAGTTCCCACTGTACTTTGATTACTACCCTACCACGGCTCAAAGGAGTCGTGCAAACAGGTTTTAGTTGGGTACAGTCCCGAGCCACATGGAGGCAGTGAGCGTATCTTCAGGGGTTCGTCTCTCCCGGTATTGGCGGTGAGGTCGTGCTGTGTCTAGGAGAGCCATTACACAAAGTCCTTGGCCAAGGCAAGGAGATTTACTGGTAGGTATTCCAGTAGTATCTCAGGGTGTTCTGGGCTACACTCCGACACGACTTGTACCGCTTTTGGGGGTCTGACTTTTACCAACCCCCTAGGCCCGCCATGCGATACTCATAGACGAACGGACCGGACTGCACGGATATTGTCACTGACAGGCTCAGTAGGGTTGTCGGGCTAAGTTCGCTCACAGACGTCCCTTTTAGTCAGTACCTGGTAGCCCGTCACGTATTGGCTTATACCTCTGACGTGCTAGTGGTTAAATCCACAACCAAGGTGTTGACGAGTCTTTAGAGTCCCCCACATTCAGTTACTCAGCTTTCGGGCGAAAGGTTGTAGAGGCCGTATGGAGATATGGCAAGGTCCGATCAGATACGTGCGGTATTGCACGGATCAGGATCGGACAGTTTGTACTATAGGCCGTATGGATATATGGCAGGGTTCGATCAGATACGTGCGGTATTGCACGGATCAGGATCGAATAGATATTACTAGCCGGTTTTGGTATAAGCCGGATCTTAGTATAGTACAGTGTAGACTTTGTCTCATTGCATCTGTATTTCGGTCGAAATACAGATGCGGGTGTGTATGCACAGTATTGGGGTTTTCCTGTAATTTATTACGGGACCAGTTTTCCGGAGTTGCCAGTTTACTTTCCGTTTCGGCCAATTTCCTTTGTTCCGTTCATTGGCCGAAGATTGGTGGAGGAGGGTTTATTTGCATTGTTGCAAATAGACTTTTATGGAGGGGGTCCTTGCATATTATCATGTCATGATTATAGCACCATCCATTGACTTGCTTGACTTCATACTTCATGATGGATTGACTTTGGATATCATCATGGTTGATGAGTGAGAGAAGAGTGTGGTTTTCACCTTGCTATCATTGGTTCACATGATTGTCTTTTCCTCTCTCTTGCATGATAGAGTTTCCCCCCCATTTTCTTTTAGCTCACCATCTCATTCTCTCCCTTCTTGATAGTGCATTGGCCGGCCATTCTTTTTGAATGGGGGCTGTCCAAAATTGGAGGTGGGGAAATGTTGTTCATTTGATGCTCCAAAATACCCCAAGCTCCTCCACATTTTGTTCTTGTTTCATCCCTCCACCAAATGGCACCTCCTTAACCCCAAAATGAGACATGGATCTCTACACTACATTCTACAGCAAATCTTAGGCACGTCGAGTAGCCGGCTTCGTGCCCGAGTTGCCTCGGCATTGAGGTGGGAGCCCGTAAACAAAGTTGGCGATGTGGTGCACTTCCGGCGACGAGGAGGAGACGGGACTTTTCCGCAGGAGATCGGGACCATGACGAGAAGACCGGAGGACTTGGATCGTCGGTATATCTCTAACCCATCTTCTAGTTAGCTTAGACCTGTTAATGGTTTCGATCCGGGTGTTTAGTGCGCGGTGGTGCCGGTTTGCTAAGTCCGCAAAATTTAAGTTATTCACCGCTTCCGCATTCCGGCGTCGGATCGACGGCGGGGGCGCCGCCGTGCACTTACAGTGGTATCAGAGCCTCGCCATTAACTTAGTCTAGCTTTGTGTAATGTGTTTTTTAGTTCTGATCGATCGAAATGTCCAAAAACCCGTATTTGCCCACATCAGTTTTCTGTTGGAAATTTTTGGTGTCGAAAAATTTTTCAGGTTGTAAAATATTGATGTACTGGAAAATCTAACAGCTCTGTAAAAATTCGACGAAGTAACTCCACAGTGGGAGCGCGGAACCGCCGCGAAAACCACCTTACCGCCGCCCATCCGCCGCGCACTGTGGAGATCACTTCACCAATTTTTTACAGAGGCCTTCTGGGCTTAAAATATGGGTTTTGGAATATTAAAATTGGGCTCATGTTTTCTGTGAGTGCTACAGTTTTGATTGGGGGCCCACTTGTTAATTTTTGGTCAATCGGAAAAATTTTAAACACATTTTTCACAGTATTTACATTATATCTGCGACCGTGAATTTCACTTGATCGGTAAATCCGGTCTAACCGCTATAGCCCGGTTAGACGGATTTGTGAACGTGACTTTCACGTTGATGTTTTGTTTTTGCTGTGATGTTGCGGATCGGTCGTGGGGGATAGCCTGGATGCAATGCTAGTACAGTTTTGTTGTATTATGTACATTTGATATTGCGGGACGAGCGTCCGACATGTGGACTGCCGTCACTGCCTGTTTGTATTATTATTTTGGGGCACGACCTGGTTGCGGTCGATGTACCCGTTGTATGTATATTTTACTTTCTGTACTAGGATTGCCCCGCGGAGGGGTGCACGGATAGCCGGGTTCTGGAGGGCAACAAGCCCGCATCTCATGGCATTGAGACGGAGGGGGCTTCACTCTAGGATTGGCGGGCTATTCGCCGCACTCGTAGGGGGTACAGGTTGACCCAGGAAGGGTGCCCAAGTTACCGGATTCCGTGAAGTGCTGGGTGGTCCATTCACGGTACTGAAGGGGACTGCCTCGCTTCAGGTTTTGGCGGGTGACTTGCCGCGCCCGTAGGGGTCTAGGATTTCATTGCACAGGCTATCCACATGACCAGGGGAACGTCGGGTTTCAGCGGCTCTGTGAAACCCGGGGATCCCAGATATCTGTATTGTTTCTGTGATGCTGTACATTTTCTGTGATGTTGCATTTCTTTCACGCCTTGAGCGAAATATAATATATTGGTATATATATTAGTAGATGTTGTATATGTTTTACATCCGCGCTAGTCCAGTCCCCGCTCTGTCGTTAGTTAGCTAACCTAACGGGTAATGACGGGACCCAGTGGCGAATGCGGATGGCATATACGTACATCAGTATATTTTCGTTCTTTTTGGTGTGATCAATTGATGGGACTGCATTGATTCGGATCAATGCAAGTTAAAAACAAACCTAATCTGATGTTGTTGGAACACTTTTCAAAAAGCTGTTATTGCAAGGACGTTTACTTTTGTTTTGCATCGTGGTATTCATTGGAATATCCTGCTCCTCAGTCGACGAGGCAAGGGCCGAGATCCCTTCATCGGGAGTGACCCCTTGGACAGAAGTTTGCGTCAGGGCATTAACTTCACTATAGCCAATTACTTTTGCTTTGCATCGCGGTATTCATTTGGAATATCCTGCACCCCATTCTACGGGGAAAGAGCCGAGATCCCTTCACAGGGAGTGACCTCTTTAGCAACGGTTTTCGTCACTATATTTTTAAAAGCTATCAGTTCCTTCAACGATATCAAGTTCTTTACGTTAAAGGTTTTCGCCAGAAACCATTCGTAGCCCTCCGTCGTTTCAGACGGGTAGCACGTAGTATTCATGCTGTGTTTGTTGACCTTCGTCAAGGCATAGTGTATGGTAGCTGCTTGTTACCTTTCTGCTGCATAGATAGATGCGTTGGTTTGGGACAGTCGTATAGCCTTGTTGACCTTCGTCAAGGGCTTGTACGGGTGGATTCAAATTAACCTGGATAATGACGGGTAGAACTTGACATGTGACTTATGATTTGTTGACCTTCGCCAAGGTCATAAGAGCATGGGGCAGAAATCACATCGGGAGTTTCAAAAGAACTGAAACTTGCCAGATATGCGCATACCTTCTGGAGTGTGATACCGTGAGCGGATTCCGTCACGTTATCATGCGATGATAGTTGGATCCCGATTCCCACTGATGAGTTAGTTTACTCCTCGGGTAACCCCGACTAATTCTTCTTTCAGGTTTGGAGGAGAATTTGAGGTACAGTAGGAGGTTTCCAGATTAGATAAATTGGTGACCATTCTGATCTAGGTTAGAGTGCACGCTGAGTGTTTCTTTTCTCTCTCTCTTTGGCAGCGACCATTGACCCGACCCTAAGACTTTGACTCAGTGACCAAGTTGACCGAACCTTCTTAAACACCGGCTTTTGGATTGTCAGAGTTGCAAACCTCATTGCCACTCCTACTTTTACCCTTTTCTCCAGGACACCCCGTATTACTACGAACGTCCACTTCCATTGGACAAAACCATCGTATGGTTAGATACGAACTCGGAGGAATTCGAGGATGGTTTCCGGTTCTGGAGAAAACGGATAGGATTATTCAGTTGTCTTTTCCTTTTACCCTCTCTCAGGTTGCGAGTACTCCTTGGTTTAGGAGTAGTACACCTATTACGCAAATTGGATAGTCTTCTTCCAAACCATAGGCTGGTGCCGACCGGTAGGGAATGAAGAAAACCAGTTAGCCTAAACGGTGTACAGAAGGTATTAAGTTCAGACAAAGCAAGGGATTAGTAAGAGGGCAAAGTAAATTGCGACTGCTATTCACGACCAAACCAAGTATTTTTCCGCCAATCCTAAATCACCTTTGTATTTCTCCAGGACACTCCGTATCACTATGAAGATCCCATTTTATTGGATCATCCATCGTATGGTTATATACGAACTCGAAAGGTACTTGTTCCAGTTCGGGGATGGATCCTGGTTCAGGAGAAATAGGAATAAAGTACATTCAGGTGTCTTTTATCTTCACCTTCTCTCGCATTGCGAGTGCTCCTAGGATTAGGACAGTACACCCTTTATGCTTTTTGGATAGTCTTCTTCCAAACCATAGGCTGGTGCCGAACGGTAGGGAAGGAAGAAAACCATTTGGCCCAAAGGGGTGTACAGAAGGTAATGACTAAAGACATATGAAGGGATTTGGAGAGGTGGCAAAGAATTATACGGTTATAGTTGTGAATCTGGATAATGGTAGAGGCATTACTAGGAATACCAGGATACCCCATCGAAACATTTCAATGTTTCAGTTCAACTGTGTACTGTTAATGGAAAACTGATTTCCCGATTAGACACTTACTCCAGGGTATGTATTTACCAGGTATGATTCTCACATCTGTATGGTTTTACAGATGATGAGTGGGAGTAAGTTATTGGGAATTGGGTGATCATCCTTATTATATCGGGATTCGTTGTAATCGGTGATATTTGAGAAGATCACCTGGGTTGTTTGCCGGTCGGCAAATATTTGGTTTTGAATATCCGCTGTTGTGCACCAATTTCAAATTGATATATCTGTACGTCTATTTTCATAGAGTGAGATATACCTTTTGATATTATGTCGATGACATTTACCTATATCAGTGGATGGTTAGGTAAGGAGCATTAAACAGCGGTGTAATTCTTCTTAACCATAAGTACAGTTTTCAACCTACGACACACAGTGAAAGAGTTATCAGACTCAAGGGACTTATACAGAGTATTGTATGTTGTCCAGGGTCCATCAGGACAGAGGGGTTGGTCCTCGTACTACATTCAGTTTACTTATGACTTCTCTAGTTTTTAGACAGGTGTTTCGCGGAAACACAGGGTCCAATTTTGAGAAGTTATAGGTATTTGAATAGAGTAGAGAACCAGATGTTGCAAGTATCGGGATTCTTCAAAGCAATCGAAGATGTAGACACTTGTGCATGGTGTTCAGTTGATAGTAATGACTAAGAGAACTTGCATCTCTTTCAGGTTACTCATAATTGGAAGCATTCCTAAGTTGAGTAACGCTGATCGGCCTCCTTCCATTTTGTTGACATGCACTGGAGACAGTTGCATGATTTGAATCTGGTTCAATTAAATCAGTGCCTCTGTTTATATATTGGATATAGAACAGTTCATATCTTAACGATGTTAAGATACGGGGAGTTGTCCGGCTTATGATTAAAACCAGACACTGGACAACTCAAGGCACGTTTCTGTAATGCCTGTTTGTGGGTTGACCCAGGCTATGACGAGGGTTGACTTTCTACCATCTGGATGAACAATAGCAATATTGTTCTAGACTCGCCACAGTTTTATTAAAAATGGATTTTTTCAGAAAACAGTAGTGGGAGTATGGTAGAACTGGAAGTAATTCCAGAACCACAAACGATTACTGAATATTTGATAAGGAACCTAAAGATTCAATCTGGATTGACATTCCATTGGCCACTCCGCAGATAAGGTGGGTAACTTCAGGCACCCGAGAGGTACTACGGTAGCCTCAAGGACGGTGACAGGGAAGTTCTTGTTTACCCACAATTACCATTGCTGTTGTTCCAGGCTGCGAGACCAGGCGGGAGGATGAGTATAGCGTCGTTCTAAACCAGTTTTAGAAGTGTACGTCTATATGACTCTGCCAGAGGGTTGTCGTAGTCAGTGGGAGCAGCGGAAGCATTGGTGGACAGGTTGCTTATGTCTATTTATAGACTAGAGCAGATGTAGCGGAGATAGATCATCTATTTCTGACGTGACAGTCATGGGTTTGACTTCATCAGAATAGGGGATGGATCTGTTGAGAAGGTAGTAGGGTGTGATATCCTGGTATTTGGATGATATACACAGAGTAGGAAAGGAAACTCCTACACTACGATCGGTTATACTTTGGTCGTCACACAGTTGTTTCTCCACAAAGGAAATGGATTTTATATCAGACATACTGGTTACTAGATCTATGGTTTTAGATCTAGATTTGGGTGGTTTCCCAATCAGGGTACTTGACAGCATTCTAAGAGTATTTAGAATGGACGACTCCATGCACGGTAGTATACCTGCAGGTAATGGAGTCACCCTCTCCAAAGGTGTCTTACAGACTAAAGGGGAGAGGGACGGGCATGATTGGCAGATCACTTGCTCAGGCAATTGAGTCAATCGTGATATGTCAAGTACCACACCAGATGTTGTTCTTGCACTAGATGCAATAAGTTGACATTAATCCAATCCTGGAGAAACAGTCGGAAGCAGTTTTAGAACATAAGTGGATGTTCTAGGGATATGATAACGACAGCCTCATTCAGGAGACAGTTATCATTCCAGGCTTCCAAGGTGACATGGACGACAAGGAGGTTGTCAGAGTTATAGTTTTCCTTCTGATGAGGGGCAGTATTTTGGACAGGTGGTCCAAGGCAATACTGAGGGAAGCATGGCGCGCAGGATACTGATTAAGTTCAGTTGTCGATACAGTCTAAGAAGTTTGGATTTGGAGTTCATTTATGAGCTATGTCCCATCAGACATCCAGACACATTCTAAGACAGGTATTGCTCTTTTCGGGAGATGGGCTTCTCCGCGAACTTGAGACATAAAGAGACATAGAAAGAAATATCCAAGCGGATCCACTCACTGAGGCTATTCCTCGAACGCAATAGTTCCGCAAACGAGCTTTGTGAGACTGACTAGTAGAGGAGTTGGATGTTCGGTATCACACGGGCTGTGAGTATGCGACATCGCAATAATTAGCCTTGAGTGCAAGTGGGAGATTGTTGGGGATAGTGCCCTCAGAGTCAATTATTAGGTCACAGGTACGTGATTGTAATGATTGAGGGAGGACCTATCCCGGTAGGACAGTCTTACTCGAGATGATAGTATGCTATCTGGTTTACCTTTATCATCGTGTACTGCTTTAGGTGACCTGACACGTCGCTATTACACGTTCATAGAGCCCATAGGATTCTTGCTTGACCACCAGCAGTATGAGGGCGATCATATAAGTGGGAGCTGGGGGTCTACAAGCATATCCTTAAAAGGTCCCTAGTCGTGGGAGTTTCGAGACCGGGCATCGATACTCCATTAGTAGACTAGTGTATACAGTCGAGACCCCGACGAGGGGCGGTGGCCGGTCTCACAAGCCACTGGTGTCAGTTGGATCACCTAAGATGTATACAGGTGCTCATTGGGTTATGAGTACACCGGACAGGACTCGCCGGGAACATGCTAGTTGGTCATATACCAGACGTCAGATGGCAGTTCCCTGGTGACATGTGTGCAGGTTAGTTCATCGACCTGGGGATCGTCATTTGTCTCGTGTGAGTTCCCACTGTACTTTGATTACTACCCTACCACGGCTCAAAGGAGTCGTGCAAACAGGTTTTAGTTGGGTACAGTCCCGAGCCACATGGAGGCAGTGAGCGTATCTTCAGGGGTTCATCTCTCCCGGTATTGGCGGTGAGGTCGTGCTGTGTCTAGGAGAGCCATTACACAAAGTCCTTGGCCAAGGCAAGGAGATTTACTGGTAGGTATTCCAGTAGTATCTCAGGGTGTTCTGGGCTACACTCCGACACGACTTGTACCGCTTTTGGGGGTCTGACTTTTACCAACCCCCTAGGCCCGCCATGCGATACTCATAGACGAACGGACCAGACTGCACGGATATTGTCACTGACAGGCTCAGTAGGGTTGTCGGGCTAAGTTCGCTCACAGACGTCCCTTTTAGTCAGTACCTGGTAGCCCGTCACGTATTGGCTTATACCTCTGACGTGCTAGTGGTTAAATCCACAACCAAGGTGTTGACGAGTCTTTAGAGTCCCCCACATTCAGTTACTCAGCTTTCGGGCGAAAGGTTGTAGAGGCCGTATGGAGATATGGCAAGGTCCGATCAGATACGTGCGGTATTGCACGGATCAGGATCGGACAGTTTGTACTATAGGCCGTATGGATATATGGCAGGGTTCGATCAGATACGTGCGGTATTGCACGGATCAGGATCGAACAGATATTACTAGCCGGTTTTGGTATAAGCCGGATCTTAGTATAGTACAGTGTAGACTTTGTCTCATTGCATCTGTATTTCGGTCGAAATACAGATGCGGGTGTGTATGCACAGTATTGGGGTTTTCCTGTAATTTATTACGGGACCAGTTTTCCGGAGTTGCCAGTTTACTTTCCGTTTCGGCCAATTTCCTTTGTTCCGTTCATTGGCCGAAGATTGGTGGAGGAGGGTTTATTTGCATTGTTGCAAATAGACTTTTGTGGAGGGGGTCCTTGCATATTATCATGTCATGATTATAGCACCATCCATTGACTTGCTTGACTTCATACTTCATGATGGATTGACTTTGGATATCATCATGGTTGATGAGTGAGAGAAGAGTGTGGTTTTCACCCTGCTATCATTGGTTCACATGATTGTCTTTTCCTCTCTCTTGCATGATAGAGTTTCCCCCCCATTTTCTTTTAGCTCACCATCTCATTCTCTCCCTTCTTGATAGTGCATTGGCCGGCCATTCTTTTTGAATGGGGGCTGTCCAAAATTGGAGGTGGGGAAATGTTGTTCATTTGATGCTCCAAAATACCCCAAGCTCCTCCACATTTTGTTCTTGTTTCATCCCTCCACCAAATGGCACCTCCTTAACCCCAAAATGAGACATGGATCTCTACACTACATTCTACAGCAAATCTTGGGCACGTCGAGTAGCCGGCTTCGTGCCCGAGTTGCCTCGGCATTGAGGTGGGAGCCCGTAAACAAAGTTGGCGATGTGGTGCACTTCCGGCGACGAGGAGGAGACGGGACTTTTCCGCAGGAGATCGGGACCATGACGAGAAGACCGGAGGACTTGGATCGTCGGTATATCTCTAACCCATCTTCTAGTTAGCTTAGACTTGTTAATGGTTTCGTTCCGGGTGTTTAGTGCGCGGTGGTGCCGGTTTGCTAAGTCCGCAAAATTTAAGTTATTCACCGCTTCCGCATTCCGGCGTCGGATCGACGGCCGGGGCGCCGCCGTGCACTTACAGTTTAGCCGGTGTTGCGTAGTCAAACATTATCGTTTTTGAAAATTCCGCCTACCCGCGAACCGCGGGGTGCACGACATCGGCTTACAAGTTCCCACTGTACTTAGATTACTACCTTACCACGGCTCTAGAGGATTCGTGCAAACAGGTTTTAGTTGAGTACAGTCCCGAGCCACATGGAGGCAGTGAGCAATTGTCAGGGATTCGTCTCTTCTAGTATTAGAAGTCAATGTCGCGCTGTGTTCGCTTGGCTATCACTCTAAATCCGTGGCTATAGTAGATGAGATTTACTGATATGAGTTTAATAGTTTCTCGATTGATGATAAGCTTGACTTCGACACGACGTTATCCATACCTAGACCCGGTATACGATACTCTTAGAGGAAGAGACCGTACTGTTCGGAGATTGTCACATTCAGGCTCAGTAAGGTATGGACGGACTTGTTTGTTGACCTCCCTTTTGACATATACCTGGGCAGCCGTTACATATAGCTAGTGCCACTGACGTTCTTTTGGTTATTGATTTATCCAGTAATCACTGCCAGCGTATTGTCGAGTCTTTGGAGTCCCACACAGAGTGTTTTTCCGGTTCAGGTGATTAGATGTAGATGACGTATGTTAATATATACAGGTGTCTGATTAAATATGTGTATAGGCTATACGGACTTTGATTGGACGGTTGATAATACTAGCGGCTTAGAATTAAGGCAGATTATTAAATCAAGTTTTGATTTAACAATTTTGTTTAGTGACTTCCTTGGATATTGCTAACATTTTGTTCTCTGGATTTTTGACTTGCAAGTACTCTGGGAATAATTAGAAAAGATAAACAATACCATTGAGACAATAGTAGAACAGTGGGGTCACTGAACAAAATTGGAGCCCAACTGCCTAAGGAAGTCCAGCGAGAACCCAAAAATTTCCGGCACTGCCGGCCCAAGAGCCCCCTTTTGCTTCCAATTTTTTCTCTATGCTCCAGTGTTCTAATTTTGTCTCAATTTTATTGCTTGATTATTATAATTTTTGGTGTGTAGGTGTTTGGGCATTTATTGTAGGGTTCCTAGGCACTCTCAAGAGGTCTCACAAGGCATCAACCATGCCAATTTCAAAAAATCTAGGTGCCGAGAAACCCGACTACGGATCGTCGGCTAGAAATCTAGGCGAAACAATAAACTAGTTAACACTTAACTAAGAGATACGGAAATACAACCTTTGTAGATCCGGTTCTCCACCTCCATAGCTCCGCAATGAAGTCTCCTCGCTGTCCATAACAAGTCCCGGGCTCTAGCGTCAGCTTCATCGGAGAATGGACGGGCTAGGTCATCGATGTCCATGCCGAAGATGATCTACGTCGAGGCATCGCTAAATCAAGCTCCGACTTCACCAAGTCAAGAAACTTGTGAAGAAAACACACTCTACTACTTGGCAAGAGGTAGAGGATGAAGAAATAGGAAGTGGGTAGACTTTAGAATTGGATTTCTCACTTGTTTTCATCAATCACCATTGATGAAGAATGGTTTTCTTCTTGAGTTCAAGGAAGAAGAAGAAGAAAATGATATATGATAAGTTAATAAAAAAGAATAGAAAAACAAAACTTATCATAATTCTAACTATGGTTATGTGTAGAGAATTAACCAAGGGTTAAAGGAATGGTTAGGGTTAAGGATGAGATAAGAATGGTGGACAAAGTCAAAGCTTCATGAAGCTTCAACTAAACAACAAATAAAGCCACCATTCTTTTCTCTTCTCATTTATTTTCCAAAATGAAATGGATAAATAAATAAGTGAATAAAACAAAACCCTAACCATAATCATGTAACCATGGTTTGATCTTTACACAAAAACCCTAGCATAACATGTATCATCAAACATGATACAATCAAGTGCACAAAAGTATATCACATATACAATGTGTACAATCCGAGTGAGAAAATCCATTTAAAGTGAACCAATACTAGTTAATGCAAAGTAATATATCAAATATATAATTATGCATTAAATCATTAAATCAACACTTGATTTAACGATCTGGTCATATCGCATATAACCGACTAGTATTCTATATATCGGCTTATCGAACCAACCCTTGATTCGATAACTAGGTTATATCGCATACAACCTTTCGATACATTCATCGCGAGAATGGAATACGGTATCACATACACGCATTATTCTCGGTCCCGCACATATCTCATATGCGCTCCTATTTCGTTTCGCTTGAGCCAGGAAACCTCTGTGTAGGACTCTAAAGACTCGTCAATACGCCGGCAGCAGGTGATGATCATATCAAGCACCCACAAGCCGCAAGCGGTCTGCTAAACGTAACGGCCACCCGGGTATTGAGCGATCTGAAGATCGACGAGCAAGCCCGCTCACACTCCAGTGAATCCGACCAGTAACACTACCGTACAGTCCGGTCTGATCGTCTGATATGTCGCATATCTCGCCTAGGGGTGGTAAACGTCAGACCCCAATAGCTCGATAAGTCGTGTCGATATGAGGTCTATAACTGTTCGAGAAACTACTGGTAACACTTACCAGTAAATCTCAGCAACCCTGGCCAGGGATTTCCTGTTATAGCCAATCGAACACAGCGCAACATCAACCCCCTATACCGGGAGAGACGAATCCCCTCCTATCGCTCATTGCCTCCATGTGACTCGGGACTGTACCCAAAAACCACCGTTTTGCACGCCCTCTTGGACGTGGTAAGATGGAAATCAAAGCACAGTGGGAACCATACAAGACTCTATGACGATCTCGGGTCAACAGACTACTCTGTACCAGTGTCACCAGAGAACTGCCATCTGACGTGAGGTATAATACCATCTGGGAGTTCTCGGCGAGTCCGTCCAGTGTACCCAGTCTCTACTGAGCACCCGTATATCATCTCTGATGTCAAACACCAATGGATATGGGATCATCCATCGCCCATCTGTATGGGTCGAGAAGGTACACGCTAGTCTACTCTGGTATATCGATGCCCCGTCTCGATACACCCACGACTAGGGACTTTGAAGGATGTACTTATGGACTACCATGTCCCCACTAGTATGATCCGCATCATAGTCCAGGTAGTCAAGTACAGATCCTAAGGGCTTTACCAACATGTAACAGGGAGACAATCAGTGTACACGTTAAGGTAAAGATCAACCAGATAGCATACTATCATGTCGAGCAAGAAAGTCCTCCCTATATATGTCCCAGCATCCACTACAATATACATCCTATGTATAGTAATGGCCTCTAGGGCATACATATAACTAACAATCTCCCACTTGCACTAGGGCCATCTGTAGCAGTGGTTGTAGTATCTCATACTCAACCATCCCATAAAAGTCTCTCTCTGGGAACAGGCCTTTGTGAGTGGATCCGCTGTGTTGTCCTCTGAGTCTACTCTCCTAACCTTGATCTCCCTGGAGATCAAGCATCTCCATGATCAGGTAACACTGCCTTAGAATATGTCTGGATCATTGATGGGACCGGCGTTCCTCGGCATAAGCCACAACTCCATTGTCTCACAATGGTAGGAACCTAGTTCATCTCATGAACCAATATACACCCAAATAGCCTCTTCGGTAGCATCTTAACTAGCGATATATCCTGCCTTTATCGTCTAGTATGTCACGGTATCTAGCTTGGAACTCATCCAACATACCGTCCCTTTACTGAGGGTATAGACAATGCCTGTGACTGACATTCAGTCGTCTTTATCACCCTGGAACACTTCCAGTGATTCTTCCCAGGATCGATTGATACCATCTCACTACTGCTAGTGAGTATCCTAACATCCATTTAGATCTATCTTATAGATCCAAAATCCAGGATTTAGGAGGTATCACTTTGATCCTATATGGAGAATTATGGTGATAATCGGAGATTGACCGAGCGTAGCATAGGAAACTCCTTCCCCATCAAGAGTATGTCATCCACGTACTCTACGAGGATCGTCACCATACTCCCTACTACCTTTTTGTTTATACAAGGTTTATCTACCATTTTGATGATGTCAAACTCTTTGACTAATTCATCAAAACAGATGTTCCAACTCCGCGATGCCTGCTTTATCCTATAAAGCATCTTGTGCACGTTTCCGCTGCTCCCACTGTCTACGAAGCCCTCTGGCTGTGTACTTATAGACGTTCTCTTCCAAAACATCATTTAGAAAAGCAGTCATGGCACCCAACCGTCAGATATCGTAGTCATGGTATGTAGCCGTGGCAAGTAGGATCTGGATGGACTTAAGCATAGCTACTTGAAAAGGTTTCATCATTATCCATGCCTGGTCGATGACGAAAAGCTTTAATAAGTCTAGCTTTGAAAGTCTCAACTTTTCCATCTACACCAAGTAATCTTCTCAAGATATACTTGCTCCTGATGGGGATTTAACCCTTCAGATATAGCACTAAAGTCCATACTTTGTTGGTGTATAAGGATTCCATCTCAGATCACTAAGCATCCAGCCATTCTTACAGAGTCTTACTCTCGATGGCCAGCTCGAAGCTAGTTGGGTCATCATCTCATGATGCAATCCTCGCTCCCACTGTCATAGAGAAACAGAAGTATCTCTCAGGTGGGTGAGGAACCCTACTAGATCGGCGGAGAGGCTGAGGTTCGTTGGAATCTACTGAATCCTTTGGTTCTATCAAATCATCAGCTGCAGTCTGTATAGCTGGAACATTTCCAGTTCTACATAACAGACCTCGCCTCGAACTTGTCCGGATTATGGTTTTAGACATAGCCCGGACAACCCCAAATCTTAACCAACTTAAGATATGGGCTCTTCCCTTTCCATATCATATATGAAGCGGTAGGCATTGATTTGATTCGAACCCAATTCAATAGGTATGCAGGTTCTCAAGCGCATAACTCCCAAAAAGGAAATAGGTAACTCAGTAGTACTCATCATAGAGCACACCTTATCATATAGGGTGTGTCTGCTCCGCCCCGATATACCATCGTGCTATGGTGTATACAGAGGAGTAATGCTGAGAGAGAATCTCATTCTCCTTTAGAATAATCCAGGAATTCCATGCTCAAGTATTCTCCTCCTTGATCTCATCATAGGACATAATACTTATACCCTTATTTTGGTTCTCTACTTCTAACTTATATTCTGTGAATATCTCAAAAGGTTCGGACTTGTGTTTCAACAGGAACATATGTCTGAATCTCGAGAGATCATCAGAGAATGTAACGAAGTACAAAGAACCAGTTCTGGCATGTGTAGACAGGGGACCTACATACATCAACATGTATCATCCCAAGAGTTCACTAATTCTTTCTCTGTTTCCTGTAAACAGGGCTATGGTCATCTTATCTTTGTGACATGACAGGCGAGTTTCACAAGATGTAAATTCAAACTAATTTAAATATGCATCTTTATGTAACTCTAGCTAGTCGGGTCACATTGATCTGACCTAGTCTATGATACCTCAAGAAGGATTCGTTCAGTTCTGAACTCTTCCTCTTGTGTGTGTTCCATATACTAAGAACTGTAGTTTGATTTAGAACATCAATGCTTTTAGATAACGTGCCTGAACCGATCAACTTTTGATATAGGAAATGTTCAAAACATTATCCAACAATACAAAATTTTACCGTTTCTTTACTAATAAAGAGACTGATATGATTTAGTATATCAGGTTCGGTATCTAATAACATTCGTTCAGAATCAATGTATTGGTAATACAGGGTGACAGTGACCAACAGACTTGGCTGCAACACTTGCCCCGTTTTCTGCCTCATGAAACTTATCACCCGTTCTCAGTTCTCTACCTTTCTGTAGCACTATGTAACATATTACATATCTGGGATCCTGATCTGGTATCACATACCCAGGACGTAAAGGATACTGAGAAACAGTTCTCTGTAATGAACACACCCGAAGATGATGCATCAGCATGCACTCTCTTCGTTTGGGCGGCACGGGAATTCTGGTAATCCCCAATTTCCTGCTCTGTCTTATAACAATTATAAGTTGGAGCGGGACCAACGTTCCCCAGCTCAGTATAACAAGCTGGTTCGGTCAATAATCCGTATTATTATCTTGATTAAGGCGTGATATGGTCGCTACCTGGAGAGAGAGAGAAGAAAACACTCAGCGTGCTCTCTTGCAAGAATAAATTGGTTATTATTTTATCTAATCAGGATGGTTCCCACTGCTTTTTATCAAATCTTCCTTCAAACCCTAAAAGGAAAGAGTAGCCGGGATTAATTACACACTACAAGTTCGCCAATCTTTCAGCCAGGCCAGTGTCGGTACTTTGAGGGAGGTCCCCCGTGCTTTCGCACGAACCTAATTAATGTAAACCTCGTTTTTCCAGAGGCGTAACCCCGTTGACACCTTTCTAGACACCTACTTGATCGGCTAATTGTAATGTGTAAAACTCTCCCAGGAGTAACTCTTACTCGCAGCGGGTATCGGGATCCAACTATCTCATAGAAGGTATGCAATCTCATTGCAAATTTCAACACTTGAAATTCCCGATAATATTTTGCCCCTAGCTCGCTATGACCTTGACGGAGGCCAAACAACCCATAGTCCGCTAGTTAAGTTCAACCCGTCATTTCCTGATTGAATTAAACCCACCCGCACGACCCTTGACGGAGGCCAAACAACGCCGTACGAATACCCTAATCCAATCGCATCATATGCTAGCAGATAAGCACTAGTTAGCTACCGTACACTACGCCTTGACGGAGGCCAAACAACCGCAGCACGAATACTAACTAGTACGTATCTGAAATGACGGAGGGCTACGACAGGTTTTTCTGAAAACCTATTGCGTAATGAACTTGATATCGCTGTAGAATCAAATGATTTTAAAATGGAGTGCTTTTGAGGCTTTTCTAGTTTTGCTAAAGGAGTCACTCCCGGTGAAGGGATCGTCGGTCCTTTCCTCGTCGAATGAGGTGCGGGATATATCATATATATCGCTGTGCAAAGCAAAAACACTTAAAAGCAATCAAAAGACAAACCGAGTGTGTAGCATCTGCCAGTTATTGCTAAAGGAGTCACTCCCGGTGAAGGGATCTCGGTCCTTTCCTCATCGAATAAGGTGCAGGATATATCACATATACCTCTGTACAAAGCAAGAACTGTAGCTACCTGTTTTATTTTGAAATTCGATTCTACAACATCTTAGGTTTCTTTTATTTCATTAATTACATTAATGAAGTCCCATCATTTAAGTACCTAAACATCACAGATAAATACGACGTACACTTATGCCATCCGCATTCGCCTCGATGTCCCCTCGTGCACCGTTAGGTTAGGTGACTAACGGCAGAGCGGGGCAGGGCTAGCGCGGGTGTAAAACATAAGCAACGCCTATATAATATATCATATATACTATATACTGTATCTATCACAGAACATCTCATGATCAAATCACAGATATCGCAGCAGAAGAATCATATGAAATATTGGATATACTAGGACGTCCGTGTTTTCAATACGAGCCAGTATAAAACACGGATTCCACGGTCGTGATGAATAGCCAAAACCACACCCCAAGACCCCTACGAGAGCGGCATGCAACCCTACCAATTCTAGAGTTAGGAGACCCGGACTCGACTCCTCGAGTTGGTCTCCCACTGGACTCCAGAACCCGGTTACTTGTGCCCTCCTCCTTGGGTCTATCCTAGTGCGGAAAAGTAAATAATATACAAAAGTGACAACTTCCGCAACCTGGAAGTGTCCCAATAAAAGAATATTACATACAAGTTTTTACATGAATGAAAATGAAAAACACTCATCTCACATAAAAACCCCCGGCTATTCAAAGACGACGATCCAATATAACATATCCAGCAACACATAACATCACATGTCATCAACGTAAGTAAATATGCGCATCCCAATTGTCGTTGACATATAGCAACGAAACCGGCGATATCACATATTACACTTACGGTCACAGAAAAGAAAGTGTAAAACTATAACAGTTGGAATCCGCAACCACCTCAGACATCGCATGCCTGACCAAATGAATTACTTAGACATCGCATGCCTAACAATTATAAACCCCGCATTTTAGTCTCAAAATCGAAAACTCTTTTCAATATCAAGTCGGGCAATTCAACAGGATTCCCGACATCCTGATCGAATGCTCGTCGCAAACTTTAGTAGACGGCCGCACCCCCAATACCGTCGACGAAGTGCACCAAGGCGGAACACCGCTGCCGCGAGCACCCGGACGGATGCTTTCGGCGACGGGGTTCTCCTACAGTCACTTGGTCGGGGCTATGGAGTGAGGCTGTCTATTAAGTTTACCCGGCGAGTATCCGCGTACGCTACGTGATTGCGACAGACTTTTGATCACATCAAAATTCCGTGGCAACCGATCAAGTGAGACTAAAGTGCTATGTTTATAACATTCATTCAGTTATCTCATAACTTCTTGTGAATTCCAATTATTGTATCCCATTCCAGATAATTAGAAAATGTTAAACTTTCCGATTGAACATTCGAACACCCAAGTTTTCCCGATACAGATCAACATATGAAATAAGTCTAACAACATTCAGTTCGTGCCTCAGTACCAACGGTCCAGCCGTAGAAGGGTCAAGCCAACGCCTCACATGTGGCACGCCGTACTGCCCCAAACCCGAAGGTTCAAAGGGCAGTTCAAGACGGTTACATAATCGAGTTAAGGTTTGTTGTCTTCTAGAGGGACCATCGCGTTACTTGCACTACTTAGAACGTCGTTAAACTACGGAAAAATCCAACACTTGGAAATTTCCCGACAGGGGAAAAATTGGGTATTTATATCCGGTCGAACTTTTTAACATATTCTAATATTTATCCGGAAAGCCACATAGACAAAATCTGATAATCCGATCGAACATTCGAATCCCCAAAACAACTGCAGAAAATTCAACTCTTGAATAAATATTAAAAATTCCCAGAAAATCCAGCATAATATAATAGAAGTTACTGTGCAATCAATTGAGGATGACGTCATCAAAGTGCGGCGGAACCGCCGCAGAAGCCAGGCTTCTGCCGCGCTTCCGCCGCGGTTTGTACTGTTCATGGAAAAAAAATTGCACCGTAATTCTTAGATTTCCCTGCTGGGTTTTCTACATATTTTTAATTCTGAAAAATCCCTGTTTTTAGAAAAAGTCCAGAGAGCCATTTTGTGATCGGGTTTCGGGTTCGTTCGGACTTCAAATTCCGTCTAGACTTCGCCTAAGGCTCTAGCTAGGCTCTGATACCACTGTAGGGTTCCTAGGCACTCTCAAGAGGTCTCATAAGGCATCAACCATGCCAATTTCAAAAAATCTAGGTGCCGAGAAACCCGACTACGGATCGTCGGCTAGAAATCTAGGCGAAACAATAAACTAGTTAACACTTAACTAAGAGATACGGAAATACAACCTTTGTAGATCCGGTTCTCCACCTCCATAGCAACGCAATGAAGTCTCCTCGCTGTCCATAACAAGTCCCGGGCTCTAGCGTCAGCTTCATCGGAGAATGGACGGGCTAGGTCATCGATGTCTATGCCGAAGATGATCTGCGTCGAGGCATCGCTAAATCAAGCTCCGACTTCACCAAGTCAA
Source organism: Agapanthus africanus (assembly GCA_030015575.1). Classification (NCBI taxonomy): domain Eukaryota; kingdom Viridiplantae; phylum Streptophyta; class Magnoliopsida; order Asparagales; family Amaryllidaceae; genus Agapanthus; species Agapanthus africanus. The sequence continues at coordinate 427,859,883 of CM057340.1, forward strand.
GAAACTTGTGAAGAAAACACACTCTACTACTTGGAAAGAGGTAGAGGATGAAGAAATAGGAAGTGGGTAGACTTTAGAATTGGATTTCTCACTTGTTTTCATCAATCACCATTGATGAAGAATGGTTTTCTTCTTGAGTTCAAGGAAGAAGAAGAAGAAAATGATATATGATAAGTTAATAAAAAAGAATAGAAAAACAAAACTTATCATAATTCTAACTATGGTTATGTGTGGAGAATTAACCAAGGGTTAAAGGAATGGTTAGGGTTAAGGATGAGATAAGAATGGTGGACAAAGTCAAAGCTTCATGAAGCTTCAACTAAACAACAAATAAAGCCACCATTCTTTTCTCTTCTCATTTATTTTCCAAAATGAAATGGATAAATAAATAAGTGAATAAAACAAAATCCTAACCATAATCATGTAACCATGGTTTGATCTTTACACAAAAACCCTAGCATAACATGTATCATCAAACATGATACAATCAAGTGCACAAAAGTATAACACATATACAATGTGTACAATCCGAGTGAGAAAATCCATTTAAAGTGAACCAATACTAGTTAATGCAAAGTAATATATCAAATATATAATTATGCATTAAATCATTAAATCAACACTTGATTTAACGATCCGGTCATATCGCATATAACCGACTAGTATTCTATGTATCGGCTTATCGAACCAACCCTTAATTCGATAACTAGGTTATATCGCATACAACCTTTCGATACATTCATCGCGAGAATGGAATACGGTATCACATACACGTATTATTCTCGGTCCCGCACATATCTCATATGCGCTCCTATTTCGTTTCGCTTGAGCCAGGAAACCTCTGTGTAGGACTCTAAAGACTCGTCAATACGCCGGCAGCAGGTGATGATCATATCAAGCACCCACAAGCCGCAAGCGGTCTGCTAAACGTAACGGCCACCCGGGTATTGAGCGATCTGAAGATCGACGAGCAAGCCCGCTCACACTCCAGTGAATCCGACCAGTAACACTACCGTACAGTCCGGTCTGATCGTCTGATATGTCGCATATCTCGCCTAGGGGTGGTAAACGTCAGACCCCAATAGCTCGATAAGTCGTGTCGATATGAGGTCTATAACTGTTCGAGAAACTACTGGTAACACTTACCAGTAAATCTCAGCAACCCTGGCCAGGGATTTCCTGTTATAGCCAATCGAACACAGCGCAACATCAACCCCCTATACCGGGAGAGACGAATCCCCTCCTATCGCTCATTGCCTCCATGTGACTCGGGACTGTACCTAAAAACCACCGTTTTGCATGCCCTCTTGGACGTGGTAAGATGGAAATCAAAGCACAGTGGGAACCACACAAGACTCTATGACGATCTCGGGTCAACAGACTACTCTGTACCAGTGTCACCAGAGAACTGCCATCTGACGTGAGGTATAATACCATCTGGGAGTTCTCGGCGAGTCCGTCCAGTGTACCCAGTCTCTACTGAGCACCCGTATATCATCTCTGATGTCAAACACCAATGAATATGGGATCATCCATCGTCCATCTGTATGGGTCGTGAAGGTACACGCTAGTCTACTCTGGTATATCGATGCCCCGTCTCGATACACCCACGACTGGGGACTTTGAAGGATGTACTTATGGACTACCATGTCCCCACTAGTATGATCCGCATCATAGTCCAGGTAGTCAAGTACAGATCCTAAGGGCTTTACCAACATGTAACAGGGAGACAATCAGTGTACACGTTAAGGTAAAGATCAACCAGATAGCATACTATCATGTCGAGCAAGAAAGTCCTCCCTATATATGTCCCAGCATCCACTACAATATACATCCTATGTATAGTAATGGCCTCTAGGGCATACATATAACTAACATTTATATCGCTTTTTCGCACTAATAATTCGTTTTCCGACATTTGTAGATTTGACGGATTTGCGAACTGCGATTGTGTGGAGCAAAGTGTACATTCAAGGCTAAGGTGATTGCGAAGTACTATGCCAAAGATCCGGGTAGTTTGACCTACGCAAGCGAACTTTTCAAGCTAATCGGATTCACTTCAACGGGGGTTTCTTAACCCAAAAACTTATCGGTACGTACTTTACTAACAACTTTTCTCAAATCCGACGCATCCAATATAATATCTTTGCAGGATTCTTTGCAAGTTCACTGTCAAACGCTAAAATTGACTAACCCGTATTTGTTGCTGTGCCAAGCTTAAACATAAAAATCGATTTTTTTAGGTTTTTCACAACCTTTTCATTGATTTGCGCATTGAATCCATTAATACGGACTTAAGGGCAAGCGAACCCCACAACATACGGTAAAGGATTTCATCACCTTTTCCGTGGCCCACAAATCACAAAATTGAGCATAACGTTTACCCACACAAATTTTAAAAGAAACTAGACTTTAAGCCTTTAAGGACTTCGCGCTCATTAGGAGAAGTTAACTGTGTTTAGAACACCGCATAACGGTATATCGTTCACGGGGTGTCTAGGAAAGTGTACACGGCGAAACCGCCAAAAGAGAAAGTGTTATCTAATTAAGGACCTTCGCGAAAGCGTTGGAAAACCTCCCCTTATCTCTGCACTTACCTGGCCTCGTTATCAATATATCTTGAGCATGTTTCTCGACACAGTTTTACTTGAACAATCAAGTTCTTGGCAGGTCTAGTTGACCTAGGTGAACCCTAGACCAATTAGGTGTGTGGTATTGTGTGTCGTGATTATTTTTTCTATATTTCATTCTTTTGTTAATAACTAACATATAAAAAATAAATTAAAAATAAAAAAAATCACATTCTTTTTCCCCTCCTTTTCTCTTCTTCTTTTTCTTCTCTTCATATCATGGGTACCCCACCTAGAAAAACTTTTGCCGAATTTTGGTACCCACAACCAGACATTACTTCATACATTTCTTACTTTGGTCGAACTTTGAACGATCAATCCATGCCAAAAATCTCTTTGAAAGATCGTATAGACGCGTCAAGGACAGACAATTGGACTTCCCAATCCGCTTTGTATCAACAATTTCAACCTACCCCACTTTCTTACGTTGATATCCCTTTTGAGAGTCCTGTTGTAACTCCACGACCTATGTCTATTGCTGAACGTATTGAACAATCCCGTAACCGATCTTTCACTCCTTGCACCACTTCAAATTCTTTTGATCAACAATTCCAACCACTTTCTTATCATAACGTTGACCATCATCCTGCCCAACCATTCGATTCCTATCAATCCTATCCAAGTTTTACACCTTCCCTAGATATTGTTTCTGAACAGCCTTTTGGGAGTTTCTAGTATCCAAACGAGTTTGAATATTTTACTGAAACCCCTTCACAACCCATGTCTAGTCTTGAACAGTCATTGGAAGAGTTTTGGGTAGCGACATGTCAACAGATGATGAATTTGAATGCATCCATGGTCGTCCTGATACAACCTAATGAACCGACGACTAGTTTCCAGCTTGCTCCACATTTTCCAATGTATGATGAGGCGATAGGATAGGTTGAGAATTTGAGTAGTGAGAGTGAGCAGTACACCCTTCCAAATCAAACCTACCCGTTCCAAATTTAATTCAACAACTCCGGTTTCAAAAGTATATCGAGTGTCCCAAATGATTTACCAATTGAAGATAGAATGTTTAATGAGTTGTGTGATTTTGTAGTGTTTGATTTACCGGACAGTGAAGGGACCTTGTCTAGTGAAACCACACCCAAATCCTTTGACCTATACACCTCCATCCTAGAAACATAATTGATTGAAATCCATGCTTTTGATGAGGTGTCTGAGAAATTTGATGTTCACTTGATTGAGGATATTGACGCTGGGAATATTTTGGATGATGAACCCGCAATTTTGGATGAGTTTTTCTAATCAATTCATAATGTCCTTTCACTTCCATGTGGACATCATCCCGAGTCATTAATTGTTTTTTTCGAACTTCATATGCGTCTAGATATTGATGATAATGCATGGATGCGATAATTTTTGAGGAGAATTTTGAGGATAATATTGAGGATGAACCAGTTTTACTTGATGAGTCGGATTTTCCAATTCATCATGTCCCTTTCATCGACTGTGTACACCCTCCTGAATCTTTAACCGATACCATTCCTCGATCACTCCCTTCCATCCTTTCCATCGTTCCGACCTTGGCAAACACCGTATTACCTTCTTTTCTTATGTCTGGTTTACCAAGTTCGGTCTACGCATGTTTTCTAATGAATCTTGAGGGATTTGACCCCATTTCTCGACGGGTTGATAGATTAGTACAATCGATTTTTTCACATCGGTCATAACAAATTGTACTAATTTATTCACTCCATTTTCACCATCAAGTTCGTACTCCATTTCTTTTTCCCTTCCGCCATTTTTCTCCTCATATACCGGGACCATATACCACTTCCTAACCTATACAGTCTCGCGTATTCCAAATTTCTTTCCTCTCCGCATTCTTTCACCAGCCCGGGCCTTATCCCGATAGAATTTTTGAATGGTTGGTGTTAACCTTTTGCCTGTGTAAGCCCTTGTATAGATTGATATTGTTCCCTCCCCTAAACTTGAACTTCAACGCTTAAACAGTGGAAACACTGTTTCACTTAATTTTGGGGGGATCTTTTTATGTATATATTTTTGGTTTGCTTTTTATTTTGTATAAAAAAATAAATAAATAAAAACAAAACATGGGAGCGTCGACAATTTTGACTCTCTTGGTGTAGCCTGACAGTGAGGGCACTGTCAAGTTTAAGTTTGGGGGTGTGCTCGGTAAGCTTTCTTTCTTCGCATTCATGTGTATATTTTGCATTTGCAAACTTATTTAAAAACCTATAAAAATCGAAAAAATTTAAAAAAATATAAAAACTTTGTCGTCAAGTTAGCTAACAGGGTAACTTAGATTTTGATTCTGAAAGTTTAGTTGATACGTTAGAAATAACTAAATCCTAGGCTTAGAAATTGAAAACCCTAAAAATAACCCTCATTCTGTTTAACCTTGGTAATTATACGTCCTTACAGTTTTTTTTATACAAGTAGGCAATCTTGAGTTCAGTTCTTGAGTTAAGTTGAGATGAAGGGGAAAGTATTGAATGCTTTACTGAAGGATAAGTCTGAAAAATAGTTTCTATTCTTGAGTCCAAATTTAGAGAGTATATACCCTACAACTGCACATACGCGCACCTTGAAACTTGGGATAGTAGAGAATACTTAGAAATAATCTTGCCTGAAAACCTAGTATGAAAGAAAAAACGGTATTTAAAGGTAACCACCAAAAGAGCATCGTTGAAAAATATATCCGGTCTGGAAAAAGAAAAATAAAGAAAAGAAAAAAATAAATAAAGTCAAGACCTAGCAACTGCTATTTACGCTTTAAGCCCATACATTCATTAATCGACTGTTAGTTCATCAAGAAGTATTAATAGTCACATGAAAGGTGTGCGACCAAAACCGTCTATCATTAACGAAAAGAAGTAGTATTAGGTATTAGGGCAAGGGTACTATAGCTTGAATTGAATTCTTAAGTGTACGGAAGAAATTTTACACACACGTAGTGTTAGTGATATGTATGCCCTAGAGGCCATTACTGTACATACGATGTATACTGTAGTGGATGCTTAGACATATATATGGAGGACTTTCTAGCTCGACATGATAGTATGCTATCTGGTTGCTCTTTATCTTAACATGTACACTGATTGTCTCTATGTTACATGTTGATAAATCCTTTAGGATGAGTACTTGACAACCAAGATTATGATGCAGATCATACTAGTTGGGACAGTGTAGTTGCTAAGTACATCCTTCAAATGTTTCTAGTCGTAGGTGTATCGAGACAAGGCATCGATATACCAGAGTAGACTAGCGTATAGCTTCTCGACCCATGTAGATGGGCGATGGATGATCCCATATCCATTGGTGTTTGACATCAAAGATAGTATACGGGTGCTCAAAGGAGACTGGGTACACTGGACGGACTCGCCAAGAACTCCTAGATGGTATTATACCTAACGTCAGATGGCAGTTCTCTGGTGACACTAGTACAGGTTAGTCTGTAGACCCGAGATCATTATAGAGTCTTGTGTGATTCCCACTGTGCTTTGATTTCCACCTTACCACATTCAAGAGAACGTGCAAAACGGCGGCTTTTGGGTACATTGCCGAATCATATGGAGGCAATGAGCGATAGGAGGGGTTTCGTCTCTCTCGGCATTGGGAGTTGATGTTGCGCTATGCTCGATTAGCTATAACAGGAAGTCCCTGACCAGGGCTGCTTCATAGATATACTGGTAAGTGTTATCAGTAGTTTCTCAACCCGTTATGAGCCTCATATCGACACGACTTATCGAGTTACTGGGGTCTGACGTTTACCACCCCTAGACGAGATATGTGACATATCAGATGAATAGACCAGACTGTACGGTAGTTTTACTGATTGGAATCGCAGGAGTACGAGCAGGCTTGCTTGTTGATCTTCTGATCGCTCAATACCCGGGTGGCCGTTACGTTTAGCAGATCGCTTGCGGCATGTGGGTGTTTGATATGATCATCACCTACTACCGGCGTATTGATGAGTCTTTAGAGTCCTACACAAAGCTTTCCTGGTTCAAGAGAAATGGGGTAGGAGCACATATGTGATATGTGCGGGACCGAGATTGATACGATATGAGATATCGTATTCTATTCTCGTAATAGAGATATCGGTCGGTTATATATGATATAGCCGGGTTATCGGATCAAGTGTTGATTCGATAAGTTGATTCATATGATATTAGTCGGTTATAGGTCATGTAGCCGTATTATTAAATCAAGAGTTGATTTCATAATCTAATGTATAATTATATATTTGATATATTATATTACATTAACTAGTATTAGCTCACTTATGATTTCTTTTCTCACTTGATGTGCACATTGTATATATGTGATATGTATTTTTGTCTACATGTTTGTATCATGCTAGGTTACAAATGCAACTAGGGTTTATAGAGATTACACCATGCTAGGGTTAAGATTAGGGTTTAATATTTATCATTAAGTTATTTACAAACCATTTGGAAACATTCAAGGTTGAGCTCGGAAGAAGCTTGGAGAAACATTGACTTTGTCCACTTGTTTGTTTTTAGCTTAGGATATTTATTAACTCAACCTTTAACCCTATGGCATGGTTTAGTCTCTACAAGGGTTAGGCATGATATTATCTAACCATGGTTGTATTTTCTAAGCTTATCTCATTATTCTTTCATCGCTTCTTCACTTGAGGTTCATCTTCTTCTTCCTCAGGATTTTTGCTCTCTAGCTCTTGATCAAGTGATGAAAACATGTGAGAAAATGAAATCTAAAGTGAGCCCACTTCCTACTTCATCATCCTCTACTACTTTCCATTTAGTATAGGGTGTTTGCTTCACTAATTCCATATTTAGTGAAGAATAGCTTGGGTTAGTGTCTCCTCGACGTAGATCATCTTCGGCCTCGAAGACTTCGAAGCAAGCATGTTTGTTTCTTCATGGGAGCCTCTCTAGAGTCCGGAGTTCATAATCACAGCGAAAGGGAATACTACACGGAGATATTAAAGTGAAGGACCGGTTTACAAAGGTTGTATTCCTTGCTCACTAGACTTGCAAAGTGTTTGCGTTAACGATTCTAAGTTAGGGTTAGCTAAAACGGCAAAAATTTGAATTTGGCATGGACGATGCCTCCCGAAACCTTGCTGCCGTCTTAGATAACCCTGCAGTGGTATCAAAGCCATGCTAGAAATTTATATGGATTTGGTTAAGATTACGAAACCAAAATACTGCGAAACATGCAATGCCTAAACCTGCTCTCTGTCGAATTTGAAAAGTTGTTAAATTTTTTTTAAAACAAGTACATAGTGCTATATGGGATATAACATGAACACTGACAAAATTTGTGGCCATTTGGAGAATTTTTGTCCGGCCGCCATACCCTAGATCTCGGCTAAATCCGAGCAGTCCTCCCTGAAATTTTGTCTGTGTTCCAGAGACTGGGTTTTGGTGTTTCAGGTGTTGTTTATTTTTGCTAATTTTACCTGTGATGTAATCTTACACTATAATCAATTCGGAATGTTTTGTATTCATAGTTTTAACATTGTTTCGGGTGATTCACATATTGTCTAGACGAAGTTAAAAAGTTTGATCGAATGTCAAAAACCCATTTTTCCAAGTTTAACGTATTCGGAAATATATGCAAGTGACTCTGTGGACCCTCTAGAAGAACAAAACCTTAACTCGATTATGTGACCGTCAGGACCGCCACTAAACCCTAGGGTTTGTGGTAGTTCAGCGTTGTCACATGTGAGGCGTTGGTTTGACCCTTCTACGGCTGGTTCATAGGTACTGTGGCATCTTCTGGCTATTATTTAAACTGTGCTCAAGTGTTGAGCTGTCGGGAAATTGTGGAACTTTGATGAATCGATTGAAAAGTTTAATGTCATCCGGATATTATATGATGGGATACAATATTTGGAATCCACAAGTATTTATGAGATAACTAGTTTGAATTTTATAAATCTAGCAGTTTAGTCTCATTTGATAGGTTGCCACGGAATTTTGATGTGATCAAAAGTCCGTCGCAATCACGTAGCGTATGCGGATACTCGCTGGGTAAACTTAATAGATAGCCATGCCCCATAGCCCCGACCAAGTGACTGTAGGAGAACCTCGTTGCCGAAAGCATCCGTTCGGGTGCTCGCGGTTGCGGTGTTCCTCTTTATTGCACTTCGTCGACGGCATTGGGGGTGCGGCCGTCTACTAAAGTTTCCGACGAGCATTCGATCAGGCTGTCAGGAATCTTGTTGAATTGCCCGACTAGATATTGAAAAGTGTTTTCGAAATCGAGACTAAAATGCGGGGTTTATAATTGTTAGGCATGCGATGTCTAAGGAATTCATTTGGTTAGGCATGTGATGTCTAAAGTGGTTGTGGATTCCAATTGTTATAGTTTTTCACTTTCTTTTCTGCGACCGTAAGTGTAATATGTGGTGTATCGCCGGTTTCGTTGCTATATGCCAACGACAATTGGGATACGAATATTTACTTACGATGATGACATGTGATGTTATGTGTTGCTGGGATATGTTATACTGGATCGTCGTATTTTGAATAACCGGGGGTTTTATGTGAGATGAGAGTTTTTCATTTTCATTCATGTAAAATTCATTGTATGTAATATTCTTTTATTTAGGCACTTCATGGTTGAGGATAATGTCACCATTGTATATTATTTACTTTTCCGCAATAGGATAGACCCAAGGCGGGGAGCACAAGTAACCGGGTTCTGGAGTCCAGTGGGAGACCATCTCGAGGAGTCGAGACCGGGTCTCTTAACTCTAGAATTGGTAGGGTTGCTCGTCGCTCTCGTAGGGGTCTAGGGATGTGGGTTTGGCTATTCATCGCGACTGTGGAATCCGTGTTTTATACAGGCTTAATTTAAAACAATGAAATCCTAGTATATCCAATATTTCATATGTTGTGTTCTGGTGCGATATTTGTGATATGATCATTTGATAAATTGATGAGATGAGTACAGGATATAGTATATGTGATATATTATATAGATGTTGCTTATGTTTTACACCCGCGCTAGCCCTGCCCCGCTCTGCCGTTAGTTACCTAACCTAACGGTGCACGAGGGGACATCAAGGCGATTGCGGATGGCATAAGCGTACGTTGTATTTATTTGTGATGTTTAGCTAACTTAAAATGATGAGACTTCATTAATGAAATTAATGAAATTAAAGAAACATAAAGATGTTGCGGAATCGAATTTTCAAAAGCAGGTAGCTCTAGTTGTTGCTTTGCACCTTATTCGATAAGGAAAGAGTCGAGATTCCTTCACCGGGAGTGACCTCTTTAGCAATAACTGGTAGATGCTACAACCCTCAGTTTTGTCTTTTGATTGATTTTCTAGTTCTTGCTTTGCATAGTGGTATTGTGAATATCCTGCACCTCATTCGACGAGGAAAGAGCCGAGATCCCTCCACCGGGAGTGACCTCTTTAGCAAAACTAGCAAGGCCTCAAAAACACTCCAATTAAAGCATTTGATTCTACAACGATATCAAGTTCATTACGCAAAAGGTTTTCATAAAAACCTATTGTAGCCCTCCGTCATTTCAAATAAGTACTAGTTAGTATTCGTGCTATATTTGTTGACTATGTTAAGGCGTAGTTTACGGTAGTTGATTAGGGCTTATCTGCATAAGCATATGATGAGATTGGATTAGGGTAGTCGTGCGACTTTGTTGACTATGTTAAGGGTCGTGCGGGTGGATTTAATTCAATCGAGAAATGACGGGTTGAACTTGGCTAGCACTTATGATTTGTTGACCATGTTAAGATCATAAGTTGCTAAGGGCAAAACATTATCGGGAATTTCAAGTTTTGAAATTTGCAATGAGATTGCATACCTTCTATAAGATAGTTGGATCCCGATACCCACTGCGAGTAAGAGTTACTCGTGGGAGAGTTTTACACATTACAATTAGCTGATCAAGTAGGTGTCTAGAAAGGTGTCAACGGGGTTACGCCTCTGGGAAAACGAGGTTTATTTTAATTAGGTCCGTGCGAAGGCACGGGGAACCTCCCTCAAAGTACTAGCACAGGCCTGGCTGAAAGATTGGCGAACTTGTAGGGTGTAACCCGGCTAGTCTTTCTTTTTAGGGTTTGAAGAAAGATTTGATAAAAACAGTGGGAGCCATCCTGATTAGATATATTAATAACCAATCTAATCTTGCAAGAGCATACGCTCAGTGTTTTCTTCTCTCTCTCTCCAGGTAGCGACCATGTCACTCCTTAATCAACATAATAATATAGATGTATTGACCGACCCCGCTTGTTATACTGAGCTGGGGAACGTTAGTTCCGCTCCAACTTATAATTGTTATAAGACCGAGCAAGAAATAGGGGAATACCAGAATTCCCGTGCTGCCCAAACGAGAAAAGTGCATGCTGATGCATCTTCTTCGGGTGTGTTCACTACCGAGAACTGTTTTTCAGCATCCTCTACGTCCTGGGTATGAGATACCGGATCAGGATCCCATATATATAATCTGTTACATAGGCTATAGATAGGTAGAGAACTGAGAATGGGTGATAAGTTTTAAGAGATAGAAACAGTGCAATTGTTGTAACCAAATATGTTGGCAGTTATCACCCTGTATTACCAAATACATTGATTCTGAATGAATGGTATTAGATACCGAACCAGATATACAAAATCATATCAATCTCTTTATTAAGTAAAGAAGGATATAATTTTGTATTGTTGGATAATGTTTTGAATATTTCCTATATCATGAGTTGATCGGTTCAGGCACGTTATCTAAAAGCATATACGTTCTAAATCAAGCTACAGTTCTTAACATACAGAACACACACAAGAGGAAGAGTTCAGAAATGAATGAATCCTTCTTGAAGCATTATAGACTAGGTCATATCAATGTGACCCGACTAGCTAAGTTACATAAAGATGCATATTTAAATCGGTTTGAATTTACATCTTGTGAAACTTGCCAGTCATGTCACAAAGATAAAATGACCATAGCTCCGTTTATTGGAAACAGAGAAAGAGTTAGTGAACTCTTGGGATTGACACATGCTGATGTATGTAAGTCCCCTGTCTACACGTGCCAGGACTGGTTCTTTGTACTTCATTACATTCACTGATGATCTCTCAAGATTCGCATATGTGTTCCTGTTGAAACACAAGTCTGAAGCTTTTGAGAAATTCAAAGAATATAAAATAGAAGTAGATAACCAAAACGGGTATAAGTATTATGTCTTTTGATGTGATCAAGGAGAAGAATACTTGAGCACGGAACTCCTGGACTATTCTAAAGGAGAATGAGATTCTCTCTTAGCATTACTCATCCGTATACACCACAACACGTTGGTATATCGGGGCGGAGCAATCGCACCCTATGCGATATGGTGTTCTCTATGATGAGTACTACTGAGTTGCCTATTTCCTTTTAGGGGTTATGCACTTGAGAAGCTGCATACCTATTTAATAGGGTTCCAATCAAATCAGGTGCCTACTACTCCATATGTGATATGGTATGAGAAGAGCCCATCTCTTAAGGAAGTTAATATTTGGGGTTTTCCGGATAATGTCAAAAGCAAAATCCGGACAAGCTCGAGGCTAGGTCAGTTCTGTGGAAGTTTGTTGGATATCCCATGCATTCACAAGGGAATATCTTCTACCAAACTGAGGAGAAAAAGGTGTTTTGTTTTCTCAGCATGCCACCTTTTGGAAAGGGAATTTCTTGTGAAGAAATTAGTGGTCATAAGGTAGAACTGGAAGGAGTTCCAGCAATACAAACTACAGCTGATGATTTGGTAGAACCGAAAGATTCAATAGTTTCCAACGAACCCCAGCCTTTCCGCCGATCTAGTAGGGTTCCTCATCCACCTGAGAGATACTTCGGTTTCTCTATAACAGTGGGAGCGAGAATTGCATCATGAGATGATGACTCAACTAGTTTCGAGCAGGCCATCAAGAGTGGGGACTCTGTAAGAATGGCTGGGTGCTAAGCGATCTGTGATGGAATCCATATACACCAACAAAGTATGGACTTTGGTTTCTTTATCTGAAGGGTTAAATCCCCATCACAAGCAAGTATATCTTAAGAAGATTACTTGGTATATATGGAAAAGTTGAGACTTTCAAAGCTATGCTTAAGTCCATCCAGATCCTACTTGCAATTGCTACATACCATGACTATGATATCTGGCGGTTGGGTGTCATGACTGCTTTTCTAAATATTGATTTAGAAGAGAGCGTCTATAAGTACACAGCCAGAGGGCTTCGTAGACAGTGGGAGCAGCGAAAACGTGTGCAAGTTGCTTTATGGGTTAAAGCAGGCATCGCGGAGTTAGAACGTCTGTTTTGATGTGGCAGTCAAAGAGTTTGACTTCATCAAAATGGTAGATGAACTTTGTATATACAAAAAGGTAGTAGGGAGTATGGTGGTGATCCTCGTATTTTACGTGGATGACATACTCTTGATAGGAAAGGAGTTTCCTATGCTACGCTCGGTCAATCTCCTCTTATCACATAGATTCTCTATATAGGATCAAGGTGATACCTCCTAAATCCTAGGTTTTAGATCTATATGATAGATCTAATTGGATGTTAGGATTCTCACTAGGTGTAGTGAGATGGTATTAATCGATCCTGGGGAGGATCACTGGATAGCTTCCAGGGTGATAAGCTCGACTGAATGTCAGTCACATGCATTTTCTTTACCCTCAGTGGAGGGAAGGTATGTTGGAATAGTTCCAAGCTAGATATCGTGACAAACTAGAAGATAAAGGCTGGATACATTGCTACCAAGGATACTACCAAAGAGGTAGTCTGGATGTATAAAAGTTCATGAGATGAACTTCGCTCCTACCATTGTGTGACAATGAAGTTATGGCTTTGGCCTAGGAATCCCCGTCCTATCAGTGATCCAGACATATTCTTAGGTAGTATCACCTGATCATGGAGACGGTTGATCTCCAGGGAGATCGAGGTTAGGAGAGTAGACACAGAGGACAACAACGCGGATCCACTCACAAAGGCCTATTTCCCAGTAGAGACTTTTATGGGAAGGTTGAGTATGAGATACTACAACCACTGCTGCTTGTTGGGTATGAGATACTACAACAGATGGCCCTAGTGCAAGTGGGAGATTGTTAGTGATATGTATGCCCTAAAGGCCATTACTGTACATACGATGTATATTGTAGTGGATGCTTGGACATATATAGGTGCTTATTGGGTTATGAGTACACCGGACGGACTCATCGGGAACATGCTAGTTGGTATTATACCTATTGTCAGATAGCAGTTCCCAGGTGACATGTGTACAGGTTAGTCTATCGACCTGAGATTGTCATTTATCTCGTGTGAGTTCCCATTGTGCTTTGATTACTACCCTACCATGGCTCAAAGGAGTCATGCAAAGATGTTTTAGTTGGGTACAGTCCCGAGCCACATGGAGGCAATGAGCGGATCGTCATAGGATTCGTCTCTCCCGGTATTGGGGGTTGATGTCGCGTTGTGCACGGATGACCATCACCAGAAATCCTTGGCCAAGGTAGTCGAGAATTACTGATCTAGGATCGGTAGTTTCTTAGGCGGTGATGGATTTCATACCGACACGAAATGTCAAGTTATTCGGGGTCTGACTTTATCCACCCCACCTAGACTCGATATGCAATACTCATAGACGAACGGACCAGACTGTATGGATATTGTCACTGTCAGGCTCAGTAGGGGTTTCAGGATGAGTTTGCTCGTCGGCCTCCCTTTCGTTCAATACCTTGGTAGCCGTTACGTACAGCTAGTGCCGCTGACATGCTTATGGTTAAACCCACTGCCAGCATATTGACGTGTCATTAGAGTCCCACACATAGGGTTTCCTTGCTCTAGGCAAAACGTTGTAGAGGCCGTATGGTTTTATGGCAGGGTTCGATTATACACGTGCACTTGTGCACGGATCATGATTCGGACGGATAATACTAGTGGGCTTTGGTTTAAGCTGTATCCTAGTATTATATTGTTAGATTATTTTCGTCTCGTTGTATTCGTATTCTTTCGGAATACAGATGCAGGTATGTATATACGGATGAGGGGTATTCTTGTAATTCTAGTACCAGATTACTTTAGAAGTTTCTATTTCATTTTCTATTAAACATTTAGGTTTAAATGTTTGGTGAGTGGAGAGTGTAACACATTGTTTTTCATTCATTCCAGCATGTGCACTTGGTGAGTCATGGTGGTAAGTCATGTTGTGATTCATAGTAACATGCTAGGGTTTTTGTTAGTCGTATGTATGCCCTAGATGCCATTATTGTACATTATTGTATATTATAGAGAATGCTTGGACATATAGAGAGAGGACTTTCTTACCCGACATGATAGTATGCTATCTGGTTGCTCTTTATCTTAACATGTTGACTTGTATTGTGATACTGTCTTGCTCTCACATGTTGGTAAATCCCTAAGGATGTACTTGACTACCAGGATTATGATGAGATCATACTAGTGAGGCCAGGGTAGTCCACAAGTTAATCCTTTAATTGTTCCTAGTCGAGGGTGTATCGAGACAAGACATCGATATTCCAGAGTAGACTAGCGTATACCCTTCCTGACCCATATGATAGGCGATGGATGATCCCATATCCATTGGTGTTTGACATCAGAAATGGTATACGGGTGCTCAGTGGAGACTGGGTACACTGAACAGGACTCAGCAAGAACTCCTAGATGGTATTATACCTATCGTCAGATAGCAGTTCTCTGGTGACACTGGTACAGTTTAGTCTGTAGACCCGAGATCGTCATAGAGACTTATGTGATTCCCACTATGCTTTGATTTCCACCTTACCGCATTCAAGAGAAAAAGCAAAACGGTGATTTTTGGATACAGTCCCGAGTCACATTGAAGCAATGAGCAATAGAAGGGGTTTTGTCTCTCCCGGTATTGGGGGTTGATGTTGCGCTGTGCTCGATTAGCTATAACAGGAAGTCCCTGGCCAGGGCTGATACGGAGATTTACTGGTAAGTGTTATCAGTAGTTTCTCGACCCGTTATGAGCTTCATATCGACATGACTTATCAAGTTACTTGGTCTGACGTTTACCACCCATAGACTAGATATGCGACATCAGACGAAGTGACCGAATTGTATGGTAGTGTTACTTATTGGATTCGCAGGAGTATGAGAAGGTTTGCTTGTTGATCTTCTGATCGCTCAATACCCAGGTAGCCATTACGTCCAGCTAGTACCGCTGACAGCTTGTGGGTGACTGATATGATCATTACCTACTGCCGGCGTATTGATGAGTCGTTAGAGTTCTACACAGAGGTTTTCTGGCTTAGGCGAAACGAAATTGGAGCACATATGTGATATGTTCAGGACCGAGATTAATACGCGTATGTGATACCATATTCTAATCTCGCGATATGTGATATCGGTCGGTTATATGTGATATAGCCGGGTTATCGAATCTAGTGTTGGTTCGATAAGTTGGTACAAATGATATTAGTCGGTTATATGTGATATAGCCAGATTATTAAATCAAGTGTTGATTTAATAATTTAATGTATGATTATATATTTGATATATTAATTTTTCATTAACTTTTATTAGATCACTTAAGAATTTCTTTATCTCACTTATGCATTTAATATATGTGTGTGTGTGTGTGTGTGTGATATATATATTAATTGTGTTTCTTTTGTATCATGCTTGATGATACATGCAACATGGGTGTATGAGACTCACACCATGCTTATGATAATGAAGGATTTTATTTATTTAAAGTAAATAAAAATTAGGTGGAAATTAGTCATGGTTTGGAGCTTAGTGGAAGCTTGTGGAACTATTGACTTAATCCACTAATTTTGTTTTACTTAAGATATTTATTAACCCAACCATTATGATTAGCCATGGTTAAGTTTCTACATGAGTTAATATGAGATATTATCTCACCCATGGTTGCTATTCTCACTCATTCATTCTCATTCCATTCCCATCTTCATTTTCTTCTTCATTCCAATTTTGCTCTCTAGCTTTTTGGAAAGTGAAGAAAATTAGTGAGAAAAATTATTCTGAAGTGAGCAAAAATCCTACTCATCAACATATACTAGATTAGCCATTTAGTTTAAGTTGTTTACTTCACTAATTCCCAATTAGAGAAGAGGTACCTTGAGTTGGAGTTTCGTCGACGTAGATCATCTTCGGCCTTGAAGACTTCAAGCAAGCTTGTTCCTTTCGCCTTGTGAACCTTTACTAGAGTCCGGGAAATAACTGCTTGGAGCGAAGGGACTACTACACGGAGCTTTATAAGTGAAGGACCGGTCTACAAAGGTTGTATTCCTCATTCACTTAGTGAAATGTTTGATTACATGCTTGCTTACTCCTAATTTTCTAATTAGATCCTTTGTATGGGTTGCATAGCTCTATGTTTTTAAAAATTGCATACTTGATGCCCTATAAATCGTAGTTAGGGTGCTATGGAACCCAGCAGTGGTATCAGAGCCGAGCTAAAGCATTAGGAGTTGTTTTGACGATGTTAGATGAATTGCGAAACCGAAATAACTCCGAAACCTTGACACAACAACCTCATGCAATTCTGGATGAAACTCATTTGATGGGTTGGCTTCGAATTTTTAGTTGTTTCGGGGCTCTGGAGTTTAGTGTTTCGTAGTCGTAATTTTAACATTGTCTAGTGTAACTTTGACGACGCTAAAAAGTTCGAACGAATATCAAAAACCCATTTTTTTCACCCCTCTCTGGAAAATTTTCTAAAAGTTGGATCTTTCCAAGTTAAAAAAATTATTCAAATATCATGCAGGTAATTCTTGTTAGTGTGATATGACCTAAAGGCCATTGTTGTATAGTACTAGTTTGTATATTATATTTTGGAAGTTTGGGATATATACACGGATTTATGACAGTCTTGCTCGATATAGTAGTATGCTACTTAATTTGTATCTATCTTAATATATGTATATGTTTCTTTTAACATATCGTTAATACATATTGATAGAACCCTTAGGATCTTTGGTTGACTATCGGCGTTGTGATGGCAGTCACACTAGTGGGAGCTAGATAGTCTACAAGCACATCCTTATACAGGTCCCTAGTCATAGGATTATCGAGACAGGGCATCGATACTACAGAGTGGACTAGTGTATACGCTTCTCATCCCAGCAGGGGAGATGGTTTGTCCCACAGCCATCAGTACATCGTACTGGAGATAGTATGCAGGTGCTCATTAGATTATGAGTTACACTGGACGGACTCGTGGGGTACAGCTGGTTAGTACTATACCTATCGTTAGGTAGCAGTTCCCAGGTGACATGAGTACAACTTAGTCCGTTGACTTGACACGGCTACTTCGCCTCAAGTGTGTTTCCACTGTTCTTAGATTGCTACCCTATCGGCTCTATTGAGTCGTGCAAACAGGTAGTAGTTGGTTGCAGTCCCGAAGCACTTGGAGGCAGTAGCGGTTAAATAGGTGTCACGACCCCAAAATATTGTTCTTGACCGGCACTTAAACCACGCCACGTCTAAAGGCGTAACGTAATTCAAGTAAGCCGAAGCCCAGAAATCTAAACCTTTTTAAGAGAATAAAAGAGGTGAAGTTTTTGGAATAAAGGTATGATGAAATCAAATGTTTTCTTAATGCATAAATAGTGGAACATGAAAAATGCAAGTGGAATTTATTAGTTGAAAAACATGTTTCATCTTTTAAAAATTTGGGCAGCACCTCCTTTGAATATTTTGATCTAAAACCACATTTACATAATAATAATAAAGGCATCCCCAAGAGGGAGCTAGCTCTTCGCCAATCGGTGGAATCACAACCACGCAAGACAGAAATATATGTATACGACGCCCAACGGCGAAGATCAACACAAAGAATAACGTAAAGCAAGACATCAAACCCACCAAGCGAACATAAAACCCATCATTCAAGTCTCGCAACTACAAGTATTGCTAAGTCTTACTACATACAAATACTAGTTTCTAATTGATGGAGTTAACTAGATACAACAGGAAAAGTAAATACAAGAGGGTTACGATCCAACATGTACCACCTACCAAAGCAAATCACTCGAATGCAAGCTGTGTGCTAGCGATGCCGCTACTGATCCATGCGGTCAATCTGCAAGAACTGTGGCATAACGGGGGTGAGTTGCCAACTCGTGAGTAGAAAATATCATCAGGTAGAAATCGAATAAAACAACGATTTCCTAGGTCAACTATATCATAAAGGTTATACTATGATATCTTGGGTGACCGTGTCTACATATATGCCAACAATAATCAAAGCCTTCATGCATGTGGATATCATCCAACAATATTATCAATGCCTGTATGCATGTGGATCTCGTCCACTCGAAACATCATAAAAGCATATGCATATAAATATATGAGGATACCAAAGAACGTGTGTCCATCAATGACACATCAAAGCATGGAACCTGAGTGTCCAACACCGATACTCAAAACATCATGAAACCCGTGTCCATCATCGACACGAAAATCCTCATATCTCAGGAGCCGCATCCTCAGATCGGCCCTCAGGCGCCGCATACTCTGGTCGGTCCTCATATCCGTCTCATGACTCCAGTCCGTATCCTCCGGATAACCGCCAGGTCCAATTACTATCACCGGTAGGTAGTACTCCCTCTGCCGGGCTTATCGTCTACACCACGAAAATCATTTCTTGCCCCGGGGTACCGTACCGGGTCCACCATGTACCCGCAGACAGTGCCTACTGCTCCTCGAATCGGGTTTCACATGCCAATCTCAGAACTGAGAAAACACATGGTGGATGTCTCAAAATATTATATCACGAGAAACTGGATTTTTAAAACAATATATATAATTTCTTTTGAAATAACCACGGTTCTCAAATCCAGAAATCTTTTGAAAACAGCATCTCAATGCATATAATCGTAAAGCATGATGTATGCAAACATATAATAGACATATGAGCATATCCATATATCATGCAACATGGAACAGTGATATGACAATATCAGTATATCATGCGACATATCCTAATGATGTGAGCATAGCAAGTATATCATGCAATATAGAATAATGATGTGGCAATTCTACTGTGTAAGTGACATAGCAATTATCAATGATGAAGTGTGTGAGCCGGCCAATCTGTGTAAGTGTAACATACGCGTCATCGATAATGGTGTAGGTGTACTAGCACAAGTATATGTAATGCAATGAGAATGACATGAACGTTAAGGTACATCGTAAGAGAAATGCTATAAGCAGACGTATCTAATCTAACATCTACACATGAACCATACGGTCGGTTTTTAAAAGATGTGAATCATAGTTTTGAATGTAGGGCTACGGTGTTTTTAAGGAAAAGACATCATTTGAAAATCCGTAACGTCCCTCAGGTAATCTATTTAAAAGATGTATACGATTTTTCAGTTTGAAAATATGTATGGTTCGGATGACACATTTACGTCGGATATCCAGTCATATAGTATCCGATACGGCAATATCATCGAACATCATCTTCAAATCACAAGCGCGGATCATCCATCCAATAACTCACATCGCGTACGGTACTCCTTCGTACGGTAACATTTAACAAAAATAGGAATCTATCGACCTATAGGACAATGAGGGTACAGATCTCATGTTTCGTACGGCATATCACTCATTATTATCATAAATATGGATATATCT
Source organism: Agapanthus africanus (assembly GCA_030015575.1). Classification (NCBI taxonomy): domain Eukaryota; kingdom Viridiplantae; phylum Streptophyta; class Magnoliopsida; order Asparagales; family Amaryllidaceae; genus Agapanthus; species Agapanthus africanus. The sequence continues at coordinate 427,880,124 of CM057340.1, forward strand.
CGAACCACATCCGTATCAAATCTCATATCCTGTTATTTTGCATAAATGTCATATCTTATTGTATAAAACGTTCTCACAACATGCCACTATAAATCTTATATCAATCGTATCCGCTCGTATCATCTTATCTCATCATATTGATATCTCAAATCTCGTCATCACGTATTAATCATATCATATCACTTCTAAATATCTTTTTAACTGTATCCCTAGTTTCCTAATATAGGTTTCCTTAACCATATCCTATATATCGGTTTCCATCAAAATTTGTGGGGGTGTTATACGCCATCCACCCGACTTCCCCCGTAGATATAAATCTACTCACGTGCGGAACTCTTTGTTCAGTCGTAGTCGATGAGCTTAGTCGTCTCAGAATCCACGCGAAGGTACCTACAACAATACACAATTGCAAATGCTATTAACATCAAATCCGGAGAACCAATACGGCACACGGTGCACTCATAGGTTAGAACTTATAGCCTACGTATGCAAAAACAACCAAACAACCCTCGTCGTTGACGTATAAACATCCAACGACCCAATACAATATCAAATACTAAAACCAAGAATTCCAAAATACAGAAAACATAGCCAAAAACACCCCAATATGCTCCTAGATTTTGGTTCAGTTCAATTAGAACAAAACTAGCAAGTACAGAGAGTTGTATAGGGGGTATGTGAGCTACAGACCAAACCTTGACACAATCACCCTCAAAGAGGCCGGCCACATGCCCACCAAAACTGGCTTGCTCGGCCAAAGGTGCTCCGTTGGGGTTCGTCTTCTCAGGGTGGTCTCCTATTGGTCTAACTAGGTCTCTGGAGTTTCTAGTTTTTCTAAGAAACTCCCCGTGTTGCTCCAGATTCCCTGTAGGCCACTAAAATGTCACAAAACCGACATGGGAACATTTCTAAGTTCATATTTTGTGTTCAATATTCATTTCCAGGTCTTGAAGTAAATCCCTAAGATCTTAAAACACTCACTACACCTCATGATTCCACAAAAACACCCAAACCCTTCTCTTGAATTTTCCAAACATCACATACCCTAACCAAAACACATTCTAAACTAAACTAGAGTGTAAGAAACTAAAACTATACTAAATGAAAGAAGATATACCACATTTGGTCAACTCAAGAAAAACCCTGGCTTCCCAAAGTCTTCAAAATCCAACTTTGATTGGTCCAAAGTGTTTAGGATGAGGTGGGGATCAACTTTAATGAATTGGGTGTGGGGTTTTGGTGAAGAAATGGAGATGATTCTTAGAGGTGGAGGTGGAAGGAGATGAGGAAGAAGAAGATGAAGGAACCATGAAAGAAAATGAATGAAGGCAGCCCCCCTCTCTCTCTCCTACCCTCACTCTCTCTTATTCTCATCCTCTCAACTCATTTCTCACACTCTCTCTCTTTAATAAAGGTCTCCTTTTTCCTTTTCTCCGTTCCTTTTCCCCCACTCATTAAAAGCAAACACATAACACAAATAAATTGAAACAACAAGCAACATGTCATGGTGCACTAACCACGGAAAACTGTAGAAATACGGATTTGGCTTAATCGCGATTAGTTGTGCACTAATCAATTTTTATTCAAACTGCATATAATTAATTATAAAAATGCCAAATCTGATAAATATATTTTTAATTGAATAAATCATTTTAATCTCCAATTAGTTCACAAATATTGGTATCTACTCACCTGCGGAACTCCATGTTCTGTCGTAGTCGATGCATTTCGTCGTCTCGGAATCCACGCGAAGGTACCTACAACAATACACAATCGCAAATTCTATTAACATCAAATCCGGAGAACCTATACGGCACACGGTGCGCTCATAGGTTAGAACCTATAGCCTACGTATGCAAAAACAGCCAAACAACCTTCGTCGTTGACGTATAAACAACCAACGACCCAATACAATATCAAATACTAAAACCAAGAATTCCAAAATACGGAAAACATTAGCTAAAAACACCCCAATGTGCTCCTAGATTTTGGTTCAGTTCAATTGGAACAAAACTAGCAAGTACAGGGAGTTGTGTAGGGGGTATGTGAGCTACAGACCAAACCTAGACACATTCACCCTCAAAGAGGCCGGCCACATGCCCACCAAAACCGGCTTGCTCGGCCAAAGGTGCTCCGTTTGGGTTCGTCTTCTCAGGGTGGTCTCCTATTGGTCTAACTAGGTCTCTGGAGTTGCTAGTTTTTCTCAGAAACTCCCCGGGTTGCTCCAGATTCCCTGTAGGCCACTAAAATATCACAAAACCGACATGGGACCATTTCGTAGTTCATAATTTGGGTTCTATGTTCATTTCCAGGTCTTGAAGTAAATCCCTAAGGTCTTAAAACACTCACTACACCTCATAATTCCACATAAACACCCAAACCCTTCTCTTGAATTTTCCAAACATCACATACCCTAACCAAAACACATTCTAAACTAAACTAGGGTGCAAGAAACTAAAACTAAACTAAATGAAAGAAGATATACCACATTTGGGCTACTCAAGAAAAACCCTAGCTTCCCAAAGTCTTCAAAATCTAACTTTGATTGGTCCAAAGTGTTGAGGATGAGGTGGGGATCAACTTTAATAAAGAGAGTGTAGGGTTTTGGTGAAGAAATGGAGATGATTCTTGGAGGTGGTGGTGGAGGGAGATGAGGAGGAAGAAGATGAAGGAACCATGAAAGAAAATGAATGAGGGCAGCCCCTCTCTCTCCTACCCTCACTCTCTCTTATTCCCACCCTCTCAACTCATTTCTTACTCTCTCTCTCTCTCTCCAATAATTGTCTCCTTTTTCCTTTTCTCCTTTCTTTTCCCCCACTCATTAAAACAAAACACATAACACACATAAATTGAAACAACAAGCAACATGTCATTGTGCACTAGCAATGGAAAACTGTAGAAACATAGATTTGGCTTAATCACGATTACTACTGCACTGATCAATTTTTATTCAAACTATATATAATTAATTATAAAAATACCAAATCCGATAAATATATTTTTAAATGAATAAATCATCATAATCTCCAATTATTTCATAAATATTGGTATATATTTATACCATTTTACGAAAACCCCAATTTCGCAAATCTGGTAGTTTTCGCGAAATATATTATTTAAATATTAAATTCCAAAAATAATATTTTATATTTTCTGAAATGTTACAATCTTCCCCTCTTAAATAAATTCGGTCCGCGAATTTAAATTTAAATTCCCAAATACTAAAGCATTTCAATAATCAACTCGAAACAACGGGGCTCCGAAATCACGGAAGATATAGAAATGCCACAGCGCATCGTGTGCACCTGAAAACGAATACAAAACTCAAATCGAACTCCGTCAAGCGTCACGCAAGTCATCGGGTTTGCACGCAAATCATCGGAGTTACAATGGAGATACATATCTCGAAATCCACTACTGAAATCCAATATACACTAGTCAATTACTATAACATGTATATAGTACGCATCCTTGGAAAAATCTCTTAAAACTGTATTACACACATGCAAAATCTTTTCTGAATCGCCGCGTGCTGCGTAACTCACGGCACAAGTGACGGACGCTCATTTGTAAGCTAATAATATACGTTCATATATGTTTTGCTAAAATATACGTTCCTCCCTTTTTGAAATATCCCAAAAGGTTTTCCTTTATAAACATTCGTGCCGCTCGCCGACAGGTAGGAAATAGCGAGACTATAGCTCTTTTTTGAAAACCCCTTGTTAAATTTTTAATGCATGCAAAGTACCCAGGTACTGTCCTCAGATCAGTCATGTCCGGCTACTAAATAATATAGTGCCCATCTGTTAGTTATATGTATGCCCTAGAGGCCATTACTGTACATAGGATGTATATTGTAGTGGATGCTGGGACGTATATAGGAAGGACTTTCTTGCTCGACATGATAGTATGCTATCTGGTTGAACTTTACCTTAACGTGTATACTGATTGTCTCCCTGTTACATGTTGGTAAAGCCCTTAGGATGTGTGCTTGACTACCTGGACTATGATGCGGATCATACTAGTGGGGACATGGTAGTCCATAAGTACATCCTTCAAAGTCCCTAGTCGAGGGTGTATCGAGACGGGGCATCGATATACCAGAGTAGACTAGCGTATACCTTCTCGACCCATACAGATGGGCAATGGATGATCCCATATCCATTGGTGTTTGACATCAGAGATGATATACGGGTGCTCAGTAGAGACTGGGTACACTGGACGGACTCGCCGAGAACTCCCAGATGGTATTATACCTCACGTCAGATGGCAGTTCTCTGGTGACACTGGTACAGAGTAGTCTGTTGACCCGAGATCGTCATAGAGTCTTGTGTGGTTCCCACTGTGCTTTGATTTCCATCTTACCACGTCCAAGAGGGCGTGCAAAACGGTGGTTTTTGGGTACAGTCCCGAGTCACATGGAGGCAATGAGCGATAGGAGGGGATTCGTCTCTCCCGGTATAGGGAGTTGATGTTGCGCTGTGTTCGATTGGCTATAACAGGAAATCCCTGGCCAGGGTTGCTGAGATTTACTGGTAAGTGTTACCTGTAGTTTCTCGAATTGTTATAGACCTCATATCGACACGACTTATCGAGCTATTGGGGTCTGACGTTTACCACCCCTAGGCGAGATATGCGACATATCAGACGATCAGACCGGACTGCACGGTAGTGTTACTGGTTGGATTCACTGGAGTGTGAGCGGGCTTGCTCGTCGATCTTCAGATCGCTCAATACCCGGGTGGCCGTTACGTTTAGCAGACCGCTTGCGGCTTGTGGGTGTTTGATATGATCATCGCCTGCTGCCGGCGTATTGACGAGTCTTTAGAGTCCTACACAGAGGTTTCCTGGCTCAAGCGAAACGAAATAGGAGCGCATATGAGATATGTGCGGGACCGAGAATAATACGTGTATGTGATACCGTATTCTATTCTCGCGATGAATGTATCGATTGGTTGTATGCGATATAACCTAGTTATCGAATCGAGGGTTGATTCGATAAGCCGATACATTGGATACTAGTCGGTTATATGCGATATGACCGGATCGTTAAATCAAGTGTTGATTTAATGATTTAATGCATAATTATATATTTGATATATTACTTTGCATTAACTGGTATTGGTTCACTTTAAATGGATTTTCTCACTTGGTGTACAAGTTGTATATGTGATATACTTTTTGTGCAAATGATTGTATCATGTTTGATGATACATGTTAACTTGGATTTGTGTGAAGATTAAACCATGGTTGTGAGAGTGGTTAGGGTTTTGTTTATTCTCCCATTATTTATTTATTCATTTATTTGTTTATTCTTTTGGAAAAGATAAAGAGAAAAGAATGGTGGCTAATTTTGTTTCATGTTGAAGCTTCTTGAAGCTTTGATCAAGTCAACCATTCTTATCTCATCCTTAACCCTAACCATTCCCACTAACCCTAGTTTAATCTCTACACTTGACCATGGTTTACATTATGATAAGTTTTCATTTTCTTTTCTTTTTTAAATAACTTATCATATTCATTTCTTTCTTCATCTTCTTCTTCATCACATGAAGAAGCTTGCTTCATCAATGGTGATTGATGAAAACAAGTGAGAAATCCAATTCTAAAGTCTACCCACTTCCTATTTCTTCATCCTCTACCTCTTGCCAAGTAGTAGAGTGTGTTTCCTTCACAAGTTTTCTTGACTTGGTGAAGTTGGAGCTTGATCTAGCGATGCCTCGACGTAGATCATCTTCGGCACGTCGTCGATGACCTAGCCCTCTTCTTCTCCGATGAAGCCGACGCAAGAGCCCGGATTTCGATTTGGACAGCGAGGATACTTCGTTGCGGAGCTATGGAGGTGGAGAACCGGATCTACAAAGGTTGTATTTCCGTTCACTTAGTTAAAGTAGTTAACTAGTTGCTTTTTCGCCTAAACTTTAGCCAACGATCCGTATTAGGGTTTCTCGGCACCTAGATTTTTTGAAATTGGCATGGTTGATACCTTTTGAGACCTCTTGGGAGTGCCTAAGAACACTACAGTGGTATCAGAGCCTAGCTAGAGCCTTAGGAGAAGTCTAGACGGAGTTTGAAGTCCGAACGACCCGAAAACCCAAACCCATCCACGCTCTCTGGACTTTTTCTGAAAACGTGGATTTTTCCAAATTAAAAATTGCTAAAAAATTCAGCAGGGAAATATATGAGTTACGGCGCAAAATTGGACCCATGATTCATCCAAACCGGCGGGGAAACGCGGCAGAAGCCCAGCTTCTGCGGCGGTTCCGCGGCTATGTGATAACGTCACCTTCCCATTGTTGCACAGTAATTCCTATTTTAATATGCTGGGTTTTCTGGGAATTTTTAATATTTATTCAAGAGTTGAATTTTCTGGGGTTGTTTTGGGGATTCGGTGTTTCGATCGGAGTATCAAATTTTGTCTATGTGGCTTTCCGGATAAATTTTTAGAATATGTTAAAAAGTTCGACCGGATATAAATACCCAATTTTTCCCCTGTCGGGAAATTTCCAAATGTTGGATTTTTCCGTAGTTTAACGACGTTCTAAGTACTGCAAGTAACGCGATGGACCCTCTAGAAGACAACAAACCTTAACTCGATTATGTGACCGTCTTGAACTGCCCTTTGAACCTTCGGGTTTGGGGCAGTACGGCGTGCCACATGTGAGGCGTTGGCTTGACCCTTCTACGGCTGGACCGTCGGTACTGAGGCACGAACTGAATGTTGTTAGACTTATTTCATGTGTTGATTTGTATCGGGAAAACTTGGGTGTTCGAATGTTCAATCGGAAAGTTTAACATTTTCTAATTATCTGGAATGGGATACAATAATTGGAATTCATAAGAAGTTATGAGATAACTGAATGAATGTTATAAACATAGCACTTTAGTCTCACTTGATCGGTTGCCACGGAATTTTGATGTGATCAAAAGTCCGTCGCAATCACGTAGCGTACGCGGATACTCGCTGAGTAAACTTAATAGACAGCCTCACTCCATAACCCCGACCAAGTGACTGTAGGAGAACCCCGTCGCCGAAAGCATCCGTTCGGGTGCTCGCGGTAGCGGTGTTCCGCCTTGGTGCACTTCGTCGACGGTATCGGGGGTGCGGCCGTCTACTGAAATTTGCGACGAGCATTCGATCAGGATGTCGGGAATCTTGTTGAATTGCCCGACTTGATATTGAAAAGTGTTTTCGATAATGAGACTAAAATGCGGGGTTTATAATTGTTAGGCATGCGATGTCTAAAGAATTCATTTGGTCAGGCATGCGATGTCTGAAGTGATTGCGGATTCCAACTGTTGTAGTTTTACACTTTCTTTTCTGTGACCGTAAGTGTAATATGTGATATCGCCGGTTTCGTTGCTATATGTCAACGACAATTGGGATGCGCATTTTTACTTACGCTGATGACATGTGATGTTATGTGTTGCTGGATATGTTATATTGGATCGTCGTGTTTGAATAGCCGGGGGTTTTTATGTGAGATGAGTATTTTTCATTTTCATTCATGTAAAAACTTGTATGTAATATTCTTTTATTGGGGCACTTCCAGATTGCGGAAGATGTCACCGTTTGTACATTATTTACTTTTCCGCACTAGGATAGACCCAAGGAGGAGGGCACAAGTAACCGGGTTCTGGAGTCCAGTGGGAGACCAACTCGAGGAGTCGAGTCCGGGTCTCCTAACTCTAGAATTGGTAGGGTTGCTTGCCGCTCTCGTAGGGGTCTAGGGGTGTGGGTTTGGCTATTCATCGCGACCGTGGAATCCGTGTTTTATACTGGCTCGTATTGAAAACACGGGCGTCCTAGTATATCCAATATTTCATATGTTTCTTCTGCTGCGATATCTGTGATGTGATCATGTGATGTTCTATGATAGATACAGTATATAGTATATATGATATATTATATAGACGTTACTTATGTTTTACACCCGCGCTAGCCCTGCCCTGCTCTGCCGTTAGTTACCTAACCTAACGGTGCACGAGGGGACATCGAGGCGAATGCGGATGGCATAAGTGTACGTCGTATTTATCTGTGATGTTTAGGTACTTAAATGATGGGACTACATTAATGTGATTAATGAAATAAAAGAAACCTAAGATATTGTAGAATCGAATTTCAAAACAAAACAGGTAGCTACAGTTCTTGCTTTGCACAGAGGTATATGTGATATATCCTGCACCTTATTCGATGAGGAAAGGACCGAGATCCCTTCACCGGGAGTGACTCCTTTAGCAATAACTGGCAGATGCTACACACTCGGTTTGTCTTTTGATTGCTTTTAAGTGTTTTTGCTTTGCACAGTGATATATATGATATATCCCGCACCTCATTCAACGAGGAAAGGACCAACGATCCCTTCACCGGGAGTGACTCCTTTAGTAAAACTAGAAAAGCCTCAAAAACACTCCATTTCAAAATTCATTCGATCCTACAACGATATCAAGTTCATTATGCAATAGGTTTTCAGAAAAACCTGTCGTAGCCCTCCGTCATTTCAGATAAGTAGTAGTTAGTATTCGTGCTGCGTTTGTTGACCTTTGTCAAGGCGCAGTGTGCGGTAGCTAACTGGTGCTTATTTGCTTATGCATATGATGCAGATTGGATTAGGGTAGTCGTGCGACCTTGTTGGCCTTTGTCAAGGGCCGTGCGGGTGGGTTTATTTCGATCAAGAAATGACGGGTTGAACTTGACTAGCATCCTATGGTTTGTTGGACTTTGTCAAGGTCATAGGAGGTTAGGGGCAAAATATTATCGGGAATTTCAAGTGTTGAAATTTGCAATGAGATTGTATACCTTCTATGTGATAGTTGGATCCCGATACCCGCTGCGAGTAAGAGTTACTCCTGGGAGAGTTTTATACATTACAATTAGCTGATCAAGTAGGTGTCTACAAAGGTGTCAACGGGGTTACGCCTCTGGGAAAACGAGGTTTACATTAATTAGGTTCGTGCGAAAGCACGGGGGACCTCCCTCAAAGTACCGACACTGGCCTGGCTGAAAGATTGGCGAACTTGTAGTGTGTAATTAATCCCGGCTAGTCTTTCCTTTTAGGGTTTGAAGGAAGATTTGATAAAAAGCAGTGGGAGCCATCCTGATTAGATAAAATAATAACCAATCTATTCTTGCAAGAGCATACGTTGAGTGTTTTCTTCTCTCTCTCTCCTGGTAGCGACCATATCACGCCTTAATCAAGATAATAATACGGAATATTGACTGAACCCGCTTGTTATACTGAGCTAGGGAACGTTGGTCCCGCTCCAACTTATAATTGTTATAAGACAGAGCAGGAAATAGGGGATTACCAGAATTCCCGTGACCGCCCAAACGAAGAAAGTGCATGCTGATGCATCATCTTCGGGTGTGTTCATTACAGAGAACTGTTTCTCAGTATCCTTTACGTCCTGGGTATGTGATACCAGATCAGGATCCCAGATATGTAATAAGTTACATAGGGCTACAGAAAGGTAGAGAACTGAGAACGGGTGATAAGTTTCATGAGGCAGAAAACGGGGCAAGAGTTGCAGCCAAGTCTGTTGGTCACTGTCACCCTGTATTACCAATACATTGATTCTGAACGAATGTTATTAGATACCGAACCTGATATACAAAATCATATCAGTCTCTTTATTAGTAAAGAAATGATAAAATTTTGTATTGTTGGATAATGTTTTGAACATTTCCTATATCAAAAGTTGATCGGTTCAGGCACGTTATCTAAAAGCATTAATGTTCTAAATCAAACTACAGTTCTTAGTATACGGAACACACACAAGAGGAAGAGTTCAGAATTGAACGATTCCTTCTTGAGGTATTGTAGACTAGGTCAGATCAATGTGACCCGACTAGCTAGAGCTACATAAAGATGCATATTTAAATTAGTTTGAATTTACATCTTGTGAAACTCGCCAGTCATGTCACAAAGATATAATGACACTAGCTCTGTTTATTGGAAACAGAGAAAGAGTTAGTGAACTCTTGGGACTGATACATGATGATGTATGTAATGTCTCCTGTCTACACATGCCAGGACTGGTTCTTTATACTTCATTATATTCTCTGATAATCTCTCAAGATTCAGTCATATGTTCCTGTTGAAACATGGGTCCGAACCTTTTGAGATATTCACAGAATATAAGCGAGAAGTAGAGAACCAGAATACGGGTATAAGTATTATGTCCTTTGATGTGATCAAGGAGGAGAATACTTGAGCACGGAAATCCTGGACTATTCTAAAGGAGAATAAGATTCTCACTCAGCATTACTCCTCCGTATACACCATAGCACGATGGAATATCGGGGCGGAGCGATCACACCCTATATGATAAGGTGTGCTCTATGATGAGTACTACTGAGTTACCTGTTTCCTTTTTGGGGGTTATGCACTTATGAAGTTGCATACCTATTGAATCGGGTTCGAATCAAATCAGTTGCCTACTATTCCATATGAGATATGGTATGGAAAGAGCCCATGTCTTAAGCTAGTTAAGATTTGGAATTGTCCGGCCTATGTCTAAAAGAAAAATCCGGACAAACTCGAGGCAAAGTCTGTTATGTAGAACTGGAAAGGTTCCAGCTATACAAAATACAGCAGATGATTTGGTACAACCAAAGGATTCAGTAGATACCAACGAACCTCAGCCTCTCCGCCGATCTAGTAGGGTTTTCTCACCCACCTGAGAGATACATAGGTTTCTCAATGACAGTGGGAGCGAGGATTGCATCATGAGATGATGACCCAACTAGTTTCGAACTGGCCATCAGGAGTAGGACTCTGTAAGAATGGCTGGATGCTTAGCGATCTGAGATGGAATCCTTATACACCAACAAAGTATGGACTTTAGTTGCAATATCTGAAGGGTTAAATCCCCATCAGGAGCAAGTATATCTTGAGAAGATTACTTGGTGTAGATGGAAAAGTTGAGACTTTCAAAGCTTGACTTGTTAAAGGTTTTCGTCATCGACCAGGCGTGGATTATGATGAAACCTTTTCTAAGGATCTATGCTTAAGTCCATCCAGATCCTACTTACCACGGATACATACCATGACTACGATATCTGGTGGTTGGGTGTCTTGACTGCTTTTCTAAATGATGATTTGGAAGAGAGCGTCTATAAGTACACAGCCAGAGGGCTTCGTAGACAGTGGGAGCAGCGGAAATGTGTGCAAGATGTTTTATAGGATAAAGCAGGCATCGCGGAGTTGGAACATCTGTTTTGATGGATTAGTCAAAGAGTTTGACATCATCAAAATGGTAGATGAACCTTGTATAAACAAAAAGGTAGTAGGGAGTATGGTGATGATCCTCGTAGAGTACGTAGATGTCATGCTCTTGATAAGAAAGGAGTTTCTTATGCTACGCTCGGTCAATCTCCGCTTATCACAATGATTCTCCATATAGGATCAAAGTGATACCTCCTAAATCCTGGATTTTGGATCTATGAGATAGATCTAATTGGATGTTAGGATTCTCACTAGTTGTAGTGAGATGGTATCAATTGATCCTGGGGAGAATCACTGGAAGGGTTCCAGGGTGGTAATGACGACTGAAAGTCAGTCACAGGCATTGTCTTTACCCTCAGTAAAGGGACGGTATGTTGGAAGAGTTCCAAGCTAGATACCGTGACATACTAGACGATAAAGGCAGGATACATCGCTACTTAAGATGCTACCAAAGAGGCTGTTTGGGTGTATATAGGTTCATGAGATGAACTAGGTTCTTACCATTATGTGACAATGGAAGTGTGGCTTTGGCCAGGGAACCCCTGTCCCATCAGTGATCCAGACATATTCTAAGGCAGTATCACCTGATCGTGGAGATGGTTGATCTCCATGGTGATCAAGGTTAGGAGAGCAGACTAAGAGGACAACACGGCGGATCCACTCACGAAGGCCAATTCCCAGAGAGAGACTTTTATGGGATGGTTGAGTATGAGATACTTCAACCACTGCTACAGATGGCCCTAGTGCAAGTGGGAGATTGTTAGTTATATGTATGCCCTAGAGGCCATTACTGTATATAGGATGTATATTGTAGTGGATGCTGGGACGTATATAGGAAGGACTTTCTTGCTCGACATGAAAGTATGCTATCTGGTTGAACATTACCTTAACGTGTATACTGATTGTCTCTCTGTTACATGTTGGTAAAGCCCTTAGGATGTGTGCTTGACTACCTGGACTATGATGCGGATCATACTAGTGGGGACATGGTAGTCCATAAGTACATCCTTCAAAGTCCCTAGTCGAGGGTGTATCGAGACGGGGCATCGATATACCAGAGTAGACTAGCGTATACCTTCTCGACCCATACAGATGGGCGATGGATGATCCCATATCCATTGGTGTTTGACATAAGAGATGATATACGGGTGCTCAGTAGAGACTGGGTACACTGGACGGACTCGCCGAGAACTCCCAGATGGTATTATACCTCACGTCAGATGGCAGTTCTCTGGTGACACTGGTACAGAGTAGTCCGTTGACCCGAGATCGTCATAGAGTCTTGTGTGGTTCCCACTGTGCTTTGATTTCCATCTTACCACGTCCAAGAGGGCGTGCAAAACGGTGGTTTTTGGGTACAGTCCCGAGTCACATGGAGGCAATGAGCGATAGGAGGGGATTCGTCTCTCCCGGTATAGGGAGTTGATGTTGCGCTGTGTTCGATTGGCTATAACAGGAAATCTCTAGCCAGGGTTGCTGAGATTTACTGGTAAGTGTTACCTGTAGTTTCTCGAATTGTTATAGACCTCATATCGACACGACTTATCGAGCTATTAGGGTCTGACGTTTACCACCCCTAGGCGAGATATGCGACATATCAGACGATCAGACCGGACTGCACGGTAGTGTTACTGGTTGGATTCACTGGAGTGTGAGCGGGCTTGCTCGTCGATCTTCAGATCGCTCAATACCCGGGTGGCCGTTACGTTTAGCAGACCGCTTGCGGCTTGTGGGTGTTTGATATGATCATCGCCTGCTGCCGGCGTATTGACGAGTCTTTAGAGTCCTACACAGAGGTTTCCTGGCTCAAGCGAAACGAAATAGGTGCGCATATGAGATATGTGCGGGACCGAGAATAATACGTGTATGTGATACCGTATTCTATTCTCGCGATGAATGTATCGATTGGTTGTATGCGATATAACCTAGTTATCGAATCGTGGGTTGATTCGATAAGCCGATACATTGGATACTAGTCGGTTATATGCGATATGACCGGATCGTTAAATCAACTGTTGATTTAATGATTTAATGCATAATTATATATTTGATATATTACTTTGCATTAACTGGTATTGGTTCACTTTAAATGGATTTTCTCACTTGGTGTACAAGTTGTATATGTGATATACTTTTTGTGCAAATGATTGTGTCATGTTTGATGATACATGTTAACTTGGATTTATGTGAAGATTAAACCATGGTTGTGAGAGTGGTTAGGGTTTTGTTTATTCTCCCATTATTTATTTATTCATTTATTTGTTTATTCTTTTGGAAAAGATAAAGAGAAAAGAATGGTGGCTAATTTTGTTTCATGTTGAAGCTTCTTGAAGCTTTGATCAAGTCAACCATTCTTATCTCATCCTTAACCCTAACCATTCCCACTAACCCTAGTTTAATCTCTACACTTGACCATGGTTTACATTATGATTAGTTTTCATTTTCTTTTCTTTTTTAAATAACTTATCATATTCATTTCTTTCTTCATCTTCTTCTTCATCACATGAAGAAGCTTGCTTCATCAATGGTGATTGATGAAAACAAGTGAGAAATCCAATTCTAAAGTCTACCCACTTCCTATTTCTTCATCCTCTACCTCTTGCCAAGTAGTAGAGTGTGTTTCCTTCACAAGTTTTCTTGACTTGGTGAAGTTGGAGCTTGATCTAGCGATGCCTCGACGTAGATCATCTTCGGCACGTCGTCGATGACCTAGCCCGCTTCTTCTCCGATGAAGCCGACGCAAGAGCCCGGATTTCGATTTGGACAGCGAGGATACTTCGTTGCGGAGCTATGGAGGTGGAGAACCGGATCTACAAAGGTTGTATTTCCGTTCACTTAGTTAAAGTAGTTAACTAGTTGCTTTTTCGCCTAAACTTTAGCCAACGATCCGTATTAGGGTTTCTCGGCACCTAGATTTTTTGAAATTGGCATGGTTGATGCCTTGTGAGACCTCTTGGGAGTGCCTAGGAACCCTACACCATCATGAAAACAGGGTGCTCAAGAGCAAAATCAGCCTCGAAAGCCGTATCCAACAATCACGTGCGTCTGGTGCGCACGGAAATCAAATCCAAATACAAGTGCCACAATGTGCACAAAAGCAAAACTAAGTGCAACGGGTGTGCACGAAAGCATCTGTCCAGTGTAACGGGTGTACATGACAGTATCTGTCCAAGGCAACGGGTGTGCACGACAACAACATCTAGTGCATCTATAGTGCACGAAAATCTCAATCCAGTGCAACTAATATGCACGAATGAAAATCCCAATCGAGTGCATCCGGTGTGCACAAAATCCCATCTCATATCATGCGCCGAATCATGCGTGAAAATCCAAATCAAGTGCATCCGTCATGCACGAATGAAATCTAAATCAAGAGCATCCAACATGCATGGATAAAAATCTAAGTCAAGTGCATCTAACATGCACGAATAAAATCTCAATCAAGCGCATCCGACATGCATAAATAATATCTCACTCAAGTGCATCCGATGCGCACAGAATCCAATACCAAGCGCCTAATATGCGCAAAAATCCAAATCAAACGCGTCAGGTCCATATAAATGCCTAGTGCGGTAAAGCGCATGAAAAACGAACGTCAAGTGCAACGCGCACAAAAACATAAATCTGGTAAAACGAATGCTCAAAGACAAAAATCGGTGCAACCAATGTACAGAGTATAAATCTCGTGCAACCAATGCACAAAATATAAATCCAGTGCAACAAATGCACGAAATACAAATCTAGTGCGTCCAGTGCACGAAATACAAATACAGTGCATCCAGTGTACGAAATACAAATACAGTGCATCTAATGCACGAAATATAAATACAGTGCAAGAAATGCATGGCGTAAAAACCTAGTACAACAATCGCACAAAATACAAATCGGGTGCAACAAGTGCACGAAAACGCATTAATAACTCAAATGTGTATAAAAACAACATCGAGTGTACCAAGGTGTATAAAATCAAAAACGCGTGCAACTGCGTGCACAAAACACGTATCAATGCACTTTAAGCACATGTGAGTTATACTAAGTGCAAAAATCAAATCGAGTGCGTACCACATGTACAAAATTAAATCAACCATATGAAATCCACGAAATCAAAAACACGTGCTACGAAGGTACAAAATCGATCTCAAGTGCAATAAATATGCACAAATCATAAACCAACACAACGGTGCATAAAGCATATCTCAAGTGCAATAACTATGCACAAAAATGTAAATAGCCAGTAGGTGCAGCCATGGTGCATGAAATCAATATCATGAAACTCAATCATCAAAGTTAAATCAAAGCGATATAAGCGTGATACTCGGATCACAACGCAAATCGCAACAAATGACATTGAGGTACAACTCCTACAATGTCGAAAAATGTCGGTGCGCCCAAGACTGGCAGAGCAAGAACATCTGCTTGCCTCCTGCTCACGGTCTGGCGTCCTCTGTCTCTGGGTCTTCATTTCTCTGTGGATTACCGATCTCGCAATCCCTCAGCTCATCGGCCCAGTCAGGTGTGCTAACGAAAACGATTCCGCTCTGACACTCTTCTGGTCATCTCTCGGCCAATTTGCATGACCACTCATAAAGAAGCACGTCACTGGCGTCGGCCTCTGGCCCTCTGAATACACATGACACAACTGATCCTCGGAGCAAATCTTATCGTAGCAATGTCCTGGAAGGCATATGCTCAATGTCTCTTCCGATCTTGCCTATGCCGAACTGTATGGAGGTTGGTACTCTTGTATAATCTCTTCTCATTTTCTGGACATCTTCATTCTAAGCACAACATTTCCTTAGGAACTGGTCATATCTGACGCCTCTGTATACATATCCGATCTCTAATCTCAACGGGGAGTAACAACAGCTCGTTAACATCTCGCACGAACCTCTTGCTCCACTTGTCTTTATTATTGTCCACTTTGACGTCACGTCATGCTATCTGCGTACATCAATTGTTCTCGGCTACAGTCAATCCGGAATCTCTCATACGGACTAGAAATCACGAATTCGGTATCTTCATCACTCTCTAGAAGATCTCTAGCGAACACGTCCTCGGGAACTCGTCCCAACCATCGGAGGAATACTTAATACTCGTCAGTTCTCGATCAACTCACAACGCATCTGGGTGAGGTCCTCTATCTGAAGCTGGTCAACTTACTGGTCTCCTATCGGATCATCCAACAAACAACGTCATCTCTGGATCGATCTACTCTAGATTTGAATAAGATTCTCCACGCTGGAAATCTTCAGCTCAACTGGGCCTGCGTCGGCGCATCAAATTCGACGAATCACCTTTGTCTCTCAACTCAGGATAGACTAGCTATCATCTGTCGCATCTCTACCTGAAAGCTCCAGCGATCTCAGCTCATAAGCTCTGGAAGCAACATCCCATCAATCTCAGCAACAGCCGGGTTATCTGTCTGCAAGGTAGAAGACATCACAAACTCTGAGGTAGGCTGTACATCAACAGTCCACTCACAATCCAGCAGCCTCTATCAGTGGCCCGATCATACGGTGCCAAAACCGAGCACTCACCTCAAACAAGAGGTCAAAACAAAAATACATCGAGACGTTCCCATGTCACCAGAAAACACGATGGTCAGTCCTCTCCCATGACGAGCTCGCCCCTGACGAGCTCGCCCCTGACCACATCACTAGCCGCAGCTCAATCTGCGCTAAAACCATGGTGACAGAAACCTCAAGCATGTATCAATGAAGATAAAACAGAGGAATGAAAGGAATAAACAGATCCAGAATGGATACATGATCATAAGGAGGAACAGAATCAATGATAGTATGATCATGGAAACGAACAGAATCAAGGATCTCAAATGGATGTATGATCAAGGGAACGAAGAGAATCACAAATCTCAAGATATGTACACCCTAAGGTTTCTTAAGTGGAGTATCATATCGTAAATATGCCACGGAACATACATATGGTACGTCACTCTACTCAAGCTACCTACTCCATCAATCAGGGTCAACGTATGTAACGGAAGTTCGGGTCTAATACCCCCTGTTCAAGTCTATGTTCCGTAAGGTCAAGACTAGGTTCCGAAATATATATACGTCCTAGACTCTACATAGTCAAATATAGACTTGAACCAAGGTTAAACCTAGCACTCTGATACAAACTTTATCATGACCCGAAAATATTGTTCATGACCGGCACTTAAACCACGCCACGTCTAAAGGCGTAACGTAATTCAAGTAAGCCGAAGCCCAGAAATCTAAACCTTTTTAAAAAAATAAAAGAGGTGAAGTTTTTGGAATAAAGGTATGATGAAATCAAATGTTTTCTTAATGCATAAATAGTGGAACATGAAAAATGCAAGTGGAATTTATTAGTTCAAAAAAATGTTTCGTCTTTTAAAAATTTGGGCAGCACCTCCTTTGTATATTTTGATCCAAAACCACATTTACATAATAATAATAAAGCCATCCCCAAGCGGGAGCTAGCTCTTCGCCAATCGGTGGAATCACAACCACGCAAGATAGAAATATATGTATACGACGACCAACGGCAATGATCAACACAAAGAATAATGTAAAGCAAGACATCAAACCCACCAAGCGAACATATAACCTATCGCTCAAGTCTCGCAACTACAAGTCTTTCTAAGTCTTACTACATAAAAATACTATTTTCTGAATGATGGAGTTAACTAGATACAACAGGAAAAGTAAATACAAGAGGGGTAAGATCCAACATGTACCACCTTCCAAAGCAAATCAGCCGAATGCAAGCTGTGTGCCAGCGATGCCGCTACTAATCCATGCGGTCAACCTGCAAGAACTGTGGCATAATGGGGTTGAATTGCAAACCCGTGAGTAAAAAACATCATCAGGTAGAAATCGAATAAAACAACGATTTCCTTGGTCAACTATATCATAAAGGTAATACTATGATATCTAGGGTGACCGTGTCTACATATATGCCAATAATAATCAAAGCCTGCTTGCATGTGGATATCATCCAACAATATAATCAATGCCTATATGCATGTGGATCTCGTCCACTTGAAACATCATAAAAGCATATGCATGTAAATATATGAGGATATCAAAGAACGCGTGTCCATCAATGACACATCAAATCATGGAATCTGAGTGTCCAACACCGACACTCGAAACATCAAGAAACCTATGTCCAGCATCGACACATAAATCCTGATATCTCAGGCGCTGCATCCTCAGATCGGCCCTCAGGCGCCGCATACTCTGGTCGGCCCTCATATCCATCTCATGACTCCGGTCGGTATCCTCCGGATAACTGCCAGGTCCAATTACTATCACCGGTAGGTAGTACTCCCTCTGCCAGGCTCATCGTCTACACCACGAAAATCATTTCTTGCCCCTGGGTACCATACCGGGTCCACCATGTACCCGCAGACAGTGCCTACCGCTCCTCGAATCGGGTTTCACATGCCAATCTCAGAACCGAGAAAACACATGGTGGATGTCTCGAAATATTATATCACGAGAAACCGGATTTTTAAAACAATATATATACTTTCTTTTGGAATAACCACGGTTCTCAAATTCAGAAATCTCATGAAAACAGTATCTCAATTCATATAATCGTAAAGCATGATGTATGCAAACATATAACAGAAATGTGAGCATATCCGCATATCATGCAACATGGAACAGTGATGTGACAATATCAGTTTATCATGCGGCATATCATAATGATCTGAGCATAGCAAGTATATCATGCAACATATAATAATGATGTGGCAATTCTACTGTGTAAGTGACATAGCAATTATCGATGATGAAGTGTCTGAGCCGGCCAATCTGTGTAAGTGTAACATACGCATCATCGATAATGGTGTAGGTGTTCTAGCATAGGTATATGTAATGCAATGAGAATGACATGAACGTAGCATGAGGTACAACGTAAGCAAAATTCTATAAGCAGACATATCTAATCAAACATCTACATATGAACCATATGGTAAGTTTTTAAAAGATGCGAATCGTAGTTTTGAAAGTAGGGCTACGGTGTTTTTAAGGAAAAGACATTATTTGAAAATCCATAACGTCCCTCAAGGTATCTATTTAAAAGATGCATATGATTCTTCAGTTTGGAAATATGTATGGCTCGGAAGACACATTTACGTCGGCTTTCCTGTCTTATAGTATCCGATACGGCAATATCATCGAACATCATCCTCAAATCACGAGCGCGGATCATCCATCCGGTAACTCACATCGCGTACGGTACTCCTTCATATGGTGACATTTAACAAAAATAGGGATCTATCGACCTATACGACAATGAGGGTACGGATCTCAAGTCTCGTACGACATATCACTCATTATTATCATAAATATGGATATATCTCGAGCCACGTCCGTATCAAATCTCATATCCTGTTATTTTGCATAAATGTCATATCTTATTATATATAATGTTCTCACAACATACCACTATAAATCTTATATCAATCGTATCCGCTCGTATCATCTTATCTCGTCAAATTGATATCTCAAATCTCGTCATCATGTATTAATCATATCATATCACTTCTAACTATCTTTTTAACCATATCCCTAGTTTCCTAATATATGTTTCCTTAACCATATCCTATATATCGGTTTCCATAAAAATTTGTGGGGGTGCTATACACCATCCACCCGACATCCCCCGTAGATATAAATCTACTCGCCTGCGGAACTCAATGTTCAGTCGTAGTCGATGCGCTTAGTCATCTCGGAATCTACGTGAAGGTACCTACAACAATACACAATCGCTATTAACATCAAATCCGGAGAACCAATACGGCACACGGTGCGCTCATAGGTTAGAACCTATAGCCTACGAATGCAAAAACAACCAAAGAACCCTCACCGTTGACGTATAAACATCCAACGACCCAATACAATATCAAATACTAAAACCAAGAATTCCAAAATACGGAAAATATAGAAAAAAATGCCCCAATGTGCTCCCAGATTTTGGTTCAGGTCAATTGGAACAAAACTAGCAAGTACAAGGAGTTGTATAGGGGGTATGTGAGCTACAAACCAATCTAGACACAATCACCCTCAAAGAGGCTGGCCACTTGCCCACCAAAACTGTCCTGCTCGGCCAAAGGTGCTCCGTTGCGGTTCTTCTTCTCAGGGTAGTCTCCTATTGGTCTAATTAGGTCTCTGGGGTTGCTAGTTTTTCTTAGAAACTCCCCGGGTTGCTCCAGATTCACTGTAGGCCACTAAAATGTCACAAAACCAACATGGGACCATTTCATAGTTCGTATTTTGGGTTCTATATTCATTTCCAGGTCTTGAAGTAAATCCCTAAAGTCTTAAAACACACACTACACTTCATGATTCCACACAAACACCCAAACCCTTCTCTTGAATTTTCCAAACATCACAAACCCTAACCAAAACACATTCTAAACTAAACTAGGGTGCAAGAAACTAAAACTAGACAAAATGAAAGAAGATATATCTCATTTGGGCAACTCAAGAAAAACCCTAGCTTCCCAAAGTCTTCAAAATCCAATTTTGATTTGTCCAAAGTGTTGAGGATGGGGTGGTGATCAATTTTAATGAAGAGGGTGTGGGGTTTTGGTGAAGAAATGGAGATGATTCTTGGAGGTGGAGGTGGAGCGAGATGAGGAGGATGAAGATGAAGGAACCATGAAAGAAAATGAATGAAGGCAGCCCCTCTCTCTCTCTCTTATTCTCACCCTCTCGACTCATTTCTCACTCTCCCTCTCTCTCCAATAATTGTCTCATTTTTCCCTTTTCTCCTTTCTTTTCCCCCCACTCATTAAAACCAAACACATAACACAAATAAATTGAAACAACAAGCAACATGTCATGGTGCACTAGCCATGGAAAACTGTAGAAACACGGATTTGGCTTAATCGCGATTAGTAGTGCACTTATCAATTTTTATTCAAACTGCATATAATTAATTATAAAAATGCCAAATCCGATAAATATATTTTTAAATGAATAAATTATTTTAATCTCCAATTATTTCACAAATATTGGTATATATTTATACCATTTTACGAAAACCCCAATTTTGCAAATCGGGTAGTTTTTGCGAAATATATTATTTTAATATTAAATTCCAAAAATAATATTTATATTTTCTGAAATGTTACAATAAGATTCGTCTCTCCCGGTATTGGGGGTTTATGTCGCGCTGTGTTCGGAAAGCAATTACACAAAGTCCCTGGCCAGAGCAATTGAGATTTATTGGTAGGTACTGCAGTAGTTTCTCAGGATGTTGTTAGCCGCACTCTGACACGACTTATTGCACTTTTAGGGGTCTGACGCTTGCCGTCTCCCTAGGACCGATATGTGACACTCTTAGACAAACAGACCGGATTGTACGGAGAATGCCACAGGCAGGCTCAGTAGGGGTACGGATGAGTTTCCTCATCGACCTTCTTATCGACAGATGCCTGGATAGCCGTTACGTACAGCTAGTGCCGCTGACGTGCTTGTAGTTAAACCCACTGCCAGAGTACTGTCGAGTCTTTAGAGTCCCACACAGAGGGTTTCCCAGCTTCGGGCAAAACGAAGTAGAGGTTGTATGGTTTTACGGCAGGGTTCGTTAACATAGGTGTACTTGTACACGTGTGATGTTCGAACAGGCAATACTAGTGGGCTTTAGTTTAAGACGGATCCTAGTATTTGATTATTGGATTAGTTTCGTCTCATAGTATTCATGTTTCTCGGAACGCGGATGCCGGTATGTATATACGGATGAGAGGGGGTATAGAAGGAGACACCTCATTAGGGTTTGACTTGATCAAAACAAATATGAAGTGGAGAAAAGTATTTGTTATTTTTGGTAAATAATAATTTTATAGCATGGCTACTTGGGTTGACCACTTGACTTGGATTGAGTTTTTGACTTTAAATATTTTTGTGAGATATTTTGAGACCTAGATATTTTGATGAGATATTTTATTGTGCCATGTATATGTTCATATTAAGCTATCCATTCCATTATCAATTATCATTTATCAAAAACATTTCTCTTTCCTCAAGTTCACTCTCTCCTTCTTACTCTCAAAAACCCTAATGTCTCATGTGTTGAGAATCAAGGGTTAGTGATACTAAGCTACCCAAAATCACATTCTACTCATTCTAGATTACTTAGTTTAGCACACCAAGTGATCTAGTTGTCTCAACTTGGAGGTTTAGCTCAAGGTTGGAACTCTCGGGTGGATCTTCTACGACTTCGAGAAGCCGACGAGGAGGTGCTATCCATTTCCACTCCAAGGAGCTTGCGAGGAGAAGGAGGATAGCGAGAAGACAAGAAGGACTTCAAACTTTAGGTATAATCTTCTTACATAATAGATAAAACCTCTGGTTAGTTTGTTAGTTATGGTTTAGCTAAGATCCTGGAGTTCAAGTCAATGTTACCTTGTTAGTAAAATTCATTTTTTACCCGTTCCGCCTCCCCGCAAACTCGTGTGGTAGGTGACGTCGACTTACAGTGGTATCAGAGCCGACTAAACCATAGCTAACAGATTAAACAACAAGTAAAACTACGAAACCGAAATAACCCGAAAACATCGAAGCGTAGATCCAAGTTTCTGTCGATTTTTCACGAGACTCTAAAAAATATTTTAGCAGCTGCAGAGTACTCCTTGTTAGTTATATGTATGCCCTAGAGGCCATTACTGTACATACGGTGTATATTGTAGTGGTGCTTGGACATATATAGGGATGACTTTCTTGCACGACATGATAGTATACTATCTGGTTTCTCTTTATCTTAACGTGTACACTGATTGTCTCTATGTTACATGTTGATAAAGCCCTTAGGATGAGTACTTGACTACCAGGATTATGATGAAGATCATACTAGTGGGGAAAGGATAGTCGGCAAGTACATCTTTCAAAAGTTCCTAGTCATAGGTGTATCGAGACAGGGCATCGATATACCAGAGTAGACTAGCGTGGAGCTTCTCGACCCATGTAGATGGGCGATGGATGATCCCATATCCATTGGTGTTTGACATCAGAGATGGTATATGGGTGCTCAGTGGAGACTAGGTACACTGAACGGACTCGTCGAGAACTCCTAGATGGTATTATACCTATCGTCAGATAGCAGTTCTCTGGTGACACTGGTACAGGTTAGTCTGTAAACCCGAGATCGTCATAGAGTCTTGTGTGATTCCCACTGTGCTTTGATTTCCAACTTACCACGTTCAAGAGAACGTGCAAAACGGTGGCTTTTCGGTACTGTCCCGAATCATATGGAGGCAATGAGCGATAGGAGGCGTTTCGTCTCTCCCGGTATTGGGAGTTGATGTCGCACTGTGCTCGATTCGCTATAACAGCAAGTCACTGGCCAAGGCTGCTTCAGAGATATACTGATAAGTGTTATCAGTAGTTTCTCGACCAGTTATGAGCCTCATATCGGCATAACTTATCGAGTTACTAGGGTCTGACGTTTACCACCCCTAGACGATATATGCGACATATCAGACAAAGAGGCCGGACTGTACGATAGTGTTACTGATTGGATTCGCAAGAGTATGAGTAGGCTTGCTTGTTGATCTTCTGATAGCTCAATACCAGGGTGGCCTTTACATTTAGCAGACTGCTTACGGCTTGTGGGTGTTTGATATGATCATTACCTACCGACGGCGTATTGACGAGTCTTTAGAGTCCTACACAGAGGTTTCCTGGCTCAAGCAAAACGGAGTAGGAGCACATATGTGATATGCGCGGGACCGAGATTAATACTATATGAGATACCGCATTCCATTCTCGCGATTTGCGACATCGGTCGGTTATATATTATATAGCCGGGTTATCGATCAAGTGTTGATTCGATAAGTTGTTAAATATGATATTAGTCGGTTATATATGATATAACCGGATTATTAAATTAAGAGTTGATTTGATAATCTAATGTATAATTATATATTTTATATATTAATTTACATTAAGTAGTATTAGCTCACTTAAGATTTCTTTTTTCACTTAGTTTGTGCACATTGTATATATGTGATACATGCAAGTGTACATTATTTTGTGTCATGTTTGATGATACATGCAACTTGGGTGTGTGTATGACTTACACCATACTTGGTTTAATCCTAGGGTTTTTAATGGATTAAGTAATTCAAAACTAATTGATTTTGTCATGGCAAGAAGCTTGGAGAAGCTTGGATTGCCATTGACTAAGTCCACTTGTTTTGTTTTGCATAAGATATTATTAACCTAACCATTAAACCTAGCCATGGTTAACTCTCTATAAAGGATAGTATATGATACTAACTCACCTAAGGTTGCCATTATCCTTTGGATAATTATCATGAGAGTTTTTCTTCTTCTTCCTCAAAGCTTTCTAGCTTCAATGGAGATGAGAGAAAAAAATGTGAGAAAATCATTTCTAATGTGAGCAAAATTCCTACTTCATCATTCTCTACTACTTGCCATTTAGTATAGGGTGTTTGCTTCACTAATTTCACAATTAGTGAAGAGATAGCTTGGGTTAGTGTCTCCTCAACGTAGATCATCTTCGGCCTCGAAGACTTCGATGCAAGCTTGTTCATTTCTTCATGGAGCCTCTCAAGAGTCGAGAGTTCAAGATCTTAGCGAAAGGACTACCACACGGAGCTATTGAAGTGAAGGACCGGTCTACAAAGGTTGTATTCCTTATTCACTTTAGTTGCAAAGTTGTTTGCATTTCATTTTGTCACATTTTCTAGTATACGATTCTATGTTAGGGTTAGTTAGAACGGCTAAAATTTTAATATGGCATGAAAGATACCTCTCGAAACCTTGCTGCTGTCCTAGACAATACTTCAGTGGTATCAGAGCTATGCTAGAAAATTAGACGATGTTTGTTAGATTACGAAACCGAAACGACTCCGAAACTTGAAACGCGAAAACTTGGTTTCTGTCGATTTTAAAAAGTCTACAAAAATTTTTCTAAACAACTGCGAAATGTTGTATATGATATAACATGAACATAGAAGAAAATTGAAGCAATTTGGGCATGTTTTGGCCGGCCACAACCCCCCAAAATCCGAGCTCCTCGGTCCAAGTATGGAATTTTGGCTTCAAATTTCTTATGTGTTCCAGTCTCTGGGTTTTGGTGTTTCAGGTGTTTTTTTTTTTGCTAATTTTGCATGAGACGTGATCTTACAATATAGGCAATTCGGAGTGTTTTGTATTCGTAGTTTTAACATTGTTTTAGGGATTCACATGTTGTCTAGGCGAAGTCAAAAA
The DNA here is from genome assembly GCA_030015575.1 of Agapanthus africanus. Taxonomy (NCBI): domain Eukaryota; kingdom Viridiplantae; phylum Streptophyta; class Magnoliopsida; order Asparagales; family Amaryllidaceae; genus Agapanthus; species Agapanthus africanus. Next base: position 427,905,586 of record CM057340.1, read on the forward strand.
GTTCGAACGATTATCAAAAACCCATTTTTCCAAGTTTAACGTAATCGGAAAAATATGCAAGTAATTCTGTGAACCCTCTATAAGAATGAAACCCTAACTCGACATAATGACCATGGAAATGCTTTCGAACCTTAGGGTTTGTCGTAGTTCCGTGGCGACATAAGTGAGGCTTGGGTCTGCCCTTCTACGGCTAGTGCATAAGTACTGTGGCATGTTCTGGGTATTATTAAACTATGCTCAAGTGTTGAGCTCATGGGGAATTGTGGGACTTTGATGATTCGATCGAAAATTTTAACGACGTCTGGGTAGCATGTGATTGGATACAATATTTGGAATCCATAAAAGTAGTTATGAGATAACTAGTTTGAATTTTATAAATCTAGCAGTTTAGTCTCATTTGATCGATTGCCACAGGATTTTGATGTGATCAAAAGTCCGTCGCAATCACGTAGTGTACACGGATACTCGCCGGGTAACCATATTGGATAGCTACGCCCCATAGCCCCAACCAAGTGACTGTAGGAGAACCCCGTCGCTAAAAGCATCCGTTCGGATGCTCATGGCCACGGTGTTCCGCCTTAGAGCACTTCGTCGACGGCATCGGGGGGTGCGGCCTTCTACTGAAGTTTTCGACAAGCATTCGATCAGAATGTCGGAAATCTTGTTGAATTGCCCGACTAGATATTGAAAAGTGTTTTCGAGATCGAGACTAAAATGCAGGGAATATAATTGTTAGGCATGCGATGTCTAAGGAATTCATCTGGTTAGACATGAAATCCAAAGTATGTGGTATGTTGGGTTTATGATATCTAAGGTGGTTGCGGATTCCTATTGTTGTAGTTTTTCACTTTCTTTTCTGCGGCCGTAAGTGAAATATGTGGTCTATCGCCGGTTTCGTTGCTATACGTCAACGACAATTGGGATACGCATATTTACTTACGTTGATGACATGTGATGTTATGTGTTACTGTGATATGTTATATTGGATCGTCGTGTTTTGAATAGCCGGGGTTTTATGTGAGATGAGAGTTTTTCATTTTTATTCATGTAAAATTCATTGTATGTAATATTCTTTTATTGGGACACTTCTGGGTTGAGGATGATGTCACCATTGTATATTATTTACTTTTCCGTAATAGGATAGACCCAAGGCGGGGAGCACAAGTAACCGGTTTCTAGGGTCCAATGGGAGACCATCTCAAGGAGTTGAGACCGGGTCTCCTAACTCTAGAATTGGTAGGCTTGTTTGCCGCTCTCATAGGGGTCTAGGGATATGGGATTGGCTATTCATCGCGACCGTGGAATCCATGTTTTATACAGGCTTAATTTAAAACCCGGAAATCCTAGTATATCCAATATTTCATATGATGATTTCTGCTGCGATCTTCTATGATGTGATCACTATATATGTTGAGATAGATACTGTATATAGTATATGTGATATATTATGTAGACGTTGCTTATGTTTTACACCCGCACTAGCCCTGCCCCGCTCTGCCGTTAGTTACCTAACCTAACGGTGCATGACGGGCCATCGAGGCGAATGTTGATGGCATAAGCACGTGTTGTATTTATCTGTGATGGTTAGGTAACTAAAATGATGGGACTTCATTAATAAGATTAATGAAAGAAAATAAACCTAAAGTTGTTGAGGAATCGAATTTTCAAAAAAATAACTGGTAGCTCTAGTTGTTGCTTTGCATAGCGGTATTCCTTATAGAATATCCAACACCTTATTCGATAAGGAAAGAACCGAGATCTCTTCACTGGGAGTGACCTCTTTAGAAATAACTGGTAGATGGTACAATACTCGGTTTGTATTTTGATTACTTCTATAGATTTTGCTTTGCATAGTGGTATTTGTGAAATATCCTGTACCTTATTCGATAAGGAAAGAGCCGACGATCCCTTCACCAGGAGTGACCTTTTTATCGAAACTAGCAAAGGCCTCAAAAATACTCCATTTTAAATCATTTGATTCTACAACGATATCAAGTTCATTAAGCAAAAGGTTTTCTTAAAAACCTGTCATTGCCCTCTGTCATTTCAGATAAGTAATAATTAGTATTCGTGCTGCGTTTGTTGACCTTGTCAAGGCGTAGTGTGCGGTAGCTGATTAGTGCTTATCTGCTACCATATGATGCTATTGGATTAGGGTAGTCGTGCGACCTTGTTGACCTTGTCAAGGGTCATGCGGGTGTATTTAATTCAATTAAGAAATGATGGGTTGAACTTGACTTGCGATCTATGGTTTGTTGACCTTGTCAAAGTCATAGATCGCTCGGGGTAAAATATTATTGGGAATTTCAAGTGTTGAAATTTGCAATGAGATTGCATACCTTCTATGAGATAGTTGGATCTCGATATCCACTGCGAGTAAGAGTTACTCCTGAGAGAGTTTTACAAATTACAATTACCCGATCAAGTAGGTGTCTAGAAAGGTGTCAACGGGGTTACGCCTCTGGAAAAACGAGCTTTATTTTAATTAGGTCCGTGCGAAAGCACGGGAAACCTCCCTCAAAGTACCGACACTGGCCTGGCCGAAAGATTGGCGAACTTATAGGGTGTAATTAATCCCGGGTAGTCTTACCTTTTAGGGTTTGAAGGTAGATTTGACTAAAACAGTGGGAGCCATCCTGATTAGCTAAAATAATAACCAATCTAATCTTGCAAGAGCATACACAGAGTGTTTTCTTCTCTCTCTCTCTCCAGGTAGCGATCATGTCACGCCTTAATCAAGATAATAATATGGATGTTTTGACCGAACCCGCTTGTTATACTGAGCTGGGAAACGTTGGTCCCGCTCCAACTTATAATTGTTATAAGACCGAGTAGGAAATTGGGGATTACCAGGATTCCTGTGCCGCCCAAACGAAGAAAGTGAATGATGATGCATCTTCTTCGGATGTGTTCATTACCGAGAATTGTTTCTCAGTATCCTTTACGTCCTGGGTATGAGATACCGGATCAGGATCCCACATATATAATCTGTTACATGGGTTACAAATAGGTAGAGAACTGAGAATGGGTAATAAGTTTTAAGAGTTAGAAACGGTGCAATTGTTGCAGCCAAGGTGTTGGCAGTTATCACCCTGTATTACCAAATACATTGAATTTGAACGAATGTTATTAGATACTGAACTTGATATGAAAGATTATATCAGTCTCATTATTTACTAAAGAAGGATATAATTTTGTATTGTTGGATAATATTTTGAACATTTCCTATATCAAGAGTTGATCGGTTCAGGCACGTTATCTAAAAGCATATACGTTCTAAATCAAACTACAGTTCTCAACGTACAGAACACACATAAGAGGAAGAGTTCAGAAATGAATGAATCCTTCTTGAGGCATTGTAGACTAGGTCATATCAATACGACCCGACTAGCTAAGTTACATAAAAGATGCATATTTAAATCAGTTTGAATTTATATCTTGTGAAATTTGCCAGTCATGTCACAAAGATAAGATGACCATAACTCCGTTTACTGGAAATAGAGAAAGAGTTAGTGAACTCTTGGGATTGATACATGATGATGTATGTAGGTCCCCTGTCTACACATACCAGAACTGGTTCTTTGTACTTCATTACATTCACTAATCATCTCTCAAGATTCGGACATATGTTCCTGTTGAAACACAAGTATTAACCTTTTAAGAAATTCAAAGAATATAAGTTAGAAGTAAAGAACCATAACGGGTATAAGTATTATGTCCTTTGATGAGATCAGGGAGGAGAATACTTGAGCATGGAGATCCTGGACTATTCTAAAGGAGAATGAGATTCTCTCTCAGCATTACTCCCCCGTATACACCACAGCACGTCCGTGTAACGGGGCGGAGCAATCACACTCGATTAGATATGGTGCGCTCTATGATGAGTACTACTGAGTTGCCTATTTCCTTTTGGGAGTTATGCACTTGGGATGCTGCATACCTATTGAATAGGGTTCTAAACAAATCATGTGCCTACCACTCCATATGCAATAAGGTATGGGAAGAGACCATGCCTTAAGTAAATTAAGATTTGGGGTTTTTCGACCTATGTCAAAAGCAAAATCCAGACAAGCTCGAGGCAAGGTCAGTTCTTTAGATGTTTGTTGGATATCCCAAGGGAATATCTTTTACTGCACCGAGGAACAAAATGTGTTTTATTTCTCGGCATAACCACCTTTTTAGAAAATGAATTTATTTTGGAAATAAATTTGTGGTTATGAGGTAGAACTGGAAGCAGTTCCAGCTATACAAACTGCAACTGATGATTTGGTAGAACCGAAGGATTAAATAGTTCCCGATGAACCTCAGCCTCTCCGCCGATCTGGTAGGGTTTCTCATCCGCCTGAGAGATACTTCGGTTTTCTCTATGACAGTGGGAGCGAGGATTGCATCATGAGATGATGACCCAACTAGTTTCGAGCAGGCCATCAAGAGTGGGGACTTTGTGAAAATGGTTGGATGCTAAGCGATCTGAGATGGAATCCATATACACCAACAAAGTATAGACTTTGGTTGCTTTATCTGAAGGGTTAAATCCCTATTAGGAGAAAGTATATCTTGAGAAGATTACTTGGTGTACATGAAAAAGTTTAGACTTTCTAAGCTAGAATTGTTGCAAAAGGTTCTCGTCATCGATCAGTTGTGGATAATGATGAAACCTTGTATAGTGCCTATGCTTAAGTCCATACGGATCTTACTTGCCATTGCTACATACCATGACTACGATATCTGGCGAATAGGTGTCATGACTGCTTTTCTAAATAGTGATTTGGAAAAGAACATCTATGAGTACGCAGCCAGAGGTCTACGTAGACAGTGGGAGCACCGGAAACGTATGCAAATTGCTTTACGGGTTAAAGCAGGCATCGCGGAATTGGAACATCTGTTTTTATGTGATAGTCAAAGTGTTTAACTTCATCAAAATGGCAGATGAACCTTGTATATACAAAAAGGCAGTAAAGAGTAAGGTGTACTTCCTCGTATATTACGTGGATGACATACTCTTGATAGGAAAGGAGTTTCCTATATAACATTCGGTCAATCTCCTCTTATCACAAAGATTCTCTATATAGGATCAAGCTGATACCTCCTAAATCCGGGGTTTCGGATCTATGAGATAGATCTAAGTGGATGTTAAGATTCTTACTAAATGTAGTGAGATGGTATCAATCGATCCTAGGGAGAATCATTGGATAGCTTCCAGGGTGGTAAGCTCGACTGAATGTCAGTCGCAGGCATTGTCTTTACCCTCAGTGGAGGGACGGTATATTGGAAGAGTTCCAAGCTAGATACCGTGGCAAACTAGACGATAAAGGCTGGATACATCGCTACCAACGATGCTACCAAAGAGGCAGTCTGGGTGTATATAAGTTCATGAGATGAACTTCGTTCCTACCATTGTCTGACAATGGAGTTGTAGTTTTGGCCTAGGAACCCCCGTCCTATCAGTAATCTAGACATATTCTTAGGCAGTATCACCTGATCATTGAAATGGATGATCTCCAGGGAGATCGAGGATAGGAGAGTAGACTCATAGAACAACACGGCGGATCCACTCACAAAGGCCTTTTCTCAGAAGAGACTTTTATGGGATGGTTGAGTATGAGATACTATAACCACTGCTGATTGTTGGGTATTGGATACTACAATAGATGGCCCTACTGTAAGTGGGAGATTGTTAGTTATATATATGCCGTAGAGGCCATTACTGTACATTCGATGTATATTGTAGTGGGTGCTTGGACATATATAGGGATGACTTTCTTGCTCGACACGATAGTATGCTATCTGGTTTCTCCTTATCTTTGTAGGGTTAGCTTAGCACCTTAGAAATGTTTAGGAAGGCATCACACATGCCATATTGAAATTTTTGGTGTGCTAAACAAACCCTAACCAAGATCTTAACTAGAGAATTAGGGTTAACTTTCCATGTAAACAACTTTATATATAAGAGAGAGGGATTACAACCTTTGTAGTCTATTCCTTCGCTTCATAAGCTCCGAATAGTAGTCCCTTCGCCGCGAACCATGAGCTCCTGGACTCTTGAGAGGTTCCACAAGTCGAATGATCTATGCTTGCTTGAAGTCTTCCTTTTCGAAGATGATCTACCTTGAAGAATCTCAAACCCAAACTTACACTTCACTAATGAAACAATTAGAGAAGTGAACACCCTAATCTAAATGGCTAGAATAGATGAGGATGATGAAGTAGGAATTTTGCTCTCTTTTGTTTTCAATTTCTCACTTTAAATCATCACAACACAAAAAGCTAGAAAGCTTTTTCAAGGAAGAAGAAGAAGAAGAAAGCTTTTGTGATGAATAATGAATTTTTTTTGTTACAATTGCAACCGTGAGTTAATAAATGAAGACTTTAACTCATGTAGAGAATAAACTATGGTTAAGGGTTTGGGTTGGGTTGACAAATATCTACACAAAATATCAAACCTAAATGACAAAAGGAAAGCTTCATGAAACTTCATGAAAAAGCTAACCCAAATCTAAACCCTAACTTGGTTTAAACTTAACAACCATGTTGCATTTGTAACCCTAACTTGTTACAATATTATATATCACATATACAATATATTTTGTAACAAAAGAAAATAATACAATTAACATATATCGCATATATATCAATGTATTATCCAGTGAGAAAATGAATCAATAAAGCAAGCTTATATTAATTAACGTAATGTAATATATCACATATATAATTATACATTAAATTATCGAATCAACTCTTGATCCTACAATCCGGCTATATTATATATAACCGACTAATATAACATGTACCAATTCTTCGAATCAACACTTGATCTGATGACCCGGCTATATCACATATACCCGGCCGATATCTCATATCGCGAGAATAGAATACGGTATCTCATATCGTATTATTCTCGGTCCTGCACATATCGCATATGTGCCCCTACTCCGTTTTGCCAGAGCCAGGAAACCTCTGTGTAGGACTCTAAAGAATCGTCAATACGCCGGCAGTAGGTGATGATCATATCAAACACCCACAAGCTGCAAGCGGTCAGCTAAATGTAACAGCCACCCGTGTATTGAGCAATCAGAAGATCAACAAGTAAGCCTGTACATTCTCCTGCAAATCCAATCAGTAACACTCCCGTTCAGTCCGATCTCTTCGTCTGATATGTTGCATATCTAGTCTAGGGGTGGTAAACATCAGACCCTAGTAACCGATAAGTCGTGTCGATGTAAGGCTCATAACGGGTCGAGAAACAACTGATAACACTTACCAGTAAATCTCCATATTAGCCCTGACCAGGGACTCCCAGTTATAGCCAATCGAACAAAGCACAACATCAACTCCCAATACCGGGAGAGACGAAACCCCTCCTATCGCTCATTGCCTCCAAGTGATTCGGGACTGTACCCAAAAGCTACCGTTTTGCACGCCCTCTTGGACGTGGTAAGGTGGAAATCAAAGTACAGTGGGAATCACACAAGACTCTATGACGATCTCGGGTCTACAGACTAACCTGTACCAGTGTCACCGGAGAACTGCTATCTGACAATAGGTATAATACCATCCAGGAGTTCTCGGCGAGTCCGTTCAGTGTACCCAGTCTCAACTGAGCACCCATACACCATCTTTGATGTCCAACACCAATGGATATGTGATCATCCATCGCCCATCATATGGGTCAAGATGCGTGTACGCTAGTCTACACTGGAGTATCGATGCCCTGTCTCGATACACCCTCGACTAGGAACAGTTATAGGATGTACTCGTGGACTACCCTGGCCCCACTAGTATGATCTCATCATAGTCTTAGTAGTCGAGTACATATCCTAACGGTTTTATCAACATGTGATCATAAAACAGTATTTGTTAACACGTTAAGATAAAGTGAAACCAGATTGCATACTATCATATCGAGCAAGAAAGTCCTCCCCAAGCATCAATTATAATATACATCATATGTACAACAATTGCCTCTAGAGCATATACATAACTAACAATCTTAACGTGTACACTGATTGTCTTTATGTTACATGTTGATAAAGCCCTTAGCACGAGTACTTTACTACCAGGATTATGATGCAGATCATACAAGTGGGGACAGGGTAGTCGGCAAGTACATCCTTCAAATATTCCTAGTCGTAGGTGTATCGAGACAGGGCATCGATATACCAGAGAAAACTAGCGTGTAGCTTCTCAACCCATGTAGATGGGCGATGGATGATCCAATATCCGTTGGTGTTTGACATCAGAGATGATATACGGGTGCTCAGTGGAGACTGGGTACACTGAATGGACTCGCCGAGAACTCCTAGATGGTATTATACCTATCGTCAGATAGCAGTTCTCTGGTGACTCTGGTACAGGTTAGTCTGTAGACCCGAGATCGTTATAGAGTCTTGTGTGATTCCTACTGTGCTTTGATTTCCACCTTACCATGTTAAAGAGAATGTGCAAAAGGGTGGATTTTGGGTACAGTCCCGAATCACATGGAGGCACTGAGCGATAGGAGGGGTTTCGTCTCTCCCGGTATTGGGAGTTGATATTGCGCTGTGCTCGATTAGCTATAACAGCAAGTCCCTGGCCAGGGCTGCTTCAGAGATATACTGATAAGTGTTATCAGTAGTTTCTCGACCCGTTATGAGCCTCATATCGGCACGACTTATCGAGTTACTGTGGTCTGACGTTTACCACCCCTAGACGATATATGCGATATACCTGACGAAGAGACCGAACTGTACGGTAGTGTTACTGATTGGATTCACAGAAGTATGAGCAGGCTTGCTTGTTGATCTTCTGATCGCTCAATACACGGATGGCCGTTACGTTTAGCAGACCGCTTGCGGCTTGTGGGTGTTTGATATGATCATCACCTACTGCCGGCGTATTGACGAGTCCTTAGAGTCCTACACAGAGGTTTCCTGGCTCAAACGAAACGGAGTAGGAGAACATATGTGATATGTGCGGGCCGAGATTAATACGATATGAGATACCGTATTCCATTCTCACGATTTGTGACATCGTTCGGTTATATGTTATTTAGCCGGGTTATCGGATCAAGTGTTGATTCGATAAGTTGTTACATATGATATTATGTAACACCTTAGAATTTCGTTTAGTGGTTAATTAAGCGAAAATATGGTTTTTAGTAAAAAGGGTTTACCAAAATGGTTTTTAAATATTTTATAAAAATTAATGAATATTTTATTAGAATTTAATTTGGGCATGCACACACATGTGCATGTAAACTAGGGCTAATTTTGGGGTTAAACCATGCTTAGTAGTCATGGTGCTTTAACCATTTCTTTATATAAAATAGTTATTTAAATTAAGTGTTTTAATTCAAAAAAAACTTTTATATTTCCTTTTGGGGTTGACTTTGAGAAGGAGGAAGAGAGAGAGAGAGGAGACAAAGCATGCTTGGCATTAAATGAGGAGAGACAATGTGCCATGCTTTGTCCCCTAACCCCCTCTCACTCTTTCTCTATTCTTTCTCAAATCCATTTCTTTCCCTCATTATTTTGCTCATCTCTCTCTCCCTTGGCTGAACACTTCAACCCCCCTTCATCAAACCTCACCCCAAATCTCTAAGATCCCCACTACCCCTCATCAAAACTTACCACTTCTTTCACAAAAATTGATCCTACACACCAAGTTAACCCATGGAGCTAGGAAAGTATGGATTTTTGGAGCAACTCTTATAGGTATAACTCTCTAACTGATAATTAGTTAGTTATTGTGTAGTATTACATTGTAGTTCTGTTCTTGAGCGTTAAGGTTTCAGTTTTTGCTCAAATATCGTATTTTAGTGTCGTGCTTTGATACTTGTAACCTGCTGTTACCCCGTGAGTTACTAGTAAACCCAAAAAATGTAGAAGTATAGACCTAGTTACCCTGCGTGTTCACCTGGAGTTAGAGCCCAACCTGGGCGGTTTTGGCCGGCGATGTGGGGCCCAATTCCGGCGAGATCGGCCGTCGTGGGGAGTTTGGGATTGTAACTTGCTGGGTAGCTGTCTGAAGTGATTTTTGAGTGCTTGGTTTTGTTTGGTTTTTGGGTTTTTACAGATGGCTAAATCTGGGATAGTATAGCTAGTTTAAGTGTTTTAGTGGGTTTTTGTGATCATTGGTGGTTTGGGTGGAGATTAAGTTAAGCTAAGGTTTTTATGGTTAGATTAACTATTTTATGTGTTGTTGGTGTCACTCAATCAAAGACTTTTCACCTGATTACTCAAATGTACCATAATGTACCAAATTAGTGTTTTTAAAACATTTTTAAACAAAATTATGGGATACGGTAAATATGCTATATCCATGATTTTATTCTTGTTTTGCAAATATATACAGAATTATGTGCAGGCTTTTTAGATTATTGTGTAGGATTTAGAGCCCATCTCCCTACCCAAAATCCGGCGAGGACCCTCCCAGATCCGAGCTCGCCGGCCTCCTAAGGGAATTGGGGGTTGGTGCTATGCGAGGGGGGTTGTCTCTGTGTGTTTTCTATGTTTGGTATTGTTTATTTTCTTTTTTTTGTTCCAGGTAAAAATCTGGGACCATTTAACCGTAATTAGTGCTTTGTGACTTACACGACACGTACGTTACGAGATGGATTTGGTGTTGCTGTGTGTCACAGCGTTTTGCTGTGTGTCACAGCGTATCGAGGAGGTTTTTGACGTATGCACACACGTTTTGGCATTACGTATACACACGCGTTTAGCTTGCGACGCTAGTTTCTCGTATAATCTTGATATCAAGTTTTTGCAGGATTTTGCCTTATATGTGTTGCTTGTGTAAATTCTAGGTTCACAGGCGGGGACTTCGGATGCCGCGAAGAAGGGAAAGCAGGTGGTCGGATACACGTAGATCGGGATCACTGTGAGTAGATTTAACATTTACGGGGAAATCGCCCGTATGGCGCTATGCGTCGGGGCTTGATAGGATATTGTAGCCGCATATTCATATTAGTATATGCTAATTTGCATAAGCACGATACGCCCATATTGCACACTGTAAGTCCACGTTACCTCTCCTGGTTCTTTCGGGCTTGCGAAAACGGTGAAAAACGATTTTTAGGATTTAGGTAACATGGACTACAAAATACAGATCTTTGCTAAACTACACACTGGCAACTAACTAGAGATTTGTCTACTCGGTTAGGGTTTATACCTTAACTTGAACTCCTTCTTTTGGACTCCTTGTGGTGGTCGGATGGTTCTCTCCTCGTCGCCTTCTCTTGCCGAAGATGGATCCACCTGAGGGTCTCTACCTTGAGCTTCTTCCTCGAACTTGAGAAAACTAAAGTCTTCGGCTTGCTAGACCTTCAACCTTAGGATGAGTAGAGAGTGGCTATGGGTGTTTTATCTCCAAGGAAAGGTTTCTCAACTCATGAGAATGTTTTTCCTTGAACTAGAGGAAGAGGAAGAAGAAAGCATGAGAGAGAATGAGATTATGAGAATGAGATAGTTTTACAACCATAACAAGAATATATGTGAATTAATATAATTAATAATTTTAATCAAATGAAAAAGGTGATGGTTGGTTTGATAAGACCATTATCATTTCACATTAAATGTTTTTGCAAAGATCAAAGAGCATCTTTGGAGTGAAATGATGATGGTCAATATTTCAACCATGGTCAACAAGTCAACCTTGGTCAACAAGTCAACAACCCTAACCATGACACAATTTCATTTAATTAATATTATTAATTGATATTTCACATATTCATTAGGGTTTGGGAAAAGACAACTGTCAACAGTGCATATACACCCGTTCCAAAACCCTAATGAAAATCCTCTTCCTCTGCCTCAAACAACTGTGCATACACACCCGCATTCGTGTTCCGAGGAACATGAACACAATGAGATAAAACTAACCCCAAAACATATACTAGGATCTGGCTCAAACCAGAGGCCGCTAGTAATGACTGTCCGGACACCAAACGTGCACAAGTGCGCGGATGTGAACGAACCCCATCGCAAAACAATGCGACCTCTACTCTGTTTTTCCCAAAGGCAAATAACCCTCTGTGTGGGACTCTAAAGACTCGACACTATGCTGGCAGTGGGTTTAACCATAGGCCGCAAGTGGTACTAGCTGTACGTAACGGTCCCCAGGTAGATGCCGATAAGAAGACTGATGAGGTGAACCCAACTGAAGTCCTACTGAGCCTGAATGTGACAATCTCCGTACAGTCCGGTCTGTTCGTCTGAGAATATCGCATGGCAGGCCTAGGGGAGCGGTAAACGTCAGTCCCCTAATAGCGGTACAAGTCCTGTCGGAGTGTAGCCCAGAACACCCTGAGATAACACTGGAAACGTACCAGTATATCTCGCTTGCCCTGGACAGGGACTTTGTGTAATGGCTCTCCTAGACACAGCGCGATATCAACCCCCAATACCGGGAGAGACGAATCCTGTCTAACCGTCATTGCCTCCAAGTGCTTCGGGACTGCACCCAACTGCTACCTGTTTGCACGACTCCTTTGAGCCGTGGTAGGGTAGCAATCTAAGAACAGTGGGAACACACTCGAGGCGAAGTGACAGTGTCAAGTTAACGGACTAAGCTCTACTCATGTCACCTGGGAACTGATAACTGACGATAGGTATAATACCAACCAACAGTTCCCGACGAGTCCTGTCCAGTGTACTCGTAACCTAACGAGCACCCGCATACTATCTCAAGTACGACGTACTGACGGCTGTGGGACAGACCATCTCCCAAGCTGGGATGAGAAGCGCATACGCTAGTCTACTCCGGAGTATCGATGCCCTGTCTCGATAGTCCTACGACTAGGGATATGCATAAGGATGTGCTTGTGGATTACCCAGCCCCCACAAGTGTGACTGCCATCACAACGCTGGTAATCAAGCAAAGATCTTAAGGGCTCCACTAATGTTTAAAGGCGATATGCTATAAGAAACACATGCACACATTAAAGTAGAAACAAACCAAGTAGCATACTACTATTTTTAGTAAGATTGTCTATACAACTGTGAATATCCCAAGCTTCCATCAAGTAATATACAAACTAGTATGATACAGTAATGGCCTCTAGGGCATATACACTAACACATACGTATACATTGTATATCCACATTGCGTACATATATATTGATACATTGGTACACTCATAGTTGCGTATATATCCACTTGCACATCCATACCTACATACATACATATTTCACATACATGGATAATGATGGCTTTGATCTCTAGCAAAATGGGGACCGCATGAGATATTTTCAAAACTGGATCCATTTAAAAGAGAGGTTTTCCCTTTTTATTCTTAGTACGATTTTATGTGGCATACGACACATTGCATGGGTTTACGCATTGAGTTTTGGATTTCCTCTGATTACTGGATTTGAGAACCGTGGTATTATTTTAAAAAAGTACGCACTATTTTGAAAACCCGGTTTCTCTTGATATGATATTTCAGTGCATCCACCATGCGTTTTCTCGGTTCTGAGACATAAGACATGTGAAACCCGATTCGAGGAGCTGGATGAGGCCGATTGCGGGACCAGGTATGGTACCCCAGGGCGAGAACGGATTTGCTGTGCAGTAGACGATGAGCCTGGCAGAGGTACTACTACCTACCGGTAATTGGTTGGACCTGGCGGTTATCCGGAGGATACCGACCAGAGTCGAGAGATGGATATGGGATGACCCGTACTGCTGGGGCCGAGGGCCGATTCCACAGACGGAGCCCATGGGCCGATCCGGACTGACGGAGCCCGATATATGAGGATTTGCGTGTCGATGTTGGACACGAGTATTTCATTATTTTTTCAGGTGCCGATGTTTGGCACCCCGTTTCTATGAGATTTATAGGATGGAGGGCCGGATATAGTGACGGTGCCTGAGTTATCAGGATTTTAAGGTGTTTTTGGTAGACACCGGGGTTTTCCACGATGATCTTTCGTGTAGATGATATTTTATCCCATTCTCAGCATTCATTGTTATGCATTGCATCATGTAGTCGTAGTACCTGATAGAGTACTTTGCATGATTACTGCGTACCCAGTTCATTATATAGATGTTATTAGATTGCACATGTTAGAGTACCGCAGTACGTGCATACTCACGATTACCTTTGTATGTTATTTACTTTTCACGATTTGGCAACTCACCCCCGTTGTTCCGCAGTGTTTGCAGGTCGACCCTCAGAGTAGTTGCGGCAGGGCTACTTACTTATATCTTTTTGCTACGGATACCACTGCAGTTGGCGTGTGAGCCGTTTGCTTATAGGTGGGTTTTTGTGGCATCCGTTTATTTTCCATTTATACACTCTATTGTATCTAGTACTCTCCATCTACCATTTCATGTATTGACTTAGAGACTAGTTGTGAAGCATTATATATTATTTTGTACTCTGGGTGTCGAGCTCGTGTCAGACGGCTTTATTTATGCAGTTTTATCTTTTATGCTGTCTTCACTTATTTTGCTCATTCTTCGCTACGACGTCGTATATTATTCTTGTGGTGGTTGTTTCCGCCGTTAGGCGTGATTGCTCCCGTTTGGGGATGCTTTATTCTTATTATCAGTCATTTTATTTATATCATGTGTTGTACCCGTTTCGAAGCTAGTTTTTTTTACAAAGGAGGTGCTGCCGAATTTTTTTAAAATATAACTTACACTTTAAAGATTTTTACTCAAGGTTTTCTAAATGTTTTAAACTAATGTTTTCATTACTAACTATTTTTAATGGTTTTGATTTCTGGGTTTCGGCTTACTTAATTGTGTTACGCCTGTAGACGTTACGTGGTTATGTGCCGGGCACGGGCCGAACTTTGGGTCGTGAAAAAGTTGGTATCAAAGCGTATGTTTTACCTTTCGGAGTGTAGGACGACCTTGGTATGATGGAGTAGGTAGCTGAAGCAGAGTGGCGTAGCGTGTGTATGTTCCGCGGCATACTCACGACACGGTACTTCTCCTAAGTGACCTTAAGACTTATTGGTTGAATTTCCTTCATGATTATATACATTCTTGTGATTCGATTTCCTTATTCTTATCGAATCTTTTTTCATTTCCAGCCATTATGCCGCCGAAGACTACGAGGGCGCAGAGAGTGGCCGCGGGAGCCGAGATTAGAGTTGACTCATCTGAGACGAGGACTGACTCGGGCAGTACACCCGTTGTACCGGAGCAGACTGTTCCCTCTTCGACAGACCAGATCGCTATGCTAAGGGCCGGTATGCAGGAGATGCGCCAGATGATGGGGTCGTTAGTAGAGGCCATTCGAGCGCAGAGATAAGAGGTTGTTCAAGCTGCTACGGGGACCACGATGGTACCTACAGTTCAGGCAGTTGCACCTGCGACTACAGAGGTTAACACAGTATCGCTATCTGAGTTTATGTAGCTGAAGCCTCCGGTCTTCACAGGCACCGATAAAGCCGAGGATCCACAGTATTTTATCGATCGGATGGCCAGGATATGCCGTTCACTGAGATGCTCCGACGCGAGATGGGTAGAGTTCGCGACCTTTCGTCTAAAAGGTCTTGCGCAGAAGTTGTGTGAGTCGGTAGAGAAGGGCAGAGCAGCAGGTCTTCCTCTTATGACCTGGACTGAGTTCGTGACGGTGTTTCTTGCCCATTTCCTTCCATAGAGTGTCAGAGATTCTAGAGCGCGCAGGTTCGAGTCATTACGCCAGACACCAGATATGACGGTGGCGGAGTATGATGTACAGTTCACCGAGCTATGTGTTTATGCCCCGTATGTAGTGGCTACTGAGGAGATGCGGGTCAAGAGGTTTGTTCGAGGCCTGCTTACCCCGCTGTTTCTTGCGATCAGCGCACAGCATTTCGAGACCTATGCAGCAGCTATAGATGCAGCCCTATTAGTCGAGGAGCGCCTTGCTGAGACTTTGGTAGTTCCGGAGCCGAAGAGAGTTCGTATTGATACATCAGCACAGAGACAGCCGTTTAGACGCTGTGACAGATGTCTTGCAAGTGGCAGGGACTTGGGGCGAGACCGGTTGTTCATCTCTTATCCCCGGGAGGGTCAGCGGTCATTGTCGGGATGTTTCCAATGTAGGAGTACTTATTATCGTGTGCGAGATTGTCCTGAGCCACGTGAGGACAGTCGTACCACATGTCACTTTACCGCCTTCACCACCTCAGAGAGCGTTGCCTCTTGCACCTATTATTGCTCCACGTCATACTTATGCACAGGGAGGTCATGGTTACAGAGGGTTTGTCCAGGTAGGACGAGGTGGCTGAGGCAGAGGACAGCCAGTTGCAAGCAGAGGACAGCCAGTTGCCGGTAGGGGACCGCCAGTCGCCGGTACGGGACCGCCAGTCGCCGGTACGGGACCGCCAGTCGCAGGTAGAGGGCAGGCATGGGTATTTTCTTTGACGCATCAGGACGTGCAGGTGTCCAATGCAGTGGTCTCAGGTACTCTTCCAGTATGTTCTTTTAATGCACACGTGTTGTTTGATCCGGGGTCTACACACCTGTATGTCTCTACACACTTCACACCGAGGTTAGGCAGAGAGTCGGGTTTGCTTGATCAGCCGCTTATTATGACCACTCCCGTTGGCGAGTCGTTTGTTGCGAGGCACTTGTTCCGGTCATGTGTTGTCCGTATAGGTAAGAGAGTTGTCCGTCTACTTGATCCTTCTTGAGATGTTTGACTTCGACGTTCTCCTGGGCATGGACTGGTTTGCCACGTGCTATGGATCTGTGGACTGCATCGAGAAGCAAGTTAGATTTTGTTTTCCTGGTGAGTCGGTTTTTGTTGTGCAGGGGGACCGTGGTGCCTCCCGTCACAGTTTGATTTCGTCTCTTCACGCCGGACAGCTTTTGAGGAAGGGATGTCAGGGATTTCTAACCTACGTTTGCGATACTAAAGCTGCAGAGGTTCCCTTGGACCAGACCCCGATTGTTAGTGAGTTCCCTGATGTTTTCCCTGACGAGATGCCTGGGCTACCGCCTGATCGCAATATTGTTTTCTGTATTGACTTGATTCCCGGCATAGGGCCTATTTCCATACCGCCTTATCGGATGGCCCCGGCGGAGCTTAGAGAGTTGAAAGGTCAGTTGCAAGATTTGCTGGATAAAGGGCTTATTCGACCTAGTGTGTCTCCTTGGGGTGCTCCAGTCCTGTTCGTCAAGAAGAAGGACGGCAGTTTGCGCTTGTGTATTGATTACCGCCAGCCGAACAGGGTTAACATACGGAACAGATATCCCTTACCACGTATCGATGACTTGTTCGACCAGCTTCAGGGTGCGGGATACTTTTCGAGGATTGACTTGCGATCAGGCTACTATCAGTTGCGGGTTCGGCAGGAGGATATTCCGAGGATGGCTTTTCGCACGCGTTACGGCTACTATGAGTTTTTTATGATATCGTTCGGACTCACCAATGCCCCAGCAGCGTTTATGGATTTAATGAACCGCGTCTTCAGGCCGTCTCTTGATCAGTTCATCATCGTATTCATCGACGATATCTTAGTGTACTCCCGGAGCTGAGAGGAGCATGAGCAGCACTTGCGTATTACGTTGCAGACCTTGTGGGAGCATCAGCTGTTCGCTACATTCTCCAAGTGCGCATTCTGGCTCGACAGTGTAGACTTCTTGGGTCACGTGGTGATGAGAGATGGCATATGTGTGGACCCGAAGAAGATCGAGGCCGTTCAACATTAGCCCAGACCAGCATCAGTTACGGAGGTCCGCAGCTTCCTAGGACTGGCCGGCTACTACCGACGATTTGTTCAGGACTTCTCCCATATTGCTGCACCGTTGGCCGGGCTGACCCGGAAGGGAGTTCCTTTTGTTTGGACGGAGGCGTGTGAGTATAGCTTTAAGCAGTTGCAGACTCGTTTGACTACGGTTCCAGTGTTATCATTGCCTTCGGGATCGGGAGGATTTATGGTCTATTGTGACGCTTCTCGAGCAGGGCTAGGGTGCGTATTGATGCAGCACGACAGGGTTATCGCTTACGCTTCTCGGCAGCTGAAGAAACATGAACAGAACTACCCCACTCACGTTTTGGAGATGGCTGCAGTGATGTTTGCACTCAAGATCTTGATACATTACCTATACGGCGAGGCATGCCAGATATCCACGGACTACAAGAGCTTGAATTATATATTGCAGCAGCGAGACCTGAATCTGAGAAAGCGTCGTTGGATGGAGCTAGTGAAGGACTATGATTACGAGATCCTTTATCATTCGGGCAAGGTGAATGTAGTGGCGGATGCTTTAAGTCGGAGGCCCGGAGGTAGTCCATCTTGTTTGAGCGCAGTGCAGAGGCAGTCGTCGGAAGATTGCCAGATTCTATGCGACAGTCGAGTGTAGTTCGAGTTTACTCCGACCAGGGGACAGCTTGCGCATATCCGTGCACGTCTACAGTTGCTTGACCGTATCCGTAAGGCGCAGCCTAGTGATGACCGTCTTTCAGAGATCAGGGAACAGATTAGATAGGGTAGAGACTTCGAGTTCGTGATCGATGATCAGGGGGTACTGCAATTTGGGACTCGATTGTTCATACCGATTCTGAGGGACCGAGGCGTGAGATTCTCGAGGAGGCGCATTGATCGGTGTACAGTGTTCAACCCGGTTCCACCAAGATGTACCAAGATCTGAGAGATGTTTATTGGTGGGATGGAATGAAGAGGGACGTCACAGACTTCGTTTCGAGATGCCTGACTTGTCAGCAAGTCAAGGCCGAGCACCAGAGGCCCGCGAGAGAGCTACAGCCATTGCCATTTCGGAGTAGAAATAAGAGCAGATTTCTATGGACTTCATTGTGGGTCTACCCAGGACTATTCGAGGGTACGACTCTATTTAAGTGATCGTGGATCGATTGACGAAAGCGGCTCACTTTTTGCCGGTGAAGATGACATTCGGATTTGCTCGGTATGCCCAGATTTTCATTGACGAGATTGTACGATTTCATGGCGTCCCAACTTGTATCCTGTCCGACCGAGGCACCCAGTTCACCAGCCGACTATAGCAGAGACATCAGGAGGCTTTAGGCATCCGCTTGAGTTTCAGCACAGCATTTCATCTGCAGACAGACGACCAGTCAGAGCGGACCATTCAGACTCTTGAAGACATACTTCGAGCTTGTATTCTAGATTTCGGTGGCAGCTGAAATCGTCATTTGCCCTTGGTGGAGTTCTCCTACAATAATAGCTTCCAAGATACGATTCAGATGGCACCTTTCGAGGCTTTATATAGGAGAAGATGTCGATCGCCCGTCTTTTGGACAGAGCTCAGCGAGAGCAGTATTTTAGGGCCGCAGATCATACAGGAGATGACCGAGAAGATACAGTTGATTCGAGACAGGATGAGGACAGCCCAGAGCAGGCAGAAATCGTATGCTGACAGACGCCGTCACAGACTAGAGTTCGCAGTTGGCGATCATGTTTTCTGAGGGTCTCTCCGATGATAGGCGTGATGAGATTTGGGCGAAAAAGAAAGCTTAGTCCCAGATTTATAGGTCCCTTCGAGTTCCTCGAGCGTGTGGGCACTGTTGCGTAGCATTTGGCTCTTCCACCCGACTTTCCGGATGTTCACCCCGTATTCCATGTGTCGATGCTTCGCAGATACCATCATGACCCTTCTCACATGATTCAGCACCAGACCGTTCAGCTTGAGCGCAATCTTTCGTTCACCAAGCAGCCAGTAGTGATATTGGACCGGCAGGTGAAGAAATTTCGATCAAAGGTCTTGCCATCTGTGAAGGTTCTTTGGCGCAGCCTGAATGGTGAGGAGATCACTTGGGAGGCCGATGGCGAGATGCGGAAGAAATTCCCTCATCTCTTTAAAGGTACGCGCAGCTATATTTTTTTTTTTAAATTCGGGGACGAATTTCTTTAAGGGGGGAAGATTGTAACGCTTTAGAATTTCGTTTATTGGTTAATTAAGCGAAAATATGGTTTTCAGTAAAAAGGGTTTACCAAAATGGTTTTTAAATATTTTATAAAAATTAATAAATATTTTATTAGAATTTAATTTGGGCTTGCACACACATGTGCATGTAAATTAAGGCTAATTTTAGGGTTAAACCATGCTTAGTAGTCATGGTGCGTTAACCATTTCTTTAGATAAAATAGGTATTTAAATTAAGTGTTTTAATTCAAAAAAAACTTTTAAATTTCCTTTTGGGGTTGACTTTGAGAAAGAGGAAGAGAGAGAGAGAGAGGAGACAAAATATGCTTGGCATTAAATGAGAAGAGAGAATGTGCCATGCTTTGTCCCCTAACCTCCCTCTCACTCTCACTCTATTCTTTTTCAAATCCATTTATTTCCCTCATTATTTTGCTCATCGCTCTCTCCCTTGGCTGAACACTTCAGCCCCCTTCATCAAACCTCACCCCAAATCTCCAAGATCCCCACTACCCCTCATCAAAACTTACCACTTCTTTCACAAAAATTGATCCTACACCCCAGGTTAACCCATAGAGCATGGAAAGTGTGGATTTTTGGAGCAACTTGTATAGGTATAACTCCCTAACTGATAATTAGTTAGTTATTGTGTAGTATTACATTGTAGTTCTGTTCTTGACCCTTAAGGTTTCAGTTTTTGCTCGAATATTGTATTTTAGTATCGTGCTTTATGTAAGTCTATGTTACCCACCCCGGTGCTTAACGGGGAGGCGGAATAGGTAAAAATCGAATTTTTCCTCAAAGGAAACATAGACAAACCATGAAGGATCTTTGCTAAACGAAAACTAACAAACTAATACGGATTTTTAACTACTAGGTTAGATGGTTATACCTAGTTCTTGAACTCCTTCTCTTCTTGTTGTGTTCCTCCTTGTTGCGAGCTCCTTGGAGTGGTGTAGATGGCTCCTCCTCGTTGTCTTCTCTAGGTCAAAGAACGATCCACCCAAAGGCCTCTTCCTTGAGCTCCTACCTCAACAATGAAGTAACTAGAGTGCTTGGCTTGCTACACTAAGAACCCTAGAGTGAGTAGAGAAGTATCTTGGTGGTTTAGTCACAAAGCATTGATTTTCAACACATGAAACACTTAAGCCTTTTGAAAGAGGAAGAGTGAGAGCAAACCATGAGAGAGAAAGGTTATGTGAGAATGAGAGGATAAACTCTCATATGAGGAAAATATGATGATAGTAATAATAATATTAATTAGGATAATTGTGATGGTGTGTTGATTTGACCATTATCATATCACACTTAATGCTAAGCATGCTCACAAAAATATCTAAGTCAACATGGGTCAACTTGGTCAAATGGTCAAACCACATTAGCCATGACATAATTAACTCTAATTAAAACTATTAATTAATTTCCTCCTTCTCATTATGGTTTTGATCAAGTCAATGGTCAAAACCCTAATGAGGTGTCTCCCTATCCGCCTCTGTCAACTGTACATACATACCCGCATCCGTGTTCCATAGAAACACGAATACAATGAGACTAGACCAATCCTAAAACAAATACTAGGATCTGGCTTAAACTAAAGCCCACTAGTAACAACTGCCCAAACACAAAACGTGCACAAGTGCGGGTAAGTGAACGAACCCTGTAGTAAAACCATACGACCTCTACTTCGTTTCGCCCAAAGGTGAACAACCCTCTGTGTGGGACTCTGAAGACTCGACACTACGCTGGCAGTGGGTTAAACTACAGGCTGCAAGCGGTACCAGCTGTACGTAACGGTCCCCAGGTAGATGTCGATAAGAAGACCGATGAGGTGAACCCATCCGAACTTCTACTGAGCCTGAATGTGACAATCTCCGTACAGTCCGGTCTGTTCGTCTAAGAGTATCGCATGTCGGGCCTAGGGGCGGTAAACGTCAGACCCCTAATAGCGGTACAAGTCATGTCGGAGTGTAGCCCAGAACACCCTGAGAAACTACTGGAAACACTATCAGTAAATCTCGCTTGCCCTGGCTAGGGATTTTGTGTAATGGCTCTCCTAGACACAGCGCGATATCAACCCCCAATACCGGGAGAGACGAATCCTGTCTAACCGTCACTGCCTCCAAGTGCTTCGGGACTGCACCCAACTACTACCTGTTTGCACGACTCAATAGAGCCTTAGTAGGGTAGTAATCTAAGAACAATGGGAACACACTCGAGGCGAAGTGACAGTGTCAAGTCAACGGACTAAGCTGTACTCATGTCACCTGGGAACTGCTAACTAACAATAGGTATGGTACCAACCAATAGTTCCCGATGAGTCCTGTCCAGTGTACTCATAACCTAATGAGAACCTACATACTATCTCCAGTACGACGTACTGATGGCTGTGGGACAGACCATCTTCCCAGCTGGGATGAGAAGCGTACACACTAGTATACTCTGCAGTATTGATGCCATGTCTCGATAATCTTACGAGTAGGGACCTTTATAAATAGGTGCTTGTAGACTACTCAACCCCCACAAGTGTGACTGCCATCATAACGCTGGTAGTCAAGCAATGATCCTAAGGGCTCTATCAATATGTATTAGTAATACGTTAAAAGAAACATGTATACATATTAAGATAGAAACAAACCAAGTAGCATACTACCATATTGAGCAAGACTGTTATAAATCTGTGTATATATATATCCCAAGCTTCCAAAATGTAATATACAAACTAGTACTATACAATAATGGCCTCTAGGGCATATCACACTAACAATCTCCCACTTGCACTAAGGCCATTTGTCGGCATATCGCAGACCTATCATCTCGAATAACCTCTCGAACTGCGTCTGAGGAATGGCCTTTGTGAATGGATCTGCAGTGTTATCCTCTGTAGAAACCCTCCAAACATCGATCTCTTGGCGATCCACGATCTCCCTGATCAGGTGATACCGCCTCAAGATGTGTCAGGACTTCTGATGGGACCTGGGTTCCTTTGGTAAAGCTATAGCCCCATTGTTGTCACAATACAGAGGTATTGGAGAAACAATGGACGGAACCACCTGATGTTCTATTAAGAACTTTCTCATCCAGACTGCTTCTTTTGCAGCATCAGAAGCTGCGATATACTCCGCCTCCATCGTCGAGTCAGCAACGGTTTCCTTCTTGGAACTCTTCCAACAGACCGCCCCTCCATTGAGGGTAAAGACATAACCCGACATGGATTTGGAGTCATCCTTGTCACTCTGGAAGCTGGAGTCAGCAAAGGCCTCGATCTGGAGGTCTTTTCCGCCGTAAACCAAGAACATATCCCTAGTCCTTCTCAGGTACTTTAGAATGTTCTGTATCGCTATCCAGTGCTTCTCCCTAAGGTTTGACTGATACCGGCTTACTACACTCAGTGCAAAAGCTACATCTGGTCTAGTACACAACATCGCATACATTATAGAGCCTACCGCAGAAGCGTAGGGTATAATAGACATGTGATCCCTTTCCAAATCAGTCTTGGAAGACATCACTTTGGAGAGGGTGATTCCGTGACAAGCCAGTAAATTACCGCGATTTGAATCTTCCATACAGAATCTTTTCAGTATGGTGTCGATATACCTGGATTGCGAAAGTCCCAATATCCTCTTAGATCTATCACGATAGATCTGGATCCCTAGAATGTATGAGGCATCACCCAGGTCTTTCATGGAGAACTTGTGTGACAAGAACCCTTTGACAGATTGTAGCACAGGAATGTCATTTTCTATCAAGAGAATGTCATCCACGTATAAGACGAGGAATACAACAGTTCGTGCTATAATCTTACTATAAATGCATGGCTCATCTGGATTTTTGATAAATTCAAATTCTTTGACCGTCTCATCGAAACAGATGTTCCAACTCCGCGATGCCTGCTTCAGTCCATAAATGGACATAAGCAACTTGCACACTTTCCCGCTGCTCCCACTCTGAATGAAACCTTCTGGCTGGTCCATATAGACACACTCCTCTAAATTTCTATTTAGAAAAGCGGTTTTTACGTCCATATGCCAAATCTCATAATCGTGGAAGGCAGCAATGGCAAGAAGGATCCGAATGGATTTGAGCATAGCCACTGGAGAAAAGGTTTCGTCATAGTCCAAACCAGGTTTTTGACGAAAACCCTTTGCAACAAGTCTAGCCTTATAGGTCTCAACCTGTCCATCCACACCAATCTTCTTTCTGAAGATCCATTTGCAGCCTACGGGTTTTACCCCTTCTTGAGCAACGTCCAAAGTCCATACTTTGTTGGTGTACAAGGACTCCATCTCGGTCCGCATTGCATCCAGCCATTTTACCGAGTCAGGGCTCTGAATGGCCTGCTGGAAGTTAGTCGGCTCATCATTGTCAATGATGCAATCCTCTCTATCCCCGTCTATGAGAAAACCGTAATATCTTTCAGGTGGATGAGAAAGCCTACTACTCCTGCGGAGCGGTGCAGGAATGTCCTGTTCTTTTGAAACTTCTTGTTCCACCAAGCTTTTAGTAATTGCTTGTGGTTCTAGAATTTCTTCAAGTTCTATTACACTCCCACTTGTTTCCTAAGAACTGATGTTTCAGAAAGTGGGCATGACGAGAAACAAAAACCTTTTGTTCCACTGCGTAATAGAAAAGATACCCCCTGGAGTTCTTTGGGTATCCCACAAACTTACACAGTACTGAGCGTGCCTCGAGTTTGTCCGCATGCTGCTTTTTGACAAAAGCTGGACATCCCCATATCTTCAGATATTGAAGATAGGGTTTCTTTCCACTCCACATCTGATATGGTGTTGTAGGCACAGTCTTGGTAGGAACCTTGTTCAAAAGATATGCAGCTGATTCTAGTGCATAACCCCAGAATGATCACGGTAACTCAGCGTTACTCATCATTGAACGTACCATATCCAATAGGGTTCGGTTCCGTCTCTCCGATACACCGTTGTGTTGTGGAGTGTATGGAGGAGTAAGCTGAGAGAGAATTCCATTCTCTTTTAGGTAATCCAGGAACTCGGCATTTAAGTATTCACCACCTCGATCAGATCTCAGTATCTTGATACATTTACCGGTTTGTTTTTCTACTTCATTCTTATATTCCCGGAATTTCTCAAAAGCCTCGGATTTATGCTTCATTGAGAAGATATGTCCATACCTGGTGAAATCGTCCGAAAAAGTAATGAAATATGAAAAACCACTTCTTGCATATGTAGACATTGGACCACACACGTCGCTGTGTACAAGTCCCAAGAGCTCGCTCGCTCTTACTCGCTCTTACTCCGTGTCCAGTGAACGGAGTCTTTGTCATCTTTCCTTTGAGACATGATTGACAAGTTGTATAAGAATGATATTCGAACGGATCCAAATATCCTTCTTTATGTAACTTAGTTAACCTTGTCTCATTGATGTGACCCAGTCTACAATGCCATAAGAAAGCATGATTTAATTCTGGAGACTTTCTTTTGTGTGTACTCTCGATATTGAAGATCTGCGGTTGGTTTAATACGTATATACCGTTGCTTAATGTACCCGACCCAATCAAAACATGATTAAGATGAATGTTTACAACATTGCTTACAAATGCAAAATCATAACCTTCTTTAGACATTAAAGATACAGATAAGATATTACAAGTCGAACTGGGCACAAAATAACAGTTGCTCAAAACCAAAACATGTCCATCTGTCAATCCTAAGTGATAGTCCCCCACGGACTCAGCATCCATGCATGCTCCGTTTGCCACTCTGAAGGTCATATCACCCGCCGTCAAAACACTACGGCTTTTCAGTGCCTGCAAAGAATTATAGATATGAGATCCTGATCCGGTATCCAATACCCAGGAAGTAGAGTTGATTAACAGACAGTTTCCAATTACATACACATCTGAAGACGAAGCCACAACTTGCTTCGGGTCCTGGTTCTTGGCCCTCCAAGCCCTGCAATCTTTCTTCTAGTGTCCTTTCTTGTGACAATAAAAGCATTCTTCCTTCCCCACAATCTGTCCCGCTACCTTTGCTTTTCCCTTAGCTTAATGGCTTCCACCTTACTAACACCGCCCCTTGGTTTTGTGGGGGCCTTCTTCTGCTTTCCTTTGGATTTCGCCTTAGACCTAGAAGAGGAAGCCCCTCCATCAAACAAAGCGGGTGTTTCCCTGACTTTCTGCAGGGAGCCCTCTGCACTCCTCAACATGTTGAGGAGTTCCGGGAGTTCAACTTATTTTCCTTGCATGTTGAAATTTAGGATAAACTAGGCGTAGGTGGAAGGAAGGGACTGGAGAATCAAGTCAGTATACAGCTCATTCTCTAACGTGGTCCCGAGGTCCGCGAGCTCCTCAATGTAGCCAATCATCTTAAGGACATGTTCCCCTACAGATAATCCAACGGCCAACCTCGCTGAAAATAGCTTCTTCGAGGTCTCGTATCTTGCGATACGGGATTGCTCTCCATATAGTTCCTTAGTATGGAGAAATATGGATTCAAGATCCATATTCCCGTGCCTCCTCTGATGTTCATTGTCCATAGAGGCAAGCACGAGGCACTTGGCCTTCGCGCTGTCAATCTCCCAGGTCTTACGGATTTCCCTATCTGCGACACTGGATTCTGGACGTGGGACGGCGGGGGCCTTAGTGGTAAGGAGATACCCCAACTTGTCATAAGTGATTGCCATTTTGACATTCCTAAACAAATCTTTGTAGTTTGGCCCTATCACTATATTTTTATCTAATAGAAACTTAAGGCCTGTCATGATATTTGGTTGCTGCAATTAGGAGAGAGAGAAGAAACACTTTAACATGATGCTCTTGTAAGTTTATAGTGATTTTTAGTTTTTCTAAACAGGATGGCTCCCACTGTTTCTCAAATTCTTCCTCAAACCAAAAAAGAAGAACTAGTCGTAATTAATCTCACCGTACAATACTTGCTTAACCGTTCAGCCAGGCCGGTGTCGGTACTTCGAGGGAGGTTTTACGACGCTTTTGCGAAGTTTCTTAATTAAATAACCTCTTTTCCCTGTGGGCGTAGCCCCGCTAACACCTTTCTAGACACCTACTTGGTTTATAGCATTGATCGTTAACTGAGAAAAATTTCGGAATAGCATATACTCACAGTAGGATCGGGATCCAAATATCATTGTGTGATAAATTTGAAAGAATCCTACCAAAATTATCACACTCCAAATGGTATTCAACACTAGCAAGTTTCAGTTTCTTTAGAAACTCCCGATGTGGATTTTTGCCTCATGCTCTTATGACCTTGACGAAAGCCAACATATCATAAGTCACATGTCAAGTTCTACCCGTCATTATCCAGGTTAATTTGAACCCACCCGTACATACTTTTGACGAAGGCCAAAATAGCAGTACGACTGTCCTAAACCAACGCATCTATCTATGCAACAGATAAATATTCGGCAGCTACCAATCACTTTGCCTTGGCGAAGGTCAAAATACATAACTTGAATACTACTGAATATTTAACTGAAATGACGGAGGGCTACAAATGGTTTTTGGCGAAACCGTGAACGTAGTGAACTTGATATAATCGAAGGAACCTGATAGCTTTTAAAAAGAGTGGTTTAAGCTCCGCATTTTAAAAGTTTTGCTGTTTTTAAAAAAAACGAGTGGTTTTGAAATTGTTCCAACGATTCAACTTTAGTTTGTTTTCTTTGCATTTATATAATGCGTCCCATCAATTAATTCTACCATTGCAGAAAACAACGAAAATATGACGTACGCTTATGCCATCCGCATTCGCCACTGGGCCCCGTCATCACCCGTTAGGTTACTTAACTAACGACAGAGCGGGGGATGGACTAGCGCGGATGCAAAACATAAGCAAAGCCTACTAGATATCATATATAGATATATATACATTCGTCAGATGCAATGTAGTCTTTCCAGGTCACAGATGAACACATTGGATATGCTAGGAATTCGCGTTTCGTTCGAGCCTGCAACGAAAGACGGATTACACGATCGCGATGAATAGCCAAACCACACCCTAGACCCCTACGGATGCGGCAATCTACCCGCCAAATACCCGATTGAAGCAGCCTCCCTCAACAACGTGAGTAGGCCACTCAGCACTTCAAAGTACCCGGTAGTTTGTGCACCCCACCTTGGGTCTATCCTAAGATCAAAAACAGTAAAAGAAATAATATACAATGGTGGCTACAACCTCAACCCCGGATGTGCGACCATAAAACAATATTACATAAATTTACAATTTACATCGAATGAAAAATGAAAAACGCTCATCTCACATCCCGGCTATTCATCCACGACAATCCAACAAGTTCATATACACAAACCAATATCACAAAACACAGATATGTGCAACCCCCACTAATCGACGTATAGCGATTAGCAGACGTTCAGCACATATAACACATAATAGATATAATCCGATTAGCTAAAGTTTATTGAATTTCGATCGATATTTCAAATTTGAAACTACCCCAAATACAACTCTGTACTCAAAGGAATCTGGGTAGAAATAAAGTATATGAAAAATCACAAAACATCAAGCCGGACGATCTGCAAGTAAAACAAGTTGACTCCGAGTCGACTCGGCCGTGGATCCGCGGCGAAACGCATGGTTTCGCCGCGCTTCCACGGCAGTATGACCGAGTCATGAGCTCGTTTTTCTTGGGTGTCCCTAAAAAAGCTTGCACGTATTTTTCAGGTCTCTGAAAATATTTTTAGACCTGTTTTGAAAATCGGCACTAAATATGAATTTTTGATGTATTTTGCAATTTGTCCGGGATCGAAGTTCTAAAGACTTTGCTAACATGTTAGTTGTTGTTTAGCTAGGCTCTGATACCACTGTAAGTCTATGTTACCCACCCCGGTGCTTAACGGGGAAGCGGAATAGGTAAAAGTCGAATTTTTCCTCAAAGGAAACATAGACAAACCATAAAGGAACTTTGCTAAACGAAAACTAACAAACTAATACAGAGTTTTAACTAATAGGTTAAATAGTTATACCTAGTTCTTAAACTCCTTCTCTTCTTGTTGTGGTCCTCCTTGTTGCGAGCTCCTTGGAGTGGTGTAGATGGCTCCTCCTCGTTGTCTTCTCTAGGTCAAAGAATGATCCACCCGAAGGCCACTTCCTTGAGCTCCTACCTCAACAATGAAGTAACTAGTATGCTTGGCTTGCAACACTAAGAACCCTAGAGTGAGTAAAGAAGTATTTTGGTGGTTTGGTCTCAAAGCTTTGATTTTCAACACATGAAACACTTAAGCCTTTTGAGAGAGGAAGAGGGAGCAAACCATAAGAGAGAAAGGTTATGTGAGAATGAGAGCATAAACTCTCATATGAGAAAAATATGATAATAATAATAATATTAATTAGGATAATTGTGATGGTGTGTTGATTTAACCATTATCATATCACATTTAATGCTAAGCATGCTCACAAAAATATCTAAGTCAACATGGGTCAACTTGGTCAAATGGTCAAACCAACATTAGCCATGACACAATTAACTCTAATTAAAACTATTAATTAATTTCCTCCTTCTCATTATGGTTTTGATCAAGTCAATGCTCAAAACCCTAATGAGGTGTCTCCCTATCCGCCTCTGTCAACTGACAAACATACCCGCATCCGTGTTCCATAGAAATACGAATACAATGAGGCTAGACCAATCCCAAAACAAATACTAGGATCTGGGTTAAACCAAAGTCCACTAGTATTAACTGTTCGATCGCGAAACGTGCACAAGTGCGGGTATGTGAACGAACCCTGTCGTAAAACCATACGACCTCTACTTCGTTTCGTCCAAAGGTGAACAACCCTCTGTGTGGGACTCTAAAGACTCGACACTACGCTGGCAGTGGATTTAACCACAGGCCGCAAGCGGTACTGGCTGTACGTAACGGTCCCCAGGTAGATGTCGATAAGAAGACCGATGAGGTGAACCCATCCGAACTCCTACTGAGCCTGAATGTGACAATCTCCGTATAGTCCGGTCTGTTCGTCTAAGAGTATCGCATGACGGGCCTAGGGGCGGCAAACATCAGACCCCTAATAATGGTACAAGTCATGTCGGAGTGTAGCCCAGAACACCCTGAGAAACTACTGGAAACACTATCAGTAAATCTTGCTTGCCCTGGCCAGGGACTTTGTGTAATGGCTCTCCTAGACACGACGCGATATCAACCCCTAATACCGGGAGAGATGAATCCTGTCTAACCGTCACTGCCTCCAAGTGCTTCGGGATTGCACCAAACTACTACCTATTTGCACGACTCAATAGAGCCGTGGTAGGGTAGTAATCTAAGAACAGTAGGAACACATTAGAGGAGAAGTGACAGTGTCATGTCAATGGAATAAGCTGTACTCGTATCACCTGGGAACTGCTAACTGATGATAGGTATAGTACCAACCAACAGTTCCCGACGAGTCCTGTCCAGTGTACTCATAACCTAATGAGCACCTGCATACTATCTCCAGTACGGCGTACTGATGGCTGTGGGACAGACCATCTCCCCAGCTGGGATTAGAAGCGTACACACTAGTCTACTCTGGAGTATCGATGCCCTGTCTCGATAATCCTACGAGTAGGGACCTGTATAAGGATATGCTTGTAGACTACCCCACCCCCACAAGTGTGACTGCAATCACAACGCTGGTAGTCAAGCAATGATCCTAAGGGCTCTATCAATATGTATTAGCGATACGTTAGAAGAAACATATACACATATTAAGATAGAAACAAACCAAGTAGCATACTACCATATTGAGCAAGACTGTTATAAATCTGTGTATATATATATCCCAAGCTTCCAAAATGTAATATACAAACTAGTACTATACAATAATGGCCTCTAGGGCATATCACACTAACACTTTGATACTTGTAATCTGCTGTTACCCCGTGAGTTACTAGTAAACCCAAACAATGTAGAAGTATAGACCTAGTTCCCTGCGTGTTCACCTGGAGTTAGAGCCCAACCTAGGCGGTTTTGGCCGGCGACGTGGGGCCCAATTCCGGCGAGATCGGCTATCGTGGGGAGATTGGGATTGTAAATTGGTGGGTAGCTGTCTGAAGTGATTTTTGAGTGCTTCGTTTTGTTTGGTTTTGGGTTTTTACAGTGGGCTAAATCTGGGATAGTATAGCTAGTTTTTGTGTTTTAGTGGGTTTTTGTGATCATTGGTGGTTTGGGTGGAGATTAAGTTAAGCTAGGGTTTTTATGGTTAGATTAACTATTTTTTGTGTTGTTGGTGTCACTCAATCAAAGCCTTTTCACTTGATTACTCAAATGTACCATAATGTACCAAATTAGTGTTTTTAAATCAAGAGTTGATTTGATAATTTAATGTATAATTATATATTTGATATATTAATTTACATTAACTAGTATTAGCTCACTTAAGATTTCTTTTCTCACTTAGTTTGTGCACATTGTATATATGTCATATATGCAAGTGTGCATTATTTTGTGTCATGTTTGATGATACATGCAACTTGGGTGTGCGTATGACTTACACCATGCTTGGTTTAATCCTAGGGTTTTTAATAGGTTAAGTAATTCAAAACTAATTGATTTTGTCATGGCAAGAAGCTTGGAGAAGCTTGGACTGCCATTGACTAAGTCCACTTGTTTTGTTTTGCATAAGATATTTATTAACCCAACCATTAAACCTAGACATGGTTAACTCTCTACAAATGTTAGTATATGATACTAACTCACCTAAGGTTGCCATTATCATTTGGATATTTATCATGAGAGTTTTTCTTCTTCTTCTTCCTCAAAGCTTTCTAGCTTCAATACGGATGAGAGAAAAAATGTGAGAAAATCATTTCTAATGTAAGCAAAATTCCTACTTCATCATCCACTACTACTTGCCATTTTCTATAGGGTGTTTGCTTCACTAATTCCATAATTAGTGAAGAGGTAGCTTGGGTTAGTGTCTCCTCGACGTAGATCATCTTCGGCCTCGAAGACTTCGATGAAAGCTTGTTCATTTCTTCATGGGAGCCTCTCAAGAGTCGGGAGTTCATGATCGCAATGAAGGGACTACTACACGGAGCTATTGAAGTGAAGGACCGGTCTACAAAGGTTGTATTCCTTGTTCACTTTAGTTGCAAAGGTGTTTCCATTTCATTTCGTCACATTTTCTAGTATACGATTCTATGTTAGGATTAGCTAGAACGGCTAAAATTTTAATATGGCATGAAAGATGCCTCCCGAAACCTTGCTGTCGTGCTAGGAAACCCTGCACTCCTTCACTTGAGTGAACATAGAACAAAAACGAGACATTTTCACCAAAACTGGGCCAGCCACATTGCCATAGAAACTGGTGAGCTCGGTTTTTTTGAAGGGAAATGCTTCGTGTTTTGGTCTGTGGTTTTGTTACTTGGATTTAGGGTTTCAGGAGTTGTTAGTTTTTGCTAATTTTGAATATTTTGTCAATTATTTACTATGGAAATTTGGGGTGTTTCGAAGTCGTAGTTTTAACGTCGTTTAATGTTTCAAGTTGTAATAAATGTGTTTGTAAACTTCTGCTAATTGCTATACGTCGGTTAGTTGGGGGTTGCACATTTCTGTGATGTTATATTGGTTTGTGTATATGAACTTGTTGGATTGTTATGGATGAATAGCCGAGGATGTGAGATGAGTGTTTTATCTTTCATTCGATGTAAATTTGTGAAGCGATGTAATATTATTTTTGCGGCGCACATCCGGGTTGAGGTTGTAGCCACCGTTGTATTATTTCTTTTACCGTTTTCTGCTCCTAGGATAGACCCAAGGTGGGGTGCACAAACTACCGGGTACTTTGAAGTGGCGAGTGGCTTACTCACTTTGTTGAGGGAGGTTGCTTCACTTCGGGTATTTGGCGGGTAGTTTGCCGCACCCGTAGGGGTCTAGAATGGGGTTTGGCTATTTATCACGACCATAGAATCCGTTTTTCGTTACAGGCTCAAACGAAATGCGGAATTTCTAGTATATCCAATGTGTTCATCTATGATCTGGAATACCTATCATTGCTTCTGACGAATGTAAATATCTATATATGATATCTAGTAAACGTTTCTTATGTTTTGCATCCGCTTTAGTCCAGCTCATGCTCTTTCGTTAGTTAAGTAACCTAACGGGTGATGACGGGGCCCCGTGGCGAATGCGGATGGCATAAGCGTACGTTATATTTTCGTTGTTTTCTGCAATGGTAGGATTAATTTATGGGACTGCATTACATTAATGCTAAGCAAACCAACCAATTTTGAATTGTTGGAACAATTTCAAAACCACTCGGTTTTTTCAAAACAACAAAACTTTTAAAATGCGGAGCTTAAACCACTCCTTTTAAAAGCTATCAGGTTCCTTCGATTATATCAAGTTCACTACGTTCACGGTTTCACCAAAACCATTCGTAGCCCTCCGTCATTTCAGTTGGATATTCGGTAGTATTCAAGTTATGTATTTTGACCTTCGCCAAGGCATAGTGATTGGTAGCTGCTGAATATTCATCTGTAGCATAGATAGATGCGTTGGTTTGGGACAGTTGTACTGCTATTTTAGCCTTCATCAAGGGTGTGTACGGGTGAGCTCAAATTAACCTGGATAATGACGGGTAGAACTTGACATGTGACTTATAATATGTTGGCCTTCATCAAAGTCATAAGAGCATGGGGCAAAAATCCACATCGGAGATTTCTAAAGAAACTGAAACTTGCTAGTATTGCATACCATTTGGAGTGTGATAATTTTGGTAGGATTCCTTCGACTTTATCACACAAAGATATTTGGATCCCGATCCTACTGTGAGTATATGTTACTCCTCGGGAGATTTTTTTCACTTAACGATCAATGCTATAAACCAAGTAGGTGTCTAGAAAGGTGTTAGCGGGGCTATGCCCCCAGGGAAAAGAGGTTATTTAATTAAGGAACTTCACAAAAGCGTCGTAAAACCTCCCTCGAAGTACCGACACTGGCCTGGCTGAACGATTAAGCAAGAATTGTACGGTGATATTAATCCTGACTAATTCTTCTTTTATCGTTTGAGTAAGGATTCGAGAAACAGTGAGAGCCATCCTGTTTAGATAAACTAAAAACCAATCTAAATTTGCAAGAGCATCATGATAAAGTGTTTCTTCTTTCTCTCGTAATTGCAGCGACCAAAATATGGCGGGCTTTAAGTTACTATTAGATAAAAATATATTGACAGGGCCAAGCTACAAAGATTGGTTCAGGAATGTCAAGATGGCAATAACTTATGACAAGTTGGGCTATGTCCTCACTACTAAAGCCCCCGCCGTCTCAGGTCCAGATCAAGTGTCGCGGATAAGGAAATCCGTAAGACCTGGGAGATTGAATGCGCGAAGGCCAAGTGCCTTGTTCTGGCCTCTATGGATAATGAGCACCAGAGGCGGTACGAGAATATGGATCTTGAATCCATATTCTTCCATACCAAAGAATTATATGGAGAGCAATTTCGTATCGCAAGATACGAGACCTCGAAAAAGCTTTTTCAGGCGAGGTTAGTCGTCGGATCATCTGTAGGTGAACACGACCTTAAGATGATCTGCTATATTGAAGAGCTTACGGACCTCGGGTCCAAGTTAGAGAATGAGCTGTATACAGACTTAATTCTGCAGTCCCTCCTTTCCACCTACACCCAGTTTATCTTCAATTTTAATATTCAAGGTAATGAAGTTGAACTTTCAAAACTCCTCAACATGTTGAGGAGTGCAGAGGGCACCCTGCAGAAAGCCAGGGAAACACCCGCTCTACTTATTGGTGGAGCTTTGATTGTTAGGATACGTGCGTGTTCAAGTTTAGTTTTAAATACCGCAATCAAGACGGTTTCGCTTGTAGCTAGCCGGTTGAGTACGGGTCGTCCGCAGGGAGATGGGAGTCTTTTTCAAAGTGTTTTAACGAGTTAAGTCCTGTTTTCAGATTTTGTTGTGGTTATCTAAGTGTAAGTTGATATTTAAAGAGAGCTTGTTAGGTTGAGGATTATGTTAGTTTGAGTTAGGAGTCTCCATATCTTTCGTTGCCCCTCTTAATATCGGTGTTACGGTAATCGGCAACAACGGGGATTAGCACGACTAGGAAGGTACTTGCGAGTATAAGCTAGGCTTTCCAACGCATAGTCCTTCCTTTTGGTGCTTGTCCGTCCGTTCTTGGCTCTTATCCATAACCTCCGGTTAATTCAACCACAACCGGTCTCACTACGGAATCACCGCTATCATGTAGGATAGGGTGCCGTAAGGAGCGGATTGTGGTTCAATTAACGGGAGTCGATTTAAGTTGTTGGGCAAGGAAAGAGTGAGAGAGATTTCCTTCTCTCAAACTTCCCTTATCCTACCCTAACAAGTATAAAACTACTCACACTTCATGATAAAGAAAAACAAAACAAAACAAAAGAGGAAGATAGAAAGAAGGAGATTAGAAGAATACGACTAACTATTTGCGACCTCACCTTGGCGAGGATCGAGCGTAAGTATCATTGTCGTATGAATGATAAAGAAAAAGAGAGAAGAAAGAAACAATCAAGCAAATAACAACAACTACTTAACAATTAAAATTACAACACATTACAACAAGTAAAAGAAAGAGACAAGCATGATATAAAATGGTCTTCTTTATTCATCACTCTTCACTCAAAAGCTCACTATAAGTTTAATGGAGAAGAGGTGAGAAGAGGAAGAAGAACAATACTAAAACTAGGCAAAATGAGAATACAAAAATTCACACTTCCTTCACAAAATTCTGGGCTATTTATAGGCCAAGAAATGAAACCCTAAGGCAACCACCAGAACCCTGATGCAATGACCAAACTGCCCCCCAAAAGTCTCTGCCTGAACTGCCTGTACGGCCGCGGATCTGCCGCCTATAGCCCCCTATGGCCGCGGATCCACGCCCCTACTGTGGGTTTAGGGTGTGGGCTTCTGAGTGTTTTCCTGGTCTCCTGTCCCCTCTTGTCTGGTGTGGGTATTTTCTGATAATTCTTTCCCATTTCTTCCAGAATTTCTATTGAGCAAAGGAGGACTTTTTTGTGGATGATTGCCTCGAGCTCCGCATAGGTCTCTTGGATTTTGTGCTACCATTGAACCTTGTGCATGAGAATGACGTTGATTTGACACTTTGTCTTCCTAAACTGGTAACTGGCAGCATACGGATGAAGAGCGGAGACCGTGTTTTTATCTGTGGTTGGCAGGAACCGGATTTTGTCGTGTTTTCCATGAATTTCTCCGTTTGAGAACCGGGAACCTGTATCCTGCAATTGACTAGCAAACACGGCTCAAGAGTATCTACCGATATGCAATGTGATAAAAATTGGGCGGTATGAAAATGCAAAAATCTGATATGAACAAATACCCCCAAACTTATCATTTGCTCGTCCCGAGCAAAGACCATTTATTCACAAAAAATTTCCTAACCTCACTTTCGCAGGGAACGCGATTGCACTGAGCATGTGCAACAAGCCGTTAAACCTCTAGGTGTCCCTAGTAGGAGGAGTGTTGTCTCCTGAGGGTTTTCAGCGGATACTCCCCACAAAATCCGGTCAAGTTGGTTTCGTAAAATAACTAAGCTTCAAAACCCTAAAGTTTTGTTTTAGAAAATAACAATTCTATAATCCTAAGTCTAGATCATCGAACCTTTATTTTTCACACCTCGCTTCTTATTTAACTACAGATTTTATATGTCTTTACGTGCAGTGGAAATAGAGTCGTTAAGTTCCAGAAGGATCGATTAAAGTCATCATGTCGCACAATAAAGCCCAGATAACAATTTTAAAAGGATCACATAAGTTTTATAACGAGTTAAGCATTTTTCAAGTTTCGTTTTCCAGTAAGGTTTCAACTTCAGAATTTCTATCTTCCTTAACAGGAAACTAAGTCGTATTTTTCACTCCACCTTTTTCTTGTTTTCATTTCATACACACCACTGTGAACGTGCAATAGTCTTTATCATAGAATAAAACCTTCATATCTCCGTTAAATTTTTTTTAAAAGCCTGTCTTTTATCAAGATTATTCTCACACAAAGAACCGTTAGGAATTTTAACTTGGAGAGAACACTTGCTTGACTTTGTTTTAAACTGGACTTTCTAGGCTTCTTAGCGAGCTTTGGGCCAATGCACCCAAACCAGTTGGTTTTAGGGCATTAGGTGTAGAAACACCCCAGCGGACTTAATTACTCAAGTTACCTAGGTCCAAAAACAAAAGACAGTTTGTCGTGAAAATCAGATGATTTAATACGAACGGAGATATAACCGGCAGTTCAAATATTTTTTTGGATAAAAGACGTGTTTAGTGGGTTTGGTGTGTAATCATTCCAATCAAGTTTCCGATGGGTTATTTTTCAGACTTAGCTCCAATTACGGCATCAATAACATTCCTTCATATTCGCTTTACTTCATAAACTATTCTTGACATTACTTATTTCAGAACAAACCTATTTGATCCTTAGAAAATCATTTATCTGTTTAAAAGTTTAAACATGAAAGACTTGTCATCTAATTTCCAAAATCTTACGACACGTGTAGTGTGATGTAAAGACGTATATCAGCTATAGTTAACTTCAAAGGAGAGTTATCTTTCAGGTTTTCCAAAATCCAAACATAAGATCTAGTTATTCCTATTTTTTCAAACAAAAACCGTCGAATGTTGAATCAGAGTTCTTCCACAAGCTAACTTGACAAAAAAGTTTTTATATTTTTTAGAAAATTTTCAAATTTTTATGGATTTTATGGATTTAAATATGCAGATGCAAAATATACATATGAATGCGAAGGTAAGAAATGCGTACCGAGCGTACCCCCAAACTTAAACTGGACAGTGTCCTCACTGTCGTTGCATGAAGAGAGTAGTTGGAAGGTTCAAAAATTGTCGGTTAGCAATATACAATTTTTTTATTTGTTTTTGTTTTTAAAGAAAAGAAAAAAGAATATACACAAATAGATACAAAATGGTTTGTACATACCCCCAAACTTATTTGGAACAGTGTCCACTGTTCTTGGCTGGATAACCGAAGTTTGGAGGTAGGCAGAGGAAGATCATTCAGGGTAAACCGGCTCCTGTAAGAACAGGAGCTCCTCTGTTGGTTCGGCGCTAAGGTACGGTTAGCATCGGTGTCCGTTCACTTTGAAGAGTGAACCGTCCTTTGGATTCTCCAAATCCACAGCGCCCTGCTGATACACATTCCGCACAAAATACGGCCCTTTCCAGCGAGATCTGAGCTTTCCAGGATGGAAATGAAGTCGGGTGTCGTAAAGCAGTACCTGCTGACCAGGTACGAAGGTTTTGCGCAAAAGGTGTTTATCGTGAAACACCTTCGTTCGATTCTTAACGACAACCGCGTTGTCGTAAGCCTCATCCCTAAGCTCGCATAGTTCGTTCAGCTGCAGCTTCCGATGGCTGCCCGCGTCCTCGAGAGACAGATTCAGCTCCTTTAACGCCCAAAATGCGCGATGCTCGATTTCGACAGGAAGGTGGCAGGCTTTTCCGTACACAAGCCGATAGGGAGACATGCCAAGGTCGGTCTTATAAGCGGTTCTAAATGCCCAAAGGGCATCAGTGAGTTTCAGAGACCAATCCTTACGGTTCTTGGAAACCGTCTTCTCCAGTATCTGCTTGATTTGCCGATTTGAAACTTCGGCCTGCCCGCAGGTTTGGGGGTGGTAGGGCGTAGAAAGCTTATGATTAATGGAGTATTTCCGCATCAAGGCCTCGAAAGTCCTATTGCAGAAATGACTTCCATTGTCGCTAATGATCGCTCGGGGGTACCCAAACTGGGAGAAAATGTTTTCTTTAAGGAACCTAACGACAACCTTGTTGTCGTTAGTCCGGCTGGGCACAGCCTCGACCCATTTAGAGACGTAATCAACAGCTAAAAGGATGTACAAGTTCCCGAAAGAGCTGGGAAACGGCCCCATGAAATCTATCCCCCAAACATCGAAAATCTCCACAACCAAGATCGGTTGGAGCGGCATCTCGTTCCTCCGGGATATCCGGCCCATGTGTTGGCACCGGGAGCAAGTCTTGCAATAGTCATGAGCGTCTTTGAAGAGTTGTGGCCAGTAGAAACCACATTGCAAGATCTTCTCAGCTGTCTTTCTGGGCCCAAAATGCCCGCCACATGCTTGATCGTGGCAAAATGACAGCACACTCTTGAATTCCTCATCAGGGACACACCGACGAATAATCTGGTCGGGACAGTACTTGAACAAGTAGGGTTCGTCCCAGTAAAAGTGTTTTACTTGGGATAAGAAGTGAAGTCTGTCCTGACTTGACCATTCAGTTGGTAGTAATCCCGTGGCCAAATAGTTCACAATATCTGCGAACCAGGGTTCGCACGATACTGTCAAGAGCTGTTCATCCTGGAAAACGTCGTTGATCGGAATTGGAAGCGAAGGCGAAGAAGGAAGTCGTGAGAGATGGTCGGCAACTACGTTTTCACATCCTCGTTTGTCCTTAATGACAAGGTCAAACTCTTGAAGCAAGAGGATCCAACGTATTAACCGAGATTTGGCATCTTTCTTCGCAAAAAGATGGCGCAGAGCTGAATGGTCCGTGTAGATAATGACTGGAGAGCCGATGAGGTAGGGCCTGAACTTTTCTAAAGCAAATACAACAGCCAAGAATTCCTTCTCAGTTGTTGTATAATTGAGTTGGGCGTCGTTCAGGGTTCGGCTCGCGTAATAGATTACGTGCGGCATCTTGTTGATGTGCTGTCCAAGGACAGCACCGATGGCAAAGTCGGATGCATCGCACATAATCTCAAATGGGTGCGTCCAGTCAGGTGAAGAGAGAACGGGAGCAGAAGTGAGTGAGCGTTTCAGTGACTCGAAGGCAGTCACACAGCTCGAGTTGAAGTCGAAAGGCGTATCCTTGGCCAGCAAAAGAGTCAAGGGCCTAGCAATCTTGCTAAAGTCCTTGATAAACCGTCTATAGAAACCGGCATGGCCAAGGAAGGCTCGGATATCTCTGACGCATCGGGGAGGAGGCAGATTGGAAATGACCTCAATCTTTGCTTTGTCAACCTCTATGCCATTTTGCGAGATGATATGTCCTAAGACAATACCTTCGCGCACCATGAAGTGGCATTTCTCCCAGTTCAAAGTGAGATTCTTGTCCTTACATCGGGTAAGGACAGCGTCAAGATGCAGCAAACACTCGTCAAAGGAGTCGCCGAAGATGGAGAAGTCATCCATGAAAATCTCCAGAAATTTTTCCACCATGTCAGAGAAAATTCCCATCATACACCGCTGGAAGGTAGCGGGCGCATTGCATAACCCAAAGGGCATGCGTCGATATGCAAACGTGCCGAAAGGACAAGTGAAAGTGGTCTTGTCCTGGTCTTTTTCGGCGATGGGAATTTGATTATAGCCGGAGTAGCCATCAAGAAAGCAGTAGTACTCGTGTCCGGCCAATCGTTCAAGCATCTGGTCAATGAAAGGTAGCGGAAAGTGGTCTTTCCGCGTTGCGGCGTTGAGTTTTCTGTAATCAATGCAAACTCGCCACCCAGTTTGGGTGCGAGTAGGGATTAACTCATTCGCCTCGTTGGTTATGACCGTGATGCCTGACTTATTGGGGACAACGTGAATGGGGCTAACCCACTGGCTATCAGAGATAGGGTAAATGATACCGCTATCTAGACATTTGACGATCTCCTTCTTCACAGCCTCCTTCATGACTGGATTAAGACGTCTTTGTGGATCCCGGGCTGGTTTGGCATCATCCATCAGATGAATGTGATGCTCAACGATCAGGTGACTAATCCCCTTGATGTCCGCCATGGACCAGCTAAAAGCTTGCCTGTTGCTGTGCAAGACCGCGAGAAGGGCTTTCTCTTGCTCGGAAGCTAGAGAAGCCGAGATGATGACAGGAAGGGTCTCGTTTTCACCTAAGTAAGCGTACGTAAGGTGAGACGGCAACGGCTTGAGTTCGAGCGTTGGAGGTGAAATGATGGAAGGCAAGACTGGTGCAAAGGTCTCGAACTCAAAGGACTCCAGCAAAGGCTCAAAGCGAGTGTAGGCAACCGAGTTGGATGGTTCACGTAACTCATCCGGAAAGTCGAAGGATTCAAACTCGGGTTGTGCGCGGCTAAGATCGTTCGTGAACGTGAAACACTCGTAGTCGTTGTCGGGCGCAGAAACAGCAGCAGGTTCGAAGAGAAACGCACTAGTGGCGTCAAGATTATCGTGTTCAAACAGAAACTCCTCGAATTCACACTCTTCTGGGGTGATCTCCTGGATCGAGCAGACATCCAGTATATGAGCATTAGGTTCGGCGGGCTGATTCCCCAACCTAAAAATGTTGAGTTCAATCGTCATATTTCCAAAAGAGAGGTTCATTGAACCATTGCGACAATTGATCACAGCATTTGAGGTTGCGAGAAATGGGCGACCGAGTATCACCGGAATTTGATTCCGGGGGTTAGCTACAGGCTGTGTATCTAAGACAATGAAGTCGACGGGGAATATGAAGTCCCCGACTCGTATTAACATATCCTCTAGCTCACCCCTAGGATGGGTGATCGATCGGTCGGCCATCTGGAGAGTGCAGTGTGTGGGTTTCAGCTCTCCGACGCCTAATTGCTCGTATACTGAATACGGAAGCAAGTTAACACTGGCACCAAGATCTAATAGTGCGCGGTTGATGTTCTTATCCCCAATAGTAATTGAAATCGTAGGACAGCCAGGGTCCTTCCATTTTTGTGGTAAAGATTGGGTAAGGGCATCACTCACAGCACTAGCCAAGAAAACTTTCTTGGGTACCTGAGACTTCCTCTTTTTCGTGCACAAGTCCTTTAAGATTTTCGCGTAAGACGGGACTTGTTGGACAGCATCTAAAAGAGGAATGTTAATGTTAACTTGCTTAAATAACTCCAGAATCTTCTCCATTTGAGGATTTTGTTTGTTAGACCTCAACCGGTTTGGAAATGGAACATTTTGAAAATTGGTTGAGTCTAAAGCTGGAGGAGGAGATTGTGGAGTTGGAACGGATCCCAAAATAGGTGTCTTCGTGGAGTGAGAAGTGGGTCCGTTCAGAGAAGAAGAGGAAGGGAAGCCTTGTGAAGAACGGAGAATAGGCTCAGAAGACGAAGAAGAAGAAGTAGAAGAAGAAGAAGAAGAAGAAGCAGCGGCCGGGGTGTCATCGTTGATCCGTTTGCCAATGTTGTTTTGCAGCACCCTCCCCGATCTCAGTGTGGTCATGGCACTCACATTATGGTTTTGTTGTTCAAGAGCAACATGTGCATTATGTGGGTGACCGGGATTTGGAAGTGGCTGAGACGGGAGCTTCCCCTTCTCTCGCTCGCTTAAGGCCGCGTTCAGCTGTGCAATCTGGGCTTCGATGGTCTTGATGCTTTGCCCGTGTGCGGCAGTGTGTTGCACTAAAGATTGAATCGAAGACTGGATGTTGGCAGTGGATTGAGTCGATTGTTTAACAAATGCCTCCAGACTTCGCTCGAGCGAGGAAACCTTATCGTTGTTTGACGGAACAAAGTTGTTTGGTGGAAAAGAGTTGTTGGGTGCAAAGTTGTTCGTCTGGTTTTGGTAAGGTTGGGGTTGATATTGATGCTGAGTTTGCTGTGGCGCTTGTTGTTGCGGTGGAGGGGCCCTTTGGAAATTGTTGCCCTGGAATTGATTCTGATTCTGATTCAAGGCGAAATTGGGGTGGTTCCTCCAACCGGGATTGTAGGTGGAAGAGTATGGATCATTCCTCGGTCTTTGCTGGAAGGCAGCATTAACCTGATCCTGTCCTTGCGAGGGTGGATTGTAAGGACACTCTTCGGTCAAGTGGGAAGGATCTGAACAACAAGCGCAGATGGTACGAAGGGGGAGAACAGGTGTGGGGGCAGGAGCAGAAAATTTGCTCTCTATCGCTTCAAGCTTTCGTGTTATTGCAGCCATTTCAGCTTTCATCGCAATAGAGACATCGAGTTGGTGGATTCCTACCCTAGACTGACCGGTAGAAGTGGAGGTAGAAGAAGAAGAAGTCGGTCTGGTGCTCTCCCACTGTAGCGTTTGCTCCGCAAGATCGTCAAAGAACTGCCACGCTTCCTCGTCAGATTTCGATAGGAAGTGGCCCTGACAGATGGTTTCCAGCAACTGCTTCGTTGCTGGGTTCAGTCCCTCGTATAATGTTTGGCAGAGCTGCCATTTCTCTATACCGTGGTGAGGACA
The DNA here is from genome assembly GCA_030015575.1 of Agapanthus africanus. Classification (NCBI taxonomy): domain Eukaryota; kingdom Viridiplantae; phylum Streptophyta; class Magnoliopsida; order Asparagales; family Amaryllidaceae; genus Agapanthus; species Agapanthus africanus. Next base: position 427,948,538 of record CM057340.1, read on the forward strand.
CTGAACAAGAAGGTCTTTGTATCGGTCAAAGCACTTCCAGAAGGGTTCAGAAGGAAGCTGGGAGAATTGGTTGATTTCATTTCGAATTCTTGCGGTCTTATGATTTGGGTAGAATTTTTTTAGAAACGCTTTAACAAACTCGTCCCAGCTGGTGATTGAGTGGGAAGCGGTGCTATACAGCCATTTCTCAGCGAGATCGCATAAAGTGAACGGAATGACCCGTAGACGTATGGCATCGTCCGACAGCTGGGTGTTTTTCATCATGGCACAGACATTTTGAAATTTGTTGATGAAGATATGGGCATCTTCAGATTCAAGCCCATGAAAACGTGGAAGCATGTTGATGAAATGGGGCTTAATTTCAAAGTTGTCCCCATTGGCCGGAGGAAGAGAAAGGCAGGTGGGAAGTGCAGAACGGGTGGGGTAGAAACGATCCTGGAGCGCGATTCGCTGCGGCGCTACAACAGGCGGAGGTGGTGGGAGATTGGTCTCCGTAGGAGGTGGAGCCAATCCAGCGGTGGTCAAAGAGATGTTTGGATTAAATCCTGACATCGCGGAAGAAGAGGTTGGTGAAGGTGAAGGTGAAGGTGAGGATGTATGAACAGAATTCCGGTCAACGTCGGAGTTGGCCGGCAAAGGAAGGGGTGAAAGAGGAGTGGACGGAGTATCGACTTCGGAGTCGATCGCGTAGTCGGTCACGACTAACGTAACGCGGACTAGACGGGCGCTAGTGTCCCGAGTCCAAGCGGACATACACTAAACGAGTTTAGTATAGTCAAAGCGGAGAAGGTGAGGGTAAGAAAACGTCAATGGAGAAAGGCGATGGGTGGTGGGTGAAAAATGGATTTGGCGACAAAAGGGCAAGTTTTTATAAAAGTTTTTTTTTGATTTTTTCTTTTTTTTTCTTTTTTTTTTTTTTAGAAAGAGATTTACAGAAATATGTACGGAAATACGGCTTAAGCAATCACAAACAAGATATGCACAATCACACCTAGATCTAGGGTAACCTAGGTCTACTAGACCTGCTCCTGAACTTGATTTTCGAAGTTAAACAGTGTCGAGAAACAGGCTTAAAAATATACTGATCACGAGGCCAGGTAAGTGCAGAGATAAGGGGAGGTTGTCCAACGCTTTCGCGAAGTTCCTTAATTAAATAACCCTTTCTCTTTCGGCGGTTGCGCCTTTAACACTTTCCTAGACACCCCGTAATCAATATACGGTTAAGCGAGGTTCTAAACACAGTTTATCTTCTCCTAATGAGCGCGAAGTCCTTAGGGCTGAAGTCTAGTATTTTTTTAATTTACAATGGACAATGCATATGCTTTAGTGATTTTTGGGGTCCTGGGAAGGGTGATGAAATCCCCACCCAATCTGGATTGGTTTCAAGCCCCTTAAGTCCGTATTAAAGAAATGCAAAGCAATAACAAATCAACTGCAAACAATTTTTATTTGCGGCTCAAAGAATCCTGCACAAGAACAGTTTATTGGAATTGGGCGAAGAGTTTGCGCAAAGAAGGCTGCAGAAACACAGTTCAGTGGAGTTCAGAAGAGTGGAGAGAGGCAGAGGGACTTACAGAGAAATTTTGGGGCTCTGAAGCCACCAAGTGGCCGCGGATCCGCCGCCTATTCCCTCCTATTGCCGCGGATCCGCGGCAGGAAATGGGTATTGGGACTTCATTTTTCTGGTGTGGGCTCTGTTTGGTGTCCTCTGTTTGTCTGGATGTGTGGAATGCTGAGTTGCTCACTGTATCTACTCCAGATTTTTACAGTCGACCGGATGCTTCGTTTTTGTCCGTCGCGGTGTAGCCGCGAAAATGTGGGTCTATCTTCCCACGTCTTTGGCACTGTACTTGAACTCTGTATTTCCAACGTCTTTGGCGTCGATCTTGAACTTCGTATTTCCCTGCACACTTGCACAAAAACTAATCAAGAATAACAAGATGGTTTCTTTTACAAAGTATATTTTTTTTTGTTTTTTTTTTTAATACTTACAAATTAACCCGAAATTGCACAAAGAAATAAACTACCGTCTCCCCGGCAACGGCGCCATTTGATTGTTAGGATACGTGCGTGTTCAAGTTTAGTTTTAAATACCGCAATCAAGACGGTTTCGCTTGTAGCTAGCCGGTTGAGTACGGGTCGTCCGCAGGGAGATGGGAGTCTTTTTCAAAGTGTTTTAACGAGTTAAGTCCTGTTTTCAGATTTTGTTGTGGTTATCTAAGTGTAAGTTGATATTTAAAGAGAGCGTGTTAGGGTGAGGATTAGGTTAGTTTGAGTTAGGAGTCTCCACATCTTTCGTTGCCCCTCTTAATATCGGTGTTACGGTAATCGACAACAACGGGGATTAGCACGACTAGGAAGGTACTTGCGAGTATAAGCTAGGCTTTCCAACGCATAGTCCTTCCTTTTGGTGCTTGTCCGTCCGTTCTTGGCTCTTATCCATAACCTCCGGTTAATTCAACCACAACCGGTCTCACTACGGAATCACCGCTATCATGTAGGATAGGGTGCCGTAAGGAGCGGATTGTGGTTCAATTAACGGGAGTCGATTTAAGTTGTTGGGCAAGGAAAGAGTGAGAGAGATTTCCTTCTCTCAAACTTCCCTTATCCTACCCTAACAAGTATAAAACTACTCACACTTCATGATAAGGAAAAACAAAACAAAACAAAAGAGGAAGATAGAAAGAAGGAGATTAGAAGAATACGACTAACTATTTGCGACCTCACCTTGGCGAGGATCGAGCGTAAGTATCATTGTCGTATGAATGATAAAGAAAAAGAGAGAAGAAAGAAACAATCAAGCAAATAACAACAACTACTTAACAATTAAAATTACAACACATTACAACAAGTAAAAGAAAGAGACAAGCATGATATAAAATGGTCTTCTTTATTCATCACTCTTCACTCAAAAGCTCACTACAAGTTTAATGGAGAAGAGGTGAGAAGAGGAAGAAGAACAATACTAAAACTAGGCAAAATGAGAATACAAAAATTCACACTTCCTTCACAAAATTCTGGGCTATTTATAGGCCAAGAAATGAAACCCTAGGGCAACCACCAGAACCCTGATGCAATGACCAAACTGACCCCAAAAGTCTCTGCCTGAACTGCCTGTACGGCCGCGGATCCGCCGCCTATAGCCCCCTATGGCCGCGGATCCGCGCCCCTACTGTGGGTTTAGGGTGTGGGCTTCTGAGTGTTTTCCTGGTCTCCTGTCCCCTCTTGTCTGGTGTGGGTATTTTCTGATAATTCTTTCCCATTTCTTCCAGAATTTCTATTGAGCAAAGGAGGACTTTTTTGTGGATGATTGCCTCGAGCTCCGCGTAGATCTCTTGGATTTTGTGCTACCATTGAGCCTTGTGCATGAGAATGACGTTGATTTGACACTTTGTCTTCCTAAACTGGTAACTGGCAGCATACGGATGAAGAGCGGAGACCGTGTTTTTATCTGTGGTTGGCAGGAACCGGATTTTGTCGTGTTTTCCATGAATTTCTCCGTTTGAGAACCGGGAACCTGTATCCTGCAATTGACTAGCAAACACGGCTCAAGAGTATCTACCGATATGCAATGTGATAAAAATTGGGCGGTATGAAAATGCAAAAATCTGATATGAACAAGCTTCCTCTTCTAGATCCAAGGCGAAAGCCAAAGGAAAGAAGAAGAAGGCCCCTACCAAGCCGAGATGCGGTGTTAGTAAGGTGGAAGCAAAGGGCAAGGCAAAAGTGGCGGGATCGACAGTAGGAAAGGAAGAATGCTTCTACTGTCATAAAAAGAGCCATTGGAAGAAAGATTGCAGATCTTGGAAAGCCAAGAACCAGGACCCGAAGCAAGTTGTGGCGTCGGCTTTAGTTTTGTTTGTAATTGAAAACTGTCTGTCAATCAACTCTACTTCCTGGGTATTGGATACCGGATCAGGATCTCATATCTGCAATTCTTTGCAGGCACTGAGAAGCCGTAGGGTTCTGAAGACCGGTGATATGACCCTCAGGGTTGCTAACGGAGCGAGCGTGGATGCTGTGTCCGTAGGGGAATATCACCTTCGATTGACGAGTGGACATATTTTGGTTTTTCAGAACTGTTTTTGTGTACCTAGTTTGACTTGTAATATCATTTCCGTATCTTTGTTATTTAAAGAAGGTTATGATTTTATATTTGTAAGCGATGTCGTAAACATCTACCATAATCATGGTCTGATTGGGTCAGGTACTCTAAACAACGGTATATACGTATTAAACAAACTATAAATTTTCAATTTCCAGAACACAAATAAAGGAAAAACTCCAGAAATAAATCATGCTTTCTTATTGCATTGTAGACTAGGTCACATCAACAAAACAAGGTTGACCAAGTTACATAAAGAAGGATATTTGGATCCGTTCGAATATCAATCTTATGCAACTTGTCAATCATGTCTCAGAGGAAAGATGACAAAGAATCCGTTCACTGGACGCGGAGTAAGAGCGAGCGAGCTCTTGGGACTAATACACAGTGATGTGTGTGGTCCAATGTCTACACATGCAAGAAGTGGTTATTCCCATTTCATTACTTTTATGGATGATTTCTCTAGGTATGGACATATTTTCTTGATGAAACATAAATCCGAGGCCTTTGAGAAATTCCGAGATTATAAGAATGAAGTGGAAAAACAAACCGGCAAAAGTATCAAGACACTGAGATCTTATCGAGGTGGTGAATACTTGAGTGCCGAGTTCCTGGATTACCTAAAAGAGAATGGAATTCTCTCTCAGCTTATTCCTCCATACACACCACAACACAACGGTGTATCGGAGAGACGGAACCAAACCCTATTGGATATGGTATGTTCCATGATGAGTAACGCTGAGCTACCGCGATCATTCTGGGGCTATGCACTAGAATCAGCTGCATATCTTTTGAACAAGGTTCCTACAAAGACTGTGCCTACCACACTATATCAGATGTGGAGTGGGAAGAAATCCTATCTTTAGTATATGAAGATATGGGGATATCCAGCTTTTGTTAAAAAGCAGCATGCGGACAAACTCGAGGCACGATCAGTACTGTGTAAGTTTGTGGATACCCAAAGAACTACAGGGGGTATCTTTTCTATTACGCAGAGGAACAAAAGGTTTTTGTTTCTCGTCATGCCCACTTTCTGGAACATCGGTTTTTAGAAAAAGAAACTAGTGGGAGCGCAATAGAACTTGAAGAAGTTCCAGAACCACAAGCTATTACTGAAAGAGTGGTGGAACCAGAAGTTTCAAAAGAACAGGGCATTCCCGCACCACTCCGCAGGAGTAGTAGGTTGTCTCATCCGCCTGAGAGATACTACGGTTTTCTCGTAGATGGGGATAGAGAGGATTGCATCATTGATAATGATGTGCCGACTAACTTCCAGCAAGCCATTCAGAGCACTGACTTGGTAAAATGACCGGATGCAATGCGGACCGAGATAGAGCCCCTGTACACCAACAAAGTATGGAATTTGGACATTGCTCCAGAAGGGGTAAAACCTGTAGGCTGCTGTTCGAATCTCACGATGTCGTGCTTTTGAAGAATATGGTAAATATCGGATATATCGGTTTTGTCGGTGAAAATAGTGCACGACGTGAGTATCGAGTTTAAAAATACCGCAAGTGCACGGTGCGTTGAAGCAAGCCGGCAAGCACGGGTCGAACCACAAGGAGTGGATATCACGACATCAAATTAAATTATGGAACAATAGGTTGGAAAATGGGTATTTTGTCATGTTTTTGTATAACACTTAAAAGAATCTAGGGTTTGGAATATGGAAAACTTAGGCCAAGGTTTAGTAAGAGTGAAATACGACATTTACCCCCAACTCTCCTTTTTGATTCAAGATTCATTCCTCTTAATTTCCATTAGAATAGAGAAAGCATACCATATTTATCCGAAACATGTATCGGGATAAAATACGACATCAAGGTTAATTAAAACGGAAACTAAAAAGAATGAGATTGAGAATGAAATGAATATAGAATTCGTTAAGTGAAGTAGCAAGTATAGAATATATGCAAGTATGCTATATATCCTATCTAGCTAGTTGCGACACTTAACGTAATTCCGTATTCACGTCAACTTCAAATCGTAATATAGCAATGATAAAATGTAAAAAAGGAATAGGATATATGTTAAAGGTTTATTTGCAACCATTCAAAACGATATATCCTATCAAGTAAAACATAATAATATTGCACAATTAAGAAAAGAAGTGAAAAATGCAAGAATCAAAAGGGAGGGGTTGGAAGTAAAGTCATTCCACAACCTACCTCACTATAGCCCAAGAACAACTACTCACACATAATCATAGAAATAACACAACTGAATAATACAAAAGAAATAACAAAATAGAAAAGAGATACAAGAATCAAACTTGAATGTAATGAAGGTTTAATTGCAATGGTTCAAAATACAAGTAAATGAGTTCAACTACCAAAATCTAATCTTGCAAGCTCAAAAATAGAGGTTGTAAGACCAGAGGAAGGCAAAGAACTCAGTATAATCCAAGAGCTACAAGAAATTTATCACAAGAGTTACAAGTATGCAAAAAGTTCTCCCCTTGGCCTCATGAACTTATCTGCTATTTATAGAGAATCCAAAAGCAAAAGTTGCAGGTGACAATAGACTAACATGACCACCACGGACCCACACAAAGAGCACGAGCCAAATTGGAGCTAACGTGGCCGCAATTTTCGGCTAAACTAAATAAAATTGCGGCCAAGGGTTGGATTCTGGGGCCCACCAAGCTTCAGTAGTCTTCTGGTATCATGGGTATATCTCTATAATTGCAAATTTTTCCAATTAGCACATGTGTGAAATCTGGAGCCAAATCACAGAGAGGAGATCTGGTAGGTGTGTGTTGTGTTCACACTTCAAATCACATGTCATTCACTTGTATACCTACTTGCACTACTCATCATTCTTGTGTGCCATGGCAGCTCCCAAGGTTCATGCATCTTTAAAAGTGTTCACACATTTATGTGTTGGACTATTTCACGCATTCTTTTTGTACACACATATATTTGTTGCAAACTCTTTTCAAATCTTGATCTGTATAATGTCCTGTTTGCAGTTCCAGCTAATAATCCGTCTTCTTGTGCCTGTTGTGTACAAAAATTAATGTTTCCGTCTGCGTACCTGTAATCTGTATAAATGAGCAGACATGGATTAAATAGCACTGTTTATTGACAAAATGATAAAAAAAAATGGGCAGTATTAAAATGTAACAAATCGTTCCGAACAAATACCCCCAAACTTATCTTTTGCTTATCTCGAGCAAAACAAGAAAAAAAATTTCTATTCTCACTTTCGCAGGGAGCGCGATTGCACTGACCATGTGCAACAGGCCGTTAAAACTCTAGGTGTCCTTAGTAGGAGGAGTGTTGTCTCCTGAGGGTTTTCAGCGGATTACACCCACAAAATCAAGTCAAGTAGTTTCGCTAGAAAACAGTCGATTCAAATCTAAAGATTAAGTATCAAAGCTAGAAGTTCTATTATCTAAGTTAGAAAACGTCCAACCCTATTTTTCACTCCTCACAGTTTATTTAACATAAGCCAAAATGCGTCTCTACGTGATTTGTGCGGATAGTGTCCATAAGCTTCTAAGATCTAGACTAGTGTCATTATGTCAAAAATACGGACCAGAATAGACTTCTCAAGGATCATACAAGTTTAAAAAGGCTTAAGATTTTCTCAATTTTCATTCTCCAGTTAGGTTTTAAGTCAGATTATATATCAATTTTAATAGGAAACCTAAGTTTTATTTTTCACTCCTATCTTTCACCTGTTTTTGTTCATACACACCTTTTGTTATCGTGCAAAACGTCTTAATAAATACAAACCTTCATATCTCCGTAAAAAACTGTTTTAATAGAAAATTCGTCTCCGCCAAGATTATTCTCCCACAAAGAACCGTTAGGACTTTTAACTCGGAAAGAACACTTGCTTAGCTTGTTTTATATAGCGATTGGAAACTTAGCGAGTTTTGGGTCAATGACTACCAAACCAGATGGTTTTAGGGCATTAGGCGTGGAGACACCCTAAGGACTTAATTACCCAAGTTACCAAGGCCACAAAATAAAAGACTCATTTTGTTTTAAATTTTTCACTCAGTGAAAACGGAGATATAGCCAGCCTTTTCTTTTAAAACTGAAGACGTTACATGTGATAAGGTGTGTAATTACTCGAAGAAGGTTTCACATGGGTTATTTTTCAGACTTATAGCTTCTGTTAAAAGCTCTATACAATTCTTCATATCCACTTCACTGTATGAACTCATCTTGAAAATACTTAACTCAGACAAACCTGTTTGATCCTAAAGATATTTATCGACTTTTAAAAGGTTTTAAAGAAATATCAGACATTTATCTAACTCTTAAAAGCATACGACATGTGTAAAGTGTTTATAAAAGACGTAAATCGGCTATGGTTAAACACAAATGAGGGTTATTATTCGGGTCGTCGGTTTCATAAAAAGGATTTAGTTATTTCTATCTTATCAATCGAACCGTCAGACTTTGAATCAACATTCCCGTGCTAGCCAATATAACACAGTTTTTATATTTTTTTTTCAAGAATTTTTTCAATTTTTATAATTTTTTTTAATACAATACAGTACAAAAGCAGATATGAAATGCAGCTACATGCAAAAGAAAAGAAAAATACAATATAAATGCTGAAATGCAGGAAATATGCAAATGCAAATTATATGTTATCACCCCCAACTTGAAACATGCATTGTCCTCAATGCCTTTTGGGAATGGGAGATTACCGGTAAGCCAGATGCTTCGCGAACCACCGCTTGCTTCGTCTAGCGCTGCTTGCTGAGCTGCTTCAATTCTGTCCAACTGCTTCTGCATTTTTTGCTGTTTCTTGAGTATGTGGCGGATACTCCGAAACGTCAGGCGCTGCAAGTCTTTCTCATTGTCTGGTTCAGGCTCATTTAAAAGTGCTTCCGTCGAGCTTTCGGGGCCTGAATGCTCGCTCGGGTCCTCTTTCGTCCAGTTCTTTTATTGGTAATGGCTGCTGGTGTATCCCTGTGAAATTCGCTCTAGCTCAACCGGCCAATTTGCGTAAACTGCTACATAACCATCGAAGTCAATCTGCTCTATATAGTATTTTTCAATGAGGGTCACAAGGACTGGCAGCAGGGGTTTCTTCTGGGCTACCCCCTCCATAATCGTGCTGAATAATTATGTCACCACACAGAAATGGTGATCTTTTTCCATTAAGCAATGCACGATGTGTCCTACGCCAGCCGAAAAGGAAGAGACACGGCTTTTTCCCCTGATGTTGCGGTTTGCCCACCGGCAGACTGCAAGTATGTTTCTGTATATCTGCGCGGGGTTCAACCCCTTATCTTTCGACTCCACAAAATCCCCCAATAATGATCGATAAGCAGCCAATTCTCGCGGTTGTTGATTTCCTGGTCGCATGGGGATATTGGTAACCCCCGAGATTGTCTTGGGTTGAAAAATCCGACGCCTCCCTTGAAAGAAAAATTCTACGAAACCCGAGCCAGGTTGACCATTTCTTAATTCATCATAGAAATCCTCTACTAATTCCCTCACAGCGAACAAATCATTGCTGTTGTAAATTAGAAGTGTTAGTGTATATGCCCTAGAGGCCATTACTGTATCATACTAGTATGTATATTACTTAATGGAAGCTTGGGATATTCACCTTGTATAAACAATCTTGCTCAATATAGTAGTATGCTACTTGGTTTGTTTCTACTTCAATATGTACATGTGTTTATTTTGCGATATCACCTATACGCATTAGTGGAGCCCTTAGGATCTTTGCTTGATTACCAGCGTTGTGATGGCAGTCACACTAGTGGGGGCTGGGTAATCTATAAGCACATCCTTATACAGGTCCCTAGTCACAGGACTATCGAGACAGGGCATCGATACTCCGGAGTAGACTAGCGTATGCGCTTCTTATCCCAGTGTGGGAGATGGTCTGTCCCACAGCCATCAGTACGTCGTACTGGAGATAGTATACGGGTGCTCGTTAGGTTACGAGTACACTGGACAGGACACGTCGGGAACTGACAGGTTGGTATTATACCTATCGTCAGTTATCAGTTCCCAGGTGACATGAGTACAGCTTAGTCCGCTGACTTGACACTGGCACTTCGCCTCAAGTGTGTTCCCACTGCACTTTGATCACTACCCTACCACGGCTCAATGGAGTCGTGCAAACAGGTAGTGGTTGGGTGCAGTCCCGAAGCACTTGGAGGCAGTGACGGTTAGACAGGATTCGTCTCTCCCGGTATTGGGGGTTGACATCGCGCTGTGTCTAGGAGAGCCATTACACAAGTAGTCCCTGGCCAGAGCAAGCGAGATATACTGGTAGGCTTCCAGTGTTATCTCAGGGTGTTTTGGGCTTCACTCCGACACGACTTGTACCGCTATTGGGGGACTGACGTTTTACCGCCCCCTAGGCCCGACATGCGATGTATCAGACGAACAGACCGGACTGTACGGAGAATGTCACATTCAGACTCAGTAGGAGTTCAGATGGGTTTCACCTCGTCAGCCTTCTTGTCGGCATCTACCTGGGGACCGTTACGCACAGCTAGTGCCGCTTGCGGTCTGTGGTTAAACCCACTGCCAGCGTAGTGTCGAGTCTTTAGAGTCCCACACAGAGGGTATTCGCCTCTGGGCAAAACAGAGTAGAGGTCGTATGGTTTTGCGGCAGGGTTCGTTCTCATCCGCGCACTTGTGCACGTTTTGGAGTCCGGACGGATCATACTGGCGGGTTCTGGTTTGAGCCAGATACTGGTATATGTTTTGGGGTTGCTTTTATTTCTCGGTATTCTTGTTCCTCGGAACGAGAATACAGGTGTGTATGCACAGTTGCTTGAGGCGGAGGATGAGGTTTTTCATTAGGGTTTCGGAACGGGTGCGTATGCACAGTTGACAGTCGTCATTTTCCAAACCCTAATAGATTTATGAAATATCAATTAATAATAGTAATTAAATGAAATATTGTTATGGTTGATTTTGTTGACTTGTTGACCATGGTTGACTTGTTGACCATGGTTGAATGTTGACCACCATCATGCTTTGAAAGGATACTCCTTGATTCATGCTTACACTCATTTATTGAAAGTATGATAGTGGTCATTCCAAAATAACCATCAACTATTCTCATTTCAATTATTATTATTAATTAGATAATTCCTTTTCTTTTAGTTATGGTTGCAAAAGAAAAGAGCTCATTCTATCATAATCATTCTCTCTCGTCATTTCATCTTCTTCTTCCTCAAGCTCAAGGTGATTCCTTCTCATGTGTTGAGAATCCCTCACTTTGAAAAAGAAACAACCCCTAGACACTCTCTACTCACTCTAGGATCAAGGGTTTAGCAAGCCGGAGATTCTAGTTCACTCAAAGTTCGAGGAAGAGCCCGTAGGTTGAACCCTCAGGTGGATCCATCTTCGACGGAAGAAGGCGACGAGGAAAGAACCATCAACCTCTACAAGGTTTGAAGAAGAAGGAGTTCAAGTTTAGGTATAACCATCTTTCCGAGTAGCTAACTCTCTTTAGCAAGTTTGCTAGTTTTAGTTTAGGAAAAGATCCCGACTTTGTTAGTCCATGTTGCCCCTTGCGCTAAAAATTTGATTTTTATACCGTTTCCGCCTCCCCGTAAGAACCGGGGGTCGCAACGTGGACTTACAGTGGTATCAGAGCCTAACTAAACTTAAACTAGCTTGGTAGTGAAGTGTAACGAAGTTCGGAACCGGAAAAATCCAAAAACCAAACTTTTACAAAACCCTAGTTTCTGTTAAATTTTTTTCTGGTCAAAACAAGATTTGTTATACACCTAAATTCGGCTCAGGGTTTTGTGTGAACACCCAAGAAAAACGATCCCCTAATTCGTTCAAACCGCCGCGGATCCGCGGCCTCACCTATTCTTCGAGCCGCGGATCCGCCGCCGTTTAGTGTCTTCTGGTGATCGGGTTTCGTGCAGTGTGTCTCTGTGTTGGTTTTGGGATTTTTAAAATATGTTATATGTGCCCAGATTTTCCAGAGCAGAAATTTACTTTTGGGGTCCTATAATTCCGTATTTTTTTCCGAACTTCACTGCACTTTGACTATGATGGTTATATCTGTGATGTTTGCATGTATTGAACGTCGGCTAATCGCTATAAGTCGATTAGTCGGGGTTATACATCTCTGTGATCTGTGTTTGATGATTGGAATGTGTATATGAATGTGTTGGACTGTCGCGGGTGAATAGCCGGGGTGGATGTGAGATGAGCTTTTGTTTTTCTTTCATTCATTTGTAAATGTAAATTGATGTAATAATATTATTTGTATGGCCGCACAACCGGGTCGGGGTTGTAGCCGTCATTGTATAATTCTTTTTACTGTTTTTGCTACTAGGATAGACCCATGGAGGGGTGCACAAACTACCGGGTACTTGGCGGGTAGTTTGCCGCACCCGTAGGGGTCTTGGGTGGGGTATTTGCTATTCACCGCGACCGTGTAATCCGCTTTTCGTTGCAAGCTCGAACGGATTGCGGATTGCTAGTATATCCAATGTATTCATCTGTGATTTGTAATGTCTATCATTGCTTTATATTTAGGCGTTGCTTATGTTTTACAGCCGTGCTAGCCCAGCCCCCGCTCTGTCGTTAGTTAAGTAACCTAACGAGTGATGACGGGACCCCGTGGCGAATGCGAATGGCATAAGCGTACGTCATATTTTGGTTGTTTTCTGCAATGGTAGGATTAAATGATGGGACGCATTAAAAGAACTAATGCAAGAATATCACGCATTAAAAGAACTAATGCAAGATAATAAACCAAGTTAAAGTCGTTGGAACACTTTCGAAAAAACCACTCGGTTCTTTTCAAAACTAACTTTTAAATGCGGAGCTTGAGCCACTCCTTCTAAAAGCTATCTCGTTCCATCGATTAGATCAAGTTCACTACGTTCACGGTTTCGCCAAAACCATCCGTAGCCCTCCGTCGTTTCATATGAATATTTAACAGTATTCAAGCTGTGTTTGTTGGCCTTAGTCAAGGCACAGTGTTTGGTAGCTGGTAGGTATTCATATGTTGCATAGATAGAATGCGTTGGTTTGGAACAGTCGTATTGCCTTGTTGGCCATAGTCAAGGGTATATACGGGTGGGTTCAAATTAACCTGGATAACGACGGGAAGAACTTGACATGTGACTTATGATTTGTTGGCCTTAGTCAAGGTCATAAGAGCATGGGGCAAAAATCCACATCGGGAGTTTCATAAGTACTGAAACTTGCTAGATTTGCATACCATTTGGAGTGTGATGATTCTGGTAGGATTCCTTCAGTTTCGTCACGCGATGATATTTGGATCCCGATCCTACTGTGAGTATATGCTACTCCTCGGGAAATTTCTCACTAAACGATCAATGCTATAAACCTAGTAGGTGCCTAGAAAGGTGTTAGCGGGGCTACGCCCTCAGGGAAAAGAGGTTCTTAAATTAAGGAACTTCGCGAAAGCGTTGGAAAACCTCCCTCGAAGTACCGACACTAGCCTGGCTGAACGGTTAAGCAAGTATTGTGCGGTGGGATTAATCCCGGCTAATTCTTCCTTTGTGGTTTGAGGAGGGATTCGAGAGACAGTGGGAGCCATCCTGTTTAGACAAATTAAAAACCATTCTAAACTTGCAAGAGCATCGTGCTAAAGTGTTTCTTCTCTCCCCCCTGCAGCGACCAAATTCGAAATGACTGGACTTAAGTTACTTCTAGATAAAAACATACTGACAGGGCCAAACTACAAAGATTGGCTCAGGAATGTAAAATTGGCAATCACTTACGACAAGCTGGGGTATCTTCTTACCACCAAAGCTCCCCCCGTCCCAGGTCCCACCTCCAGCGTCGCAGATAAGGAAATCCGTAAGACTTGGGAGATTGATTGCGCGAAGGCCAGGTGCCTCGTGCTTGCCTCTATGGACAACGAACATCAGAGGAGGCATGAGAATATGGACCTCGAGTCCATATTTCTCCATACAAAAGAACTGTATGGAGAGCAGTCTCGTATCGCAAGATACGAAGTGTCGAAGAAGTTATTTTCGACAAAGTTGGCCGTCGGATCATCGGTAGCGGACCACGTGCTTAAGATGATTGGCTACACTGAGGAGCTCGCGGAACTTGGGACCACGTTGGACAGTGAACTTTATACGGATTTAATTCTCCAGTCCCTTCCATCCACTTACGCCCAGTTCATACTGAATTTCAACTTGCAAGAAAAGGAAGTTGAACTTTCAGAACTCCTCAACATGCTGAGGAGCGCAGAGGGCACCCTACAGAAGGGTAGGGAAACACCCGCTTTGTTTGTAGGAGGATCCTCTTCCTCTAGGTCCAAGGCGAAAGCCAAGGGAAAGAGGAAGAAAGCCCCCGCCAAACCAAGAGGCGGTGTTAGTAAAGTGGGTACGAAGGGAAAGGAAAAGGCAACAAAGATTGCGGGGAAGCTTGTTGGAAAGGAAGAATGCTTCTATTGTCATAAGAGTGGACACTGGAAGAAAGATTGCAGGGCTTGGAAGGCCAGGACACAGGAACTGAAGCAGGTTGCGGCTTCAGCTTCAGGTGTGTATGTTATTGAAAACTGTCTTTCTATAAACTCTACTTCCTGGGTATTGGATACCGGATCAAGATCTCATATCTGTAATTCTTTGCAGGCGTTGAGAAACCGTAGGTTTTTGAAGGCAGGTGACATGACCCTCAGAGTTGCGAACGGAGCTAGCATGGATGCTAAAGCCGTGGGGGACTATCACCTGGGAATGTCAGATGGGCATGTTTTGGTTTTGCGTAATTGCTTTTTTGTACCCAACGCAACTTGTAATATCATTTCTGTATCTTTGGTTTCTAAAGAAGGTTATGAATTTGCGTTTGTAAGTAATGTTGTAAACATTCACCTTAATCAAGTTCTGATTGGGTCAGGTACACTGAGCAATGGTATATACGTATTAAACCAACCACAGATTTTCAATGTCCAGAATACACACAAAAGAAAGTCTCCAGATATCAATCAGGCTTTCTTATGGCATTGTAGACTGGGTCACATCAATGAGACACGGTTGACTAAGTTACATAAAGAAGGATACTTGGATCCGTTCGAGTATCAGTCTTATGCCACTTGTGAATCTTGTCTCATGGGAAAGATGACAAAGACTCCGTTCACTGGACACGGAGAAAGAGCGAGCGAGCTCTTGGGACTCATACACAGTGACTTGTGTGGTCCAATGTCTACACATGCGCGAAGCGGTTATTCATACTTCATTACTTTCACAGACGATTTCTCTAGGTATGGACATGTCTTCTTAATGAAGCACAAATCCGAGGCCTTTGAGAAATTTCGGGATTACAAGAATGAAGTTGAAAAACAAACAGGCAAAAGTATTAAGATTCTAAGATCGGATCGAGGTGGTGAATACTTGAGTGCCGAGTTCCTGGATTATTTAAAAGAGAATGGAATTCTCTCTCAGCGTACTCCTCCATACACTCCGCAACATAACGGTGTATCGGAAAGAAGGAATCGAACCCTATTGGATATGGTTCGTTCCATGATGAGTAAGGCTGAGTTACCGCAATCTTTCTGGGGTTATGCACTAGAAACAGCTGCACATCTCTTAAACCAAGTTCCTACTAAGACAGTGCCTACCACACCATATCAGATGTGGAGTGGAAAGAAACCCTGTCTTAAATCCTTTAAGACATGGGGATGTCCGGCTTTTGTAAAAAAGCAGCATGCGGACAAGCTCGAGGCACGCTCAGTACAGTGCAAGTTTGTGGGATACCCAAAGAACTCCAAGGGGTATCTATTCTATTACGCAGAGGAGCAAAAAGTCCTTGTTTCTCGCCATGCCCACTTCTTGGAAACTGAGTTTTTAGAAAATCAGATAAGTGGGAGCGCTGTAGAACTGGATGAAATTCCAGAACCTCAGACTGTTACTGAAAGCTTAGTGGAACCAGAGGGTTCAAAAGAACAGGACATTCCTATGCCGCTCCGCAGAAGTAGTAGGCAGTCTCATCCGCCCGAGAGATACTAAGGTTTTCTCATAGACGGGGATAGAGAGGATTGCATCATAGACTATGATGAGCCTACTAGCTTCCAGCAGGCCGTTCAGAGCGTTGACTCGGTTAAAATGGCTGGATGCAATGCGTACCGAAATGGAGTCCATGTACACCAACAAAGTATGGACGTTGGACATTGCTCCAGACAGGGTAAAACCCGTAGGATGCAAGTGGATCTTCAAAAGGAAGGTTGGTGTAGATGGACAGGTTGAGACCTATAAAGCTAGACTTGTAGCAAAGGGTTTCTTCAAAGACCTGGCTTGGACTATGACGAAACCTTTTCTCCAGTGGCTATGCTGAAATCCATTCGGATCCTTCTTGCCATTGCTGCCTTCCACGATTATGAGATTTGGCAGATGGACGTAAAAACCGCTTTTCTAAATGGAAATTTAGAGGAGTGTGTCTATATGGATCAGCCAGAGGGTTTCATTCAGAGTGGGAGCAGCGGAAAGGTGTGCAAGTTGCTTAAGTCCATCTATGGACTAAGCAGGCATCGCGGAGTTGGAACATCTGTTTTGATGAGACGGTCAAGGAATTTGACTTTATCAAAAATCCAGATGAACCATGCATCTATAGTAGATTTGTAGCGAGAACTGTAGTATTCCTTGTTTTATACGTGGATGACATTCTCTTAATAGGAAATGACATTCCTATGCTGCAATCTGTCAAGGGTTTCTTGTCACACAGGTTCTCTATGAAGACCTGGGTGATGCCTCCTACATCCTGGGATCCGGATCCATCGTGATAGATCCAAGAGGATATTAGGACTTTCACAGTCCAGGTACATCGACACCGTACTGAAAAGATTCAGTATGGAAGATTCCAAGCGCGGTAACCTACCGGCTTGTCACGGGATCACCCTCTCTAAAGAGATGTCTCCCAAGACTGATTTGGAGAGGGATCGCATGTCTATCATACCCTACGCTTCTGCGGTAGGCTCTATAATGTATGCGATGTTATGTACCAGACCGGATGTATCTTATGCACTGAGTGTAGTAAGCCGGTATCAGTCAAACCCTGGGGAGAAACACTGGATAGCAGTAAAGAACATTCTCAAGTACCTGAGAAGGACTAAGGAGATGTTCTTGGTGTATGGCGGAAAAGACCTCCAGATCGAGGCCTTTGCTGACTCCAGCTTCCAGAGTGACAAGGATGATTCCAAGTCCATGTCGGGTTTTGTCTTTACCCTCAATGGAGGGGCGGTGTGTTGGAAGAGTTCCAAACAGGAAACCGTTGCAGACTCGACTATGGAAGCGGAATACATCGCTGCATCTGATGCCGCAAAAGAAGCTGTCTGGATGAGGAAGTTCTTGAAAGAACTTCAGGTGGTTCCGTCCATTGTTGACCCAATACCTCTGTATTGCGACAACAACGGGGCTATAGCTTTAGCGAAGGAACCCAGGTCCCATCAGAGATCTAGGCACATCTTGAGGCGGTATCACCTGATCAGGGAGATCGTGGATCGCAAGGAGATCGAGGTACGGAGGGTTGCTTCAGAAGAAAACACTGCAGATCCATTCACCAAGGCCCTACCCCAGACTCAGTTTGAGCGGCTGATCGAGATGATAGGTCTTCGATACGCCAGTACATGGCCTTAGTGCAAGTGGGAGATTGTTAGTGTATATGCCCTAGAGGCCATTACTGTATCATACTAGTTTGTATATTACTTAATGGAAGCTTGGGATATTCACCTTGTATAAACAATCTTGCTCAATATAGTAGTATGCTACTTGGTTTGTTTCTACTTCAATATGTACATGTGTTTATTTTGCGATATCACCTATACGCATTAGTGGAGCCCTTAAGATCTTTGCTTGATTACCAGCGTTGTGATGGCAGTCACACTAGTGGGGGCTTGGTAATCTATAAGCACATCCTTATACAGGTCCCTAGTCGCAGGACTATCGAGACAGGGCATCGATACTCCGGAGTAGACTAGCGTATGCGCTTCTCATCCCAGTGTGGGAGATGGTCTGTCCCACAGCCATCAGTACGTCGTACTGGAGATAGTATACGGGTGCTCGTTAGGTTACGAGTACACTGGACAGGACTCGTCGGGAACTGACAGGTTGGTATTATACCTATCGTCAGTTATCAGTTCCCAGGTGACATGAGTACAGCTTAGTCCGCTGACTTGACACTGGCACTTCGCCTCAAGTGTGTTCCCACTGTACTTTGATCACTACCCTACCACGGCTCAAAGGAGTCGTGCAAACAGGCAGTGGTTGGGTGCAGTCCCGAAGCACTTGGAGGCAGTGACGGTTAGACAGGATTCGTCTCTCCCGGTATTGGGGGTTGACATCGCGCTGTGTCTAGGAGAGCCATTACACAAGTAGTCCCTGGCCAGGGCAAGCGAGATATACTGGTAGGCTTCCAGTGTTATCTCAGGGTGTTTTGGGCTTCACTCCGACACGACTTGTACCGCTATTGGGGGACTGACGTTTTACCGCCCCCTAGGCCCGACATGCGATGTATCAGACGAACAAACCGGACTGTACGGAGAATGTCACATTCAGACTCAGTAGGAGTTCAGATGGGTTTCACCTCGTCAGCCTTCTTGTCGGCATCTACCTGGGGACCGTTACGCACAGCTAGTGCCGCTTGCGGTCTGTGGTTAAACCCACTGCCAGCGTAGTATCGAGTCTTTAGAGTCCCACACAGAGGGTATTCGCCTCTGGGCAAAACAGAGTAGAGGTCGCATGGTTTTGCGGCAGGGTTCGTTCTCATCCGCGCACTTGTGCACGTTTTGGAGTCCGGACGGATTATACTGGCGGGTTCTGGTTTGAGCCAGATACTGGTATTTGTTTTGGGGTTGCTTTTATTTCTCGGTATTCTTGTTCCTCGGAACGAGAATACAGGTGTGTATGCACAGTTGCTTGAGGCGGAGGATGAGGTTTTTCATTAGGGTTTCGGAACGGGTGCGTATGCACAGTTGACAGTCGTCATTTTCCAAACCCTAATAGATTTATGAAATATCAATTAATAATAGTAATTAAATGAAATATTGTTATGGTTGATTTTGTTGACTTGTTGACCATGGTTGACTTGTTGACCATGGTTGAATGTTGACCACCATCATGCTTTGAAAGGATACTCCTTGATTCATGCTTACACTCATTTATTGAAAGTATGATAGTGGTCATTCCAAAATAACCATCAACTATTCTCATTTCAATTATTACTATTAATTAGATAATTCCTTTTCTTTTAGTTATGGTTGCAAAAGAAAAGAGCTCATTCTATCATAATCATTCTCTCTCCTCATTTCATCTTCTTCTTCCTCAAGCTCAAGGTGATTCCTTCTCATGTGTTGAGAATCCCTCACCTTGAAAAAGAAACAACCCCTAGACACTCTCTACTCACTCTAGGATCAAGGGTTTAGCAAGCCGGAGATTCTAGTTCACTTAAAGTTCGAGGAAGAGCCCGTAGGTTGAACCCTCAGGTGGATCCATCTTCGACGGAAGAAGGCGACGAGGAAAGAACCATCAACCTCTACAAGGTTTGAAGAAGAAGGATTTAAAGTTTAGGTATAACCATCTTTCCGAGTAGCTAACTCTCTTTAGCAAGTTTGCTAGTTTTAGTTTAGGAAAAGATCCCGACTTTGTTAGTCCATGTTGCCCCTTGCGCTAAAAA
This sequence comes from Agapanthus africanus, assembly GCA_030015575.1. Classification (NCBI taxonomy): domain Eukaryota; kingdom Viridiplantae; phylum Streptophyta; class Magnoliopsida; order Asparagales; family Amaryllidaceae; genus Agapanthus; species Agapanthus africanus. The sequence continues at coordinate 427,968,245 of CM057340.1, forward strand.
TTTGATTTTTATACCGTTTCCGCCTCCCCGTAAGAACCGGGGGTCGCAACGTGGACTTACAAGAAGATCCCAACCCCTTTGACAGATTTCTCCATAGAAATACTGTCCGTAAGTTTCGTCGGAGAAAATCTCAAAGAAATTCTTTTCACAATCAAACGCCACCATTTCAGATCTAGAATTTTGTATAGAAATTTAAACTAGGAGAGAAGAAGATCTTACAGAGGGAAGAGAATCGGAGCTGATGGTGGAGATCAGGCCGCAAATTGCTGCTATTTGGGATTTTCCGGCGGCCTGAACGTAGAGTTGGGGGCTGAGGTTGGGTGCTAGGGTTTTTCTTGGTGAGAGAGATGAACTGATTTAGGAGAAAAAGAATATGAGGCTCGGGTTGGGTTGGGGGAGTTTATAAAGGGTAATTTCTAAAAACAACCCCCTATAAAGAGAAATAATAAAAAAAACAAATAATTAAAAAAATTTCAAAAAGGTATATACAGAAAAGACAACTTGGGGACATGGTTTAATCGATATAACATGGCTCATGTAAAAACATGAGCTCCCCCGTTTCCGCAGGCAATTCTAAAATGGCTTGAGACGTTGGCCATTGACTTTGAAAGTATTGCCTGATTGCTGATCTTCAATCTGAACAGCGCCGTGCGGAAAGATGGTGCGCACAAAAAATGGACCTGTCCAGTGTGATTTCAACTTTTCAGGAAACAAATGAAGTCGGGAGTCATAGAGCAGAACCTTTTTCCCCACGGTGAATGTCTTCCGGAGAATCGCCCTGTCATGAAAAACTTTCATTTTATCCTTGTAAAGTTTGGCGTTCTCATACGCATCATTGCGTATCTCGTCAAGTTCGTTCAGTTGAAGTTTTCTCGCCTCACCGGATTTTTCTAGGTCAACTTTGAGCTATTTGATTGCCTAAAATGCGCGGTGTTCCAATTCAACAGGTAAGTGACACGCTTTTCCAAAGATGAGTCGGTATGGGGACATACCGGGGTTTGTTTTGAAGGCTATGCGAAATGCCCAAAGCGCGTCACTTAACTTCAACGACCAATCCTTGCGGTTATGGCTGACTGTCTTTTCCAAAATCTGGTTAATTTGTCTATTCGAGACTTCAACCTGGCCGCAAGTTTAAGGATGATAGGGCGTTGACAATTTGTGACTGATGGAGTACTTTTTTATTAGTGATTCAAAAGATCGGTTGCAAAAATGCGTTCCATTATCACTAATGATGGTGCGAGGCGTACCGAACCAAGAATAAATATTTTCTTTCAAGAATTTTACGACAACCTTGTTGTCGTTGGTTCGACATAGAATAGCCTCCACCCATTTGGACACATAGTCCACAGCCAGCAAAATGTACAAATTCCCAAAAGAGTTAAGGAATGGCCCCATGAAATCTATGCCCCAAACATCAAAAATTTCAACAATCAAATTGGATTGTAGTGGCATCTAATTCCGCTTTCCAATCTTTCTCATGTGCTGGAAGCGGGTGCAGGTCTTGCAATATTCAAAAGAATCCTTGAAAAGCGTCGGCCAGTAGAAGCCGCTTTGCAAAACCTTTTCGGCCGTCTTTCTAGGTCCAAATGGCCCCTACAAGGTTGGTCATGGAAGAAGGACAGAACACTTCTTGTCTTAGAGTTGGAGATGCACCGTCTAATAATCTGATCAGGACAGTATTTGAACAAGTATGGTTCATCCCAGTAAAAGAATTTGACCTGGGAGTGAAATTTAGACCTGTGCTGATTCGACCAAAAAGAGGGTGTTTCTCCAGTGACTAAAAAGTTCAAGATATCAGCGAACCAGGGTTCGAATGATACGGAGGGAAGTTGTTCGTCAGGGAACTGATCATTGATTGGAATATCCTCGGTTGGTGCATTTGGCAAGCGAGACAAATGATCGGCCACAACATTGTCAGCCCCTTTCTTATCTTTGATGGTTAAGTCAAATTCTTGAAGAAGGAGAATCCAACGTATCAATCTGGCCTTGGCATCCTTTTTTGCGAAGAGGTGCTTCAGCGCAGAATGATCGGTATAAATCGTGACATGGGTCCCGATCAAGTAAGGACGGAATTTTTTGAGAGCGTACACAACAACTAAGAATTCTTTTTCCGTGGTTGTGTAATTCAGCTGTGCATCATTCAACGTCCTGCTTGCATAATTGATAACATGCGGCTTCTTTTCAAACCGCTGACCTAAGACAGCACCTATCGCAAAGTCAAAAGCGTCGCACATTAGCTCAAAAGATTCACTCCAGTCTGGTGAGCTTAAAATCATAGCAGAAGTGAGTTCCGACTTCAGAAGTTTGAACGCATGAAGGCACTCAGAGTTGAGATCAAAGGGAGTTTCTTTAGCTAGCAAAGAACTCAAGGGTCTAGCCAGTTTGCTAAAATCCTTGATAAAACGCCTGTAAAAACCGGCATGGCCTAAGAACGCCCTAATGTCACGGACAGTCCGTGGAGGTGGGAGGCTTGAAATGACGTCGATTTTTGCCTTATCAACTTCAATACCTTTTTCAGAAATTATGTGGCCTAACACGATGCCGTGTTTGACCATGAAATAACACTTCTCCCAGTTGAGTGTGAGGTGTTTTTCTTTACATCGTAGCATGACTAACTACAGATGCCTCAAACAGTCAGAAAATGAATCTCCAAAGACGGATAAATCATCCATGAAAACTTCTAGGAATCGCTCTACCATATCAGAAAATATGCTCATCATGCACCGCTGAAATGTTGTCGTTGCATTGCACAGCCCAAAGGGCACGCGACGATAGGCGAAGGTACCAAAAGGATAAGTGAATGTTGTTTTGTCCTGATCCTTCGGATCAATCGGGATTTGATTGTAGCCGGAATACCCATATAAGAAACAATAGTGGGCGTGTCCGGCTAGGCGTTCAATCATTTGATCAATGATGGGCAGCGGGAAATGATCCTTGCGAGTTGCTGCGTTGAGCTTTCTGTAATCAATACAGACTCTCCATCCCGTTTGTGTGCGGGTTGGGATTAGCTCATTTGCTTCATTCGTCATGACGGTGAGTCCCGATTTCTTTGGTACCACGTGAATGGGGCTTACCCATTTCCTATCAGATATGGGATAGATGATCCTATTGTCCAGACACTTCAGCATTTCATTCCTTACCGCTTCTTTCATTACCGGGTTAAGCCGGCGTTGAGGATCCTTGAAGGGTTTGGAATCATCAGTCATATGGATTCTATGCTGGCAGATAGCAGGGCTGATTTCTTTGATATCAGCCATTGACCACCCAATCGCTTCCATGTTCTTTCTCAGAATGTCCATGAGGGCCAACTCTTGCTCAGGCGCAAGGTCGGTTGCAATTATTACTGGAAGCGTTTCATTATTTCCCAAGTACGCATACTTGAGGTGGTCAGGAAGAACATTGAGGTCGAGTTTTGGTGGCTCCTCCATAAATGGTCACACTTCAGGGGCCGGTTCATTACACAGTGGTTCAAATTGGGGCCCCCAGTCTGCGTAGGAACCCTGTTCAGGACATAGCTTCTCAAGGAAAAGAAGCTCCTCAGAAAACAGTTCTTCAAATGTTTCTTCAAGACACTCATTTTTGAAGTCAAATATCCCCTCCTCAGACATATCGTATACAGCGTTGACTTCAAAAGTATCATCGTGTTTCTCACTTGCTTGGTTTCCTAACATGAAGATGTTGAGGTCAACTGTCATGTTTCCAAATGAGAGTTTCATGGATCCATTACGACAGTTGATCAATGCGTTGGATGTGGCTAGGAAATGCCGTCCCAGTATGACTGGAATTTGACCGCTGGGATTGATGACGGGCTCAGTCTCCAATATAATGAAATCTACAAGGAATATGAATTTCCCGACCTTCATTAGAACATCAACAATTTCTCCCCTCAGTACTTTCGTTGATCGATCTTCCTGTTGCAGAGTCACTCTGGTTGGCTTGAGCTCTCCCAATCCCAGTTGTTTGTAAACTGAGTAGAGGAGGAGGTTTACGCTTGCCGCTAAGTCTAACAAGGCACGGTTGATTTGTTTGTCCCCAATAGTGCAAGAAATAGTCAGATAGCCTGGGTCCTTATATTTCACCGGAATGGACTTGGACAAGACATCGCTCAGAGTGGCGGCTAGGAAGACAGTTTTGGGCACATTTGTGCGTCGTTTTTGTGTGCATAGGTCCTTCAGAAATTTCGCATACGCCGGAACTTGTTGGACTACGTCCAACAAAGGAATGTTGACTTCATAGCATTTGAAAACTTCTGACACTTTTCCATATTTGCAGAAGGTTTCTTTGATTTCAACCTATTAGGATAGGGAGCCTTGGGTCCAAACACTAGGTTTGGAGAAGTTGCAGATGGAATAGGTGCAGAAGGCGGGAATGTTCTCGCTGGATCATCAGGGTGGTCATGTGGCGAATTCTCAAGCGGCTTTGAAGGATGTGCAGCAAACGACAACGAAGAAGAAGAAGAAGGAGAAAAAGAAGAAGAAGGTGATGAAGATGACGGCGGATCACAATGAGCAACAGAAGATGAACTGCGTGCTGGTAAACTGACAACCGCACGCTTGGATGAGTCGTTGGGGTTGACAACCTTGTTGTCAAACGTTCGTCCTGATCTGAGGATGGTGACGGCGTTCGCATTCTCAATATTGTTCGTCTGAACAACATGAGCGTTGTTGTTTCTCTGCTCTCTTGGGTTCATCACGGGTTGAGAGGGAAATGTTCCCTTCTCACGTTCATTAACTGCTGCAGCCAGTTGACTGATTTGGATTTCTAATCTGGCTATCACTTGAGTGTTTGCGCTATGCAACTGACCGGACGTTTGCATAAAAGTAGCCATACTAGATGAAGTCTGCTCAGATGTTTTAATCAAAGCTTCTAACCCTTTTTCAATGGATGACACCTCTTGTCATCTTGGGCGAACCCAGGGGGTGCAAAGGTTGGCTTGTGCTGATTCGGCTGTTGGGGTTGTTGGGGCTGGTTGGTTGAGTATCTGTAACGCCTTAGAATTCGTTTAGTGTTAGTTTAGACGGTAGTGCGGATTTTTGGTAAAAAGTTTACCAGTTGGGTTCCTCATATTTTATAACATTTAATTAATAATTTATTATTATTTTTTATGGCATGCACACACATGTGCATGTTTATGTGAGGGTGTGTTTGTGTTATCTAGCTTAGTGACCATGACAACTTAACCCTAATCATAATCCTCTCTCTTTCTTTTCATCTCACTCCCTTCCATTCTCTCTCACTTCATTTCTTCTCATTATTTCATCACTTCTCATTCCTCAAACTGAACACTTGTCATCCCATCACCAATTCTTCACAAAACCATCACAATCTTCACTAAATCTCACAAAAAATCACTTCTTTTGCCTTGATTTGCCTCTTGGATGCCTTAGAGCTTGGAAAGCTAGGATCATTAAGCTTGTGGGAGCAGGTAATGATCTCTATCTGTTCTTTATGTGTTTATAGTGTTGTGTAGTCTTGTAGTTTCAGTTTAGAATGCTTAATGGATCGTTTCGTGCAAATATCGTATTTTTAGTGTCAATTTGTGATATATGTGATCTGCTGTGACCCCGAGAGTTTACTAGAAAACCAAACGATGTAGTTGTATTGTACCTGAGACCATAGGACATCACCTGGAGAACGAACCCCCTTGCTCGGATCTCGGCCGGCGATGAGAAGACAAAATCCAGCGACCTCGGTTTTTGGTTGGAGTTAGGGTTTGGGTTTTTGTGGGTAGGTTTCTACAGTGGTTTAAGTGTGTTTGGTCCTGTTTAATTTTTGGGTTTTCTCTGTATTCAAAATCTGAGGTCACATAGCTAGTTTCTTGTGTTACAATTACGCGCAATATGTTATACGACAGGGATCGTGCACTTTGTGTGGTTTTGCACTTGGGTTGGTTTCATGATGTCGCTACGCACGTTAGCCACAATACAAACACTTGAGAGTGGGTTTTGAGTTAGTGCGTCGGTCAAACGTAGTTTGTATGTGTTTTGGGTCTATTGCTAATATATACTTTTATATTGTTTTATGTTTTAGGTTCACAGGCAGGGACTTCGGACACCGCAAAGAAGGAGAAATAGGTGGTTGGTTTTACTTAGCCAGGAGCATTGGTGAGTAGATTTAACATCTACAGAGGAATCGCCCGCATGGCGTTATGCGTCTGGGCTAGAGATGTTATGATTTTCGTCACATATTCTATTGCGTATATAGAGTTTGTGCATACACCTCATTGCATAGTTACTTGTTGTGTTTGGACTTGTACCCTTAGGACACTGCACTATTATTGACGGCTCATGTTGCACAAGCACTGATTGCATGCCACACACACCATCAATAATTGCCATGACACACACAACACACATACATATATGATATTGTTTGGTTAGGGAAATTGAGATATTGATTCATATTCCATTGTGCATATGACATATAGCATACCTGTATACCTACATGCTTACACATATGCCTTGACATGCTTACATGCTAGTTACCCATATAACTATATAGTATTGTACCATTAGTGATAGGTATATACACACATGAGACATAGCTACATGTACATCTTGGATACATACTTACACTTATACCTGGAGGGTATATTATGTAAGGTTCCTAGGCACTCTAATGGAGTCTCACAAGTGATCAAACATGGCCAATTGAAATTTTACAAGTGCCTATTAACCCTAATACGGATCGTTAACTAGATAAATAGGCGAAGCAAGCAAGTAAACGGAAATATAGCTAAAGGAAAGGGGCTACAACCTTTGTAGATCCGTTCCACCACCTCCTAAGCTCCGTGATGAAGTCCCCTCGCTGTCCAAATCATATCTTGGGCTCTAGCGTCGGCTTCATCGGAGAAAAACGGGCTAGGTCATCGACGACGATGCCGAAGATGATCTACGTCGAGGCATCGCTAGATCTAGCTCCACCTTCACCAAGCCATGAAAACTTGTGAAGGAAACACCCCATACTACTTGGCAAGAGGTAGAGGATGAAGAAATAGGAGTTGGGTTCACTTTAGAATTGGATTTCTCACTCAAATACATCAATCACCATTGATGATGAAAGCTTTCTTCTTGTGAGGAAGAAGAAGAAGAAGATAAGTGTTATGATAAGTTCTTATTAAAAGAATAATAAAAATGGAAACTTATCATAACCTTAACCTTAGTTAGTTGTAGAGAATAGACCATGGTAAGTTATGATAGTTAGAGTTAAGCAAGAGACAAGAATGGTTAACTAAGTCAAAGCTTCATGAAAGTTCATGAACAAACAAAGAAAGCCACCATTATCCTCTTATGCCAATTATTTTATTTCCAAAAAGAATAAATGAAAAAGATAAATAAATGAATAAGGAAAACCAAAACCCTAACCATTTAAATAACCATGGTTTAATTCTTAACACAAACCAAGTAAGTATGCATCATCAAACATGATACAATCATGTGCACAAAACTATATCAAATATACAATGTGCACATCCGAGCGAGAAAATCCATTTAAAGTGAACCGATACTAGTTAATGCAAAGTAATATATCAAATATATAATTATGCATTAAATCATTAAATCAACACTTGATTCAATGATCCGGTCATGTCGCATATAACCGGCTAGTATCCAATGTATCGGCTTATCGAATCAATTCTTGATTCGATAACTAGGTTATATCGCATACAACCATTCGACACATTCATCGCGAGAATGAAATACGGTATCACTTACACGCATTATTCTCGGTCCCGCACATATCTCATATGCGCTCCTATTTCGTTTCGCTTGAGCCAGGAAACCTCTGTGTAGGACTCTAAAGACTCGTCAATACGCCGGTAGCGGATGATGATCATATCAAGCACCCACAAGCCGCAAGCGGTCTGCTAAACGCAACGGCCACCCGGGTATTGAGCGATCAGAAGATCGACGAGCAAGCCCGCTCACACTCCTGTGAATCCAACCAGTAACACTTACCGTACAGTCCGGTCTGTTCGTCTGATATGTCGCATATCTTGCCTAGGGGTGGTAAACGTCAGACCCCAGTAGCTTGATAAATCATGCCGACTTGAGGTCCATAACATTCGTGAAACTACTGATAACTCTTACCAGTATATCACTGCAACCCTGGCCAGGGATTTCCTGTTATGGCCAGTCGAGCATAGCGCAACATCAACCCCCAATACCGGGAGAGACGAATCCCCTCCTATCGCTCATTGCCTCCATGTGAATCGGGACTGTACCCAAAAACCACCTGTTTGCACGACTCAGTAGAGCCGTGGTAGGGTGGAAATCAAAGAACAGTGGGAGACACACAAGACTCTATGACGATCTCGGGTCAACAGACTAAGCTGTACCAGTGTCACCAGAGAACTGCCATCTGACGTGAGGTATAATACCATCTGGGAGTTCTCGGTGAGTCCGTTCAGTGTACCCAGTCTCCACTGAGCACCCGCATACCATCTTCGATGTCAAACACCAATGGATATGGGATCATCCATCGCTCATCGCATGGGTCGAGAAGATATGCGCTAGTCTACTCTGGAATATCGATGCCCCGTCTCGATATTCCCTCGACTAGGAACTTTTCAAGGATGTACTCATGGACTACCCAGGCCCTACTAGTATGATCTACATCATAGTCCTGGAAGTCGAGTACACATCCTAAAGGCTTTATCAACATGTAATCAGAGAGACAGAAAGTATACATGTTAAGATAAAGTGCAACCAGATAGCGTACTATCATGTCGAGCAAGAAAGTCCTACCTATATATGTCCCAGCATCCACTACAATATACATCCAATGTACAGTAATGGCCTCTAGGGCATACATATAACTAACAATCTCCCACTTGCACTAGGGCCATCTGTAGCAGTGGTTGCAGTATCACATACTCAACCATCCCATAAAAGTCTCTCTTTGGGAAAAGGCCTTCGTGAGTGGATCCGCCGTGTTCTCCTCTGAGTCTACTCTCCTAACCTCGATCACCCTGGAGATCAACTATCTCCATGATCAGGTGATGCTGCCTCAGAATATGTCTGGGTCACTGATGGGACCAGGGTTCCAGGGTCGAAGCCACGCTTCCATTGTCATACAATGGCAGGAACCTAGTTCATCTTATGAACCAATATACACCCAAACTTCCTCTTTGGTAGTATCTTTAATAGCGATGTTACCAGCCTTTATCGTCTAGTTTGCCACGGTATCTAGTTTGGAACTCTTCTAACATACCGTCCCTTTACTGAGGGTAAAGACAGTGCCTGTGACTGACATTCAGTCGTCTTTATCACCCTGGAACACTTCCAGTGATTCTCCCCAGGATCGATTGATACCATCTCACTACAACTAGTGAGTATCCTAACATTCAATTAGATCTATCTCATAGATCCAAAGCTTAGGATTTAGTAGGTATCACTTTGATCCTATATGGAAATCTTTGTGATAAGCGGAGATTGATCGAGTGTAGCATAGGAAACTCCTTCCCTAACAAGAGTATGTCATCCACGTACTCTACGAGGATCGTCACCATACTCCCTACTACCTTTTTGTTTATACAAGGTTCATCTACCATTTTGATGATGTCAACTTCTTTGACTAATCCATCAAAACAGATGTTCCAACTCCGCGATGCCTGCTTTATCCTATAAAACATCTTGCACACGTTTCCGCTGCTCCCACTGACTACGAGGCCCTCTGGCTGTGTTCTTATAGACGTTCTCTTCTAAATCAATATTTAGAAAAGTAGTCATGGCACCCAACCACCAGATATCGTAGTCATGGTATGCAGCCGTGGCAAGTAGGATCTGGATGGATTTAAACATAGTCCCTGGAAAAGGTTTCATCATTATCCGTGCCTGGTTGATGACGAAAACCTTTAACAAGTCTAGCTTTGAAAGTCTCAACCTTTCCATGTACACCAAGCAATCTTCTCAAGATATACTTGCTCCTGATGGGGATTTAACCCTTCAGTTATAGCAACCAAAGTCCATACTTTGTTGGTGTATAAGGATTCCATCTCAGATCACTAAGCATCCAGCCATTCTTACATAGTCCCTACTCTCGATGACCTGCTCGAAACTGGTTGGGTCATCATCTCATGATGCAATCCTCGCTCCCACTTTCATCGAGAAACCGAGATATCTCTCAGGTGGGTGAGGAACCCTACTAGATCGGCGGAGAGGCTGAGGTTCGTCGGAAACTATTGAATCCTTTGGTTCTACCAAATTATCTGCAGTTTTGTACAGCTGGAACCTTTCCAGTTCTACAGAACTGATCTTGCCTCGATCTTGTCCGGATTTTGCTTTTGACATAGGCCGGACAATCCCAAATCTTAACTTACATAAGAGATAGGCTCTTCCCATACCATATCTCATATGGAATGGTAGGCACTGATTTGATTCGAACCTAATTCAATAGGTATGCAGCTTCTTAAGTGCATAACTCCCAATAGGAAATAGGTAACTCAGTAATACTCATCATAGAGCACACGATATCTAATATTGTGTGATTGCTCCGCCCCGATACACCGTTGTGCTGTGGTGTATTTAGAGGAGTAATACTGAGAGAGAATCTCATTTTCCTTTAGAATAGTCCAAGGATTCCATGCACACGTATTCTCCTCCCTGATCTCATCATAGGACATAATACTTATACCCGGTTATTGGTTCTTTACTTCTAACTTATATTCTGTGAATACCTCAAAAGGTTCGGACTTATGTTTCAACAGGAACATATGACTGAATCTTGAGAGATTATCAGAGAATATAATGAAGTAAAAAGAACCAGTCCTGGCATGTGTAGACATGAGACCTTACATACATCATCATGTATCAGTCCCAAGAGTTTACTAACTCTTTCTCTGTTTCCAGTAAACAGAGCTGGTGTCATTATATCTTTGTGACATGACTGTCAAGTTTCACAAGGTGTAAATTCAAACTGATTTAAATATGCATCTAAATGTAACTTCAGCTAGTCGGGTCGCATTGATATGACCTAGTCTACAATACCTCAAGAAGAATTCGTTCATTTCTGAACTCTTCCTCTTGTGTGTGTTCTGTATACGAGGAACTGTAGTTTGATTTAGAACGTCAATGCTTTTAGATAACGTGCCTGAATCGATCAACTTTTGATATAGGAAATGTTCAAAACATTATCCATCAATACAAAATTATATCCTTTCTTTACTAATAAAGAGACTGATATGATTTTGTATATCAGGTTCGGTATCTAATAGCATTTGTTCAGAATCAATGTATTCGTAATACAGGGTGACAGTGACCAACAGACTTGGCTGCAACACTTGCCCCGTTTTCTGTCTCATGAAACTTATCACCCGTTCTAAGTTTTTCTACCTTTTTGTAGCCCTATGTAACAGATTACATATTTGGGATCCTGATCCGGTATCATATACCCAGGATGCAGAGGATACTGAGAAACAGTTCTTTGTAATGAACACACCCGAAGGAGATGCATCATATGCACTTTCTTCGTTTGGGCGGCATAGGAATTCTGGTATTCCCCTATTTCCTGCTCTGTCTTATAACAATTATAAGTTGGAGCGGGACCAACGTTCCCCAGCTCAGTATAACAAGTGGGTTCGGTCAATACATCCGTATTATTATCTTGATTAAGGCGTGACATGGTCGCTACCAGGAGAGAGAGAAGAAAACACTCTGCGTGCGCTCTTGCAAGATCAGATTGGTTATATATTTTATCTAATCAGGATGGCTCCCACTGTTTTTATCAAATCTTCCTTCAAACCTTAAAAGGAAAGACTAGCCGGGATTAATTACACTCTACAAGTTCGCCAATCTTTCAGCCAGGCCAGTGTCGGTACTTTGAGGGAGGTTCCCCGTGCTTTCGCACGGACCTAATTACAGTAAACCTCGTTTTCCCAGAGGCGTAACCCCGTTGACACCTTTCTAGACACCTACTTGATCGGCTAATTGTAAAGTGCAAAACACTCCCAGGAGTAACAATTACTCGCAGTGGGTATCGGGATCCAACTATCACATAGAAGGTATGCAATCTCATTGCAAATTTCAACACTTGAAACTCCCGATAAAGGTTTTTACCCCTAGCACCTATGACCTTAACTATGGTCAACAAATCACAAGTACTAGTCAAGTTCTACCCGTCATTTCGTGATTAATTAGACCCACCCACATGACCCTTAACTAAGGTCAACAAAGTCACGCGACTGTCCTAACTAATCGCATCATATGCGGTGTAGGAAGACATCACTTAGCTACCGTACACTGTGCCTTGACTATGGTCAACAAACACAGCACGAATACTAAGTACTCTACTTCCTAAAATGACGGAGGGTTGCGAATGGTTTTTGTGAAAACCTTTAACGCTTTGAACTTGATTTCGTTGCGGAATCAAATGGTTTTTAAATGGAATGTTTTTGAGGGTTTTCTAGTTTTGCTAAAGGGGTCACTCCCGGTGAAGGGATCGTCGGCCCTTTCCTCGTTGAATGAGGTGCGGGATATATCATATATATCACTGTGCAAAGCAGAAACTATAGAAGCGATCAAATACAAACCGAGTGTGTAGCATCTGCCAGTTATTGCTAAAGGAGTCACTCCCGGTGAAGGGATCTCGGTCCTTTCCTCATCGAATAAGGTGCAGGATGTTCTATAATGAACACCACAATGCAAAGCAAGAACTGTAGCTACCTGTTTTTATTTTGAAATTCGATTCCACAACATCAGTTAGGTTTATTTTCTTTCATTAATCTCATTAATGAATATCCCATCATTTAAGTCCACCTAATCATCACAGATAAATATAACATACGCTTATGCCATCCGCATTCGCCTCGATGTCCTGTCTGCACCGTTAGATTAGGTAACTAACGGCAGAGCGGGGCAGGGCTAGCGCGGGTGTAAAACATAAGCAACGTCTATATAATATATCATATATACTATATATAATACCTGTCACAGAACATCATATGATCACATCACAGATAAATCACAGCAGAAGAAACATATGAAATATTGGATATACTAGGACGTCCGTGTTTTCAATACGAGCCAGTATAAAACACGGATTCCACGGTCGTGATGAATAGCCAATCCCACACCCCAAGACCCCTACGAGAGCGGCAAGCAACCCTACCAATTCTAGGGTTAGGAGACCCGGACTCGACTCCTCGAGTTGGTCTCCCATTGGACCCCAGAACCCGGTTACTTGTGCTCCCCTCCTTGGGTCTATCCTAATGCGGAAAAGTAAATAATATACATCAACGGTGACAACTTCCGCAACCTGGAAGTGCCCCAATAAAAGAATATTACATACAAGTTTTTACATGAATGAAAATGAAAAACACTCATCTCACATAAAAAAAACCCCGGCTATTCAAACACGACGATCCAATATAACATATCCAGCAACACATAACATCACATGTCATCAACGTAAGTAAATATGCGCATCCCAATTGTCGTTGACATATAGCAACGAAACCGGCGATATCACATATTACACTTACGGTCACAGAAAAGAAAGTGTAAAACTACAACAGTTGGAATCCGCAACCACCTCAGACATCGCATGCCTGACCAAATGAATTCTTTAGACATCGCATGCCTAACAATTATAAACCCCGCATTTTAGTCTCATTATCGAAAACACTTTTCAATATCAAGTCGGGCAATTCAACAAAATTCCCGAAAAACTGTTCGAATGCTCGTCGCAAACTTTAGTAGGCGGCCGCACCCCTGATACCGTCGACGAAGTGCACCAAGGCGGAACACCGCTACCGCGAGCACCCGAACGGATGCTTTCGGCGACGGGGTTCTCCTACAGTCACTTGGTCGGGGCTATGGAGTGAGGCTGTCTATTAAGTTTACCCGGCGAGTATCCGCGTACGCTACGTGATTGCGACGGACTTTTGATCACATCAAAATTCCGTGGGAACCGATCAAGTGAGACTAAACTGCTACGTTTATAATATTCATTCCGTTATCTCATAACTATTTGTGAATTCCAATTATTGTATCACATTCCGGATAAATAGAAAATGCTAAACTTTTCGATCGAACAATCAAACACCCAAGTTTTCCCGATACAGCTCAACACATGAAATAAGTCTAACAACATTCAGTTCGTGCCTCAGTACCAACGGTCCAGCCGTAGAAGGGTCAAGCCAACGCCTCACATGTGGCACGCCGTACTGCCCCAAACCCGAAGGTTCAAAGGGCAGTTCAAGACGGTCACATAATCGAGTTAAGGTTTGTTGTCTTCTAGAGGGTCCATCGCGTTACTTGCACTACTTAGAACGTCGTTAAACTATGGAAAAATCCAACAATTGGAAATTTCCCGGCAGGGGAAAAAGTGGGTATTTATATCCGGTCGAACTTTTTAACATATTCAAAAAATACCCGGAAAAGCACACCGACAAAATTAGACAGTCCGATCGAATACACCGAGTCCCCAATACAACTCAGAAAATACAACTCTGGAATAAAATATTAAAAATCCCCAGGAAAACCAGCACAGAAAGCTAAGAACTACTGTACAAAATTGGATGCATAAAGCGACAAAAGGGCCGCGGATCCGCCGCATGAGCCTACTGTAGGGCCGCGGATCCACGCCGCCTTTGTGGAATCAGGACCATGAATTTTACAGTATGTCTTAGATCTTCCTGCTGATTTTTCTGAATATTTTTAATCTCGAAAAAACCACATTTTACAGAAATGTCCAGAGAGCATTTTCAAAGTCGGGTTTTGGGTCGATCGGACTTCTGATTCCGTCGGGACTTCGCCTAAGGCTCTAGCTAGTCTCTGATACCACTGTAAGGTTCCTAGGCACTCTAATGGAGTCTCACAAGTGATCAAACATGGCCAATTGAAATTTTACAAGTGCCTATTAACCCTAATACGGATCGTTAACTAGATAAATAGGCGAAGCAAGCAAGTAAACGGAAATATAGCTAAAGGAAAGGGGCTACAACCTTTGTAGATCCGTTCCACCACCTCCTAAGCTCCGTGATGAAGTCCCCTCGCTGTCCAAATCATATCTTGGGCTCTAGCGTCGGCTTCATCGGAGAAAAACGGGCTAGGTCATCGACGACGATGCCGAAGATGATCTACGTCGAGGTATCGCTAGATCAAGCTCCACCTTCACCAAGCCATGAAAACTTGTGAAGGAAACACCCCATACTACTTGGCAAGAGGTAGAGGATGAAGAAATAGGAGTTGGGTTCACTTTAGAATTGGATTTCTCACTCAAATACATCAATCACCATTGATGATGAAAGCTTTCTTCTTGTGAGGAAGAAGAAGAAGAAGATAAGTGTTATGATAAGTTCTTATTAAAAGAATAATAAAAATGGAAACTTATCACAACCTTAACCTTAGTTAGTTGTAGAGAATAGACCATGGTAAGTTATGATGGTTAGGGTTAAGCAAGAGACAAGAATGGTTAACTAAGTCAAAGCTTCATGAAAGTTCATAAACAAACAAAGAAAGCCACCATTATCCTCTTATGCCAATTATTTTATTTCCAAAAAGAATAAATGAAAAAGATAAATAAATGAATAAGGAAAACCAAAACCCTAACCATTTAAATAACCATGGTTTAATTCTTTACACAAACCAAGTAAGTATGCATCATCAAACATGATACAATCATGTGCACAAAACTATATCAAATATACAATGTGCACATCCGAGCGAGAAAATCCATTTAAAGTGAACCGATACTAGTTAATGCAAAGTAATATATCAAATATATAATTATGCATTAAATCATTAAATCAACACTTGATTCAATGATCCGGTCATGTCGCATATAACCGGCTAGTATCCAATGTATCGGCTTATCGAATCAATCCTTGATTCGATAACTAGGTTATATCGCATACAACCATTCGACACATTCATCGCGAGAATGAAATACGGTATCACTTACACGCATTATTCTCGGTCCCGCACATATCTCATATGCGCTCCTATTTCATTTCGCTTGAGCCAGGAAACCTCTGTGTAGGACTCTAAAGACTCGTCAATACGCCGGTAGCAGATGATGATCATGTCAAGCACCCACAAGCCGCAAGCGGTCTGCTAAACGTAACGGCCACCCGGGTATTGAGCGATCAGAAGATCGACGAGCAAGCCCGCTCACACTCCTGTGAATCCAACCAGTAACACTTACCGTACAGTCCGGTCTGTTCGTCTGATATGTCGAATATCTCGCCTATGGGTGGTAAACGTCAGACCCCAATAGCTTGATAAGTCATGCCGACTTGAGGTCCATAACATTCGTGAAACTACTGATAACTCTTACCAGTATATCACTGCAACCCTGGCCAGGGATTTCCTGTTATGGCCAGTCGAGCATAGCGCAACATCAACCCCCAATACCGGGAGAGACGAATCCCCTCCTATCGCTCATTGCCTCCATGTGAATCGGGACTGTACCCAAAAACCACCTGTTTACACGACTCAGTAGAGCCGTGGTAGGGTGGAAATCAAAGCACAGTGGGAGACACACAAGACTCTATGACGATCTTGGGTCAACAGACTAAGCTGTACCAGTGTCACCAGAGAACTGTCATCTGACGTGAGGTATAATACCATCTGGGAGTTCTCGGCGAGTCCGTTCAGTGTACCCAGTCTCCACTGAGCACCCGCATACCATCTTCGATGTCAAACACCAATGGATATGTGATCATCCATCGCCCATCGCATGGGTCGAGAATATATGCGCTAGTCTACTCTGGAATATCGATGCCCCGTCTCGATATTCCCTCGACTAAGAACTTTTCAAGGATGTACTCATGGACTACCCAGGCCCCACTAGTATGATCTACATCATAGTCCTGGAAGTCGAGTACACATCCTAAGGGCTTTATCAACATGTAATCAGAGAGACAGAAAGTATACATGTTAAGATAAAGTGCAACCAGATAGCGTACTATCATGTCGAGCAAGAAAGTCCTACCTATATATGTCCCAGCATCCACTACAATATACATCCAATGTACAGTAATGGCCTCTAGGGCATACATATAACTAACATATTACATCATTACTGATAGGTAGATACATATACCTTGCTATACCTACATGTTTTCACATATATCTGGCTGATGTTATATAGAATTGGAGAAATTTGGAACCGCATGATATATATATATATTAACTTGTTGCAGTTAAATAGCGGCTTTTCCTTTATATGCTCATATTGCAGTTTTATGTTGCATATATTATATTCATGGATTTTCGCATTGAGATATGGATTTTTCATGATGTTTTTTGGATTTGAGGACCGTGGTAGTTTCATGAAATTATGCATTATTTGAAAATCCCGGTTTCTCTTGATATGATATTTCAGCAGCACCATGAGATTTATCGGTTCTGATATATATACCCCATGCGAGGAGGAGTCATAGGTCGTGTGAGGGTACATAGTGGGGCCCAGAGGTACCCTGGGGCAAGAAAGGTATTTCGATACACCACGCCGATGAGCCTGACAGGGGAACCATACCTACCGGTGACAGTACCTATGACTCGGTGGTTATCGTGGGGATACCGACCGGAGTCATGTATGTATAGATACGTCGAATTTCGAGTGTCAGAGCTAGGCACTCGAGTTTTCGGGATAGCGTATGATACGTACATATCAGAGGGCCAGTCGTGGTGACAACACCTGATAGATCAGTATTTATATGTCGATGCTTGACACTTGGTTTCATGATATTTTACTCTTAAATATATATAACAGTGGAATGGGACGCTGTTATATATGCATATATATATATATATATATATATCAGTGGAGTGGGACGCTAATATATATGTATACATATCTAATTTATATATATCATCTTAATGATTCCGGCAAATATACTTATTCAGGATATATGAGATTCACTTGATATTGGATACATGATATATAAGATTCACCTTATATTGGATACATGATTTATGAGATTCACTTGATATTGGATACAGGATATATGGGATTTACTTGATATTGGACACTCAGGATATATGAGACTTACATGATATGAGAGCCAATTTGGGGGCTGATTTGAGGAAATTGGGATTTTGATTGTCTTGGTGGACTTTGGTCCTGCCACGATGTCAGGATTCCGTGGGAATGACATGTTTTATCCCATACTCCGTATTTATTTTATATGCATTGCTTCATGTATTAGTTGTACCTGATAGAGTACCTTACATGACTGTTGCATACATATTTCCATTTATTGCTTCATGTATTAATTGTACCTGATAGAGTACCTTACATGACTGTTGCATACATATTGCCATTTATTGTTCATGTATTAGTGGTACCTGATAGAGTACCTTACATGACTATTGCATACATATTGCCATTCATTGTTCATGTATTAGTAATACCTGATAGAGTACCTTACATGACTGTTGCATACATATTGCCATTTATTGCTATTAGCTTGCATATGTTAGATTTGCGTTGTGCGTGCATTCTTACGATTACCTGCATATGTTATTTACTATTCACGAGTTGGCAACTCATCCCAATTGTGCCACAGTGTTTTGCAGGTTGTTCCTCGGAGTAGTCGAGGCAGGCTATTCATCTATCACATCATCTTTTGCGGCAGATACCGCTTCGGCTGACTGTCTGCAGTTTTGCTTAGGTGGTTTTGCAGTTATCCGATATTGTTTATTGTATATTCGTTGTATTCTGTACTCTCCATCTATTACTATCATGTATTGACTTAGAGACTTGATGTGAGGACGGTATTGTATATTATTTTGTGACTTGGAGGTCTTTTATGCAGTTTTATTTATATCGTCTTTTATTTCTTCGCTACGGCGTCGTATATCTGTTGTGGTGGTTGTTTTCCGCCTTTGGGCGTGTTTTTGCTCCCGTTTGGGGATTCTTTGCTTATATTTTTGTTGTACCCATTTTTGGGGCTGGTTTTTCTAAAGGAGGTTCTGCCAAATTTTTAAAGGAAATAAAGTTGGACTTTTAAAAAAATTGGGTTGAGATTTCAAAAGTTTTAAAATTGTTATTATCACTTACTATTTTTGATAGTTTAGATTGTTGGGTTTTCGGCTTACTTAAATTGCGTTACGCCTGTAAACGTGGGATAGTTTAAGGGCCGTCACGTGCCAATTTCGGGTCGTCACAGTATCCCAATTTCTGGTTTTGAAAATTTGAATTTTGAAATTGTTGGAAAGGCGGGTTTGAATTGTTGTTTTGAAAAGGTTCCTGATTCCAAGCAAAATTGGGATGATTCTTCCAACCAGGGTTGTATAATGGTGCGAAGGGGTCGTTCCTGGGACGCTGGTTTTGATACAGCGCATTAACGTTTTCAGGTCCCTGGGACCCAACGAGAAACAGACATTCTTCCGTTATGTGGCTAGGATGCTGACATTTAGCGCACAAAGTCGGAGAAATTTGATTGACTGGTAGCGGTGAATTTTTGCCTTCTAAAGCTTCCATTCGCCGTACAAGAGCGGCGATTTTGGCTTCGGCAGCTATAGAGGTGTCAACTATGTGTACACCGCTCCTAGTCACAGATGGTTTCTCACTCACACTCTCCAACTGGATAGTCTTGTCACCCAGTTCTTCCATAAAGTTCCATGCGTCCTTAGCACCATAGCTTAGGAATTTGCACTGACACATGGATTCTAACATCATGCGCGAACTGGAGTCTAAACCTTCATTGACAATCTGATACAACCTCCACTGTTCTAACCCGTGATGGGGACATTTGATTAAGATGTCTTTAAATCTTTCTAAGAATTTCCAAAAAATTTCGCCCTCTTTTTGTTTGAAATTGTGGAGTTCATTTCGAATTCGCACGGTTTTATGAATAGGGTAAATTTTTTTAAGAAAAACTTTCACAAAGTCATCTCGTGTCGTGATTGATCTAGCTGGCAAACTGTTTAACCAACTTTATGCATTATCTTTAAGCGCAAAGGGAATGAATTTGAGCTTAATGACATTTTCTCCCACTCCGTGAATCTTCTTCATCTCACATACTCCTTCAAATTCACTGATTAACAAGTAAGCATCTTCGGACTCGAGTCCGTGGAATTTGAGGAGTGGTGGTATGAATTGCAGCTTGATCCCATAGTTGTTTGCCGCAATGGTGGGCAACACTATGCATGAAGAAAGTGATGAACGGTGTGGGTAACATCTATCCTGCAATGCCGCCTCCTGTTGCTCAACGATCGTTTGCTCCGTCATTGTTGGTGGTGTAGGAGAAGATGGTGAGGGTGTAGAATCGGACGGCTCCGATGAGGCAGAAGGTGAAAAGGTCTCGGAAGGTTCCGAGGAATCAGAAGGTATAGAAAAGTCAAAAGATACGGGCACAAACCGGACTAATCGAGATTGTGAATCTCTAGTCCAAGCTAACATGCACTATCCGGAAGTGGTAGGGGAAGACTGAGGAAATGGAAAGAAAATGTTTTTCAACTAAAATATTCACAATCACAAATATCACACAAAAAAGGTACAACAAGAGCACAAACAAGACACACTGCACACACCGAATCAGTCTAGGGTTACCTAGGTCAACTAGACCTGCTCAAAAAAACTTGCTTTTTGAAGTAAAAATGTACTGCGAAACGGGCCCAAGATAGACTGATCGAGAAGCCAGGTAAGTGCAGAGAGGAAGGGAGGTTTTCCCTCGATTTCGCGAAGTTCCTTAATTAGAATAACCTTGTCCCTTTCGGGGGTTGCGCCTTTCACACATTCCTAGACACTTCTTGAACAATGTACCGATGAGCGGTGTTCGAAATACACTCAACTTTCCCTAGTGAGCACGAAGTCCTTAGAGGCTGAAAGTCTAATTTCTTTTAAAGTTAATGAGGGTGTGAAAAATGCTCGTTCTTTGTGGTTTGTGGGCCACGGAGAATGGTGATGAAATCCCTTGCCATATCTTGTTGGGGTTCTTTGCCCTTAAGTCCGTATTAAATTTATGCAATGCGCAACCAATAAAAATTGTTCAAATCATCAATCAACCATTTTTTATGTTATAAGCGGTGCACTACAAAAAAATACGGATAGTTTCTTTTTGCACTTGTGCAGTGGAGTTTGCAAAAGAAATCCTGCACAAAATTGAAGTATTGTAACGTCGGATTTGAGGAGAAGGTGTTTGGAAAAGTGCGTACCTAGAATTTTTGAGTTTAGAAACTCCCGTTGACTTGATCCATGATCGCTTGAGTGTTCGCTTGTACGGGTCGATCTACCCGGATCTTTGGCACTGTTAACTTCTTAACGCCTTTTTCCAGAATTCTGTTCTTAGCTCCGCACGATCGTAGATCGTATTTCCGTTGCAATCTGGAATTTGAAAAAAAATAGGATATTTAGTGCACAATACGATATCTATGGCCAAAGTTCTGTAGATATATAATTATAAAATTTTGCATATAAAAATGGATTAATAGCAGAAATATAGAGAAGTAACAGAAAAATTGGGGCAAAATACTAGGGTATGGCCGCAAATTGCGGCCAATATGATTAAAATTGCAGCCAAATTCTAGTATTATTGCTCCAATTTCTTTGTGTTTTCTTTTATTTCTGTTAGTGTCCGCTTTCTATATGCAAAATATTTTTAGAACAATAATATCAACTGCAGAACACAAAACACAGAGAGAGAAAGTCGGATATTTGAGACGCTTTTGGCGTTTTTATTTTTGTTTGTTTTATACAAAGTATATACAGAGATAACTCAAATTAACTTCGTGGTGTTGCCACTCCCCGGAAACGGCGCTATAAACTTGTTCGAATCAAACGGTGTCGTTCTTTTGAAGAATATGGTAAATATCGGATATGTCAGTTTTGTCGGTGAAAATAGTGCACGACGTGAGTTTCGAGTTTAAAAATACCGCAAGTGCATGGTGCGTTGAAGCAAGCCGGCAAGCACGGGTCGAACCACAAGGAGTGGATATCATGACATCAAATTGAGTTACGGAACAATAGGTTGGAAAATGGGTGTTTTGTCACGTTTTTGTATAACACTTAAAAGAAGCTAGGGTTTGGAATACGGAAAACTTAGGCCAAGATTTAGTAAGAGTGAAATACGACATTTACCCCCAACTCTTCTTTTTGATTCAAGATTCATTCCTTTTAATTTCCATTAGAATAGCGAAAGCATGCCATATTTATCCGAAACATGTGTCGGGATAAAATACGACATCAAGGTTAATTAAAATGGAAACTAAAAAGAATGAGATTGAGAATGACATGAATATGGAATTCGTTAAGTGTAGCAAGTATAGAATATATGCAAGTATGCTATATATCCTATCTGGCTAGTTGCGACACATAACGTAATTCCGTATTCACGTCAACTTCAAATCGTAATATAGCAATGATAAATTGTAAAGAAGGAATATGATATATGTTAAAGGTTGATTTGCAACAATTCAAAACGATATATCCTATCAAGCAAAACATAATAATATTGCACAATTAAGAAAAGAAATGAAAAATGCAAGAATCAAAAGGGAGGGGTTGGAAGTAAAGTCATTCCACAACCCACCTCACCATAGCCCAAGAACAACTACTCACACATCATCATTGAAATAACACAACTGAATAATATAAAAGAAATAACAAAATAGAAAAGAGATACAAGAATCAAACTTGAATATAATGAAGGTTTTATTGCAATGGTTCAAAATACAAGTAAATGAGTTCAACTACAAAAATCTAATCTTGCAAGCTCAAAAATAGAGGTTGCAAGACCAGAGGAAGGCAAAGAACTCAGTATAATCCAAGAGCTGCAAGAAATTTATCACAAGAGTTACAAGTATGCAATAAGTTCTCCCCTTGGCCTCATGAACTTATCTGCTATTTATAGAGAATCCAAAAGCAAAAGTTGCAAGGGACAATAAACTAACATGACCACCAGGGACCCACACAAAGAGCACGAGCCAAATTGGAGCTAACTTGGCAGCAATTTTCGGCCAAACTAAATAAAATTGCGGCCAAGGGTTGGATTCTGGGGCACACCAAGCTTCAGTAGTCTTCTGGTATCATGGGTATATCTCTATAATTGCAACTTTTTCCAATTAGCACATGTGTGAAATATGGAGCAAAATCATAGAGAGGAGATCTAGTAGGTGTGTGTTGTGTTCACACTTCAAATCATATGTCATTCACTTGTATACCCACTTCCACTACTCATCATTGTTGTGTGCCATAGCAGCTCTCAAGGTTCATGCATCTCTAAAAGTGTTCATACATATATGTGTTGGACAATTTCACACATTCTTTTTGTACACACATATATTTGTTGCAAACTCTTTTCAAATCTTGATCTGTATAATGTCCTGTTTGCATTTCCAGCTAAAAATCCGTCTCCTTGTGCCTATTGTGTACAAAAATCAATGTTTCCGTCTGCGTACCTGTAATCTGTATAAATGAGCAGACATGGATTAAATAGCATTGTTTATTGACAAAATGATAAAAAAACTGGCTGTATTAAAATGTAACAAATTGTGCCGAACAGCTGCAAATGGATCTTCAGAAAGAAGATTGTTGTAGATGGACAGGTTGAAACCTATAAGGCTAGACTTGTTGCAAAAGGATTTCGTCAAAGACCTAGTTTGGACTATGACGAAACCTTTTCTCCAGTGGCTATGCTCAAATCCATTCGGATCCTTCTTGCCATTGCTGCCTTCCATGATTATGAGATTTGGCAGATGGACATAAAAACCACTTTTCTAAATGGATGTTTGGAAGAGTGTGTCTATATGGACCAGCCAGAGGGTTTCATTCAGAGTGGGAGCAGCGGGAAAGTGTACAAGTTGCTTAAGTCCATCTATGGACTAAAGCAGGCATCACAGAGTTGGAACATCTGTTTAGATGAAACGGTCAAAGAATTTGACTTTATCAAAAATCCAGATGAGCCATGCATTTATAGTAAAATTGTAGCATGAACTATTATATTCCTCATCTTGTACGTGGATGACATTCTATTGATAGGAAATGACATTCCTATGCTATAATCAGTCAAAGAATTCTTGTCACACAGGTTCTCCATGAAAGACTTGGGTGATGCCTCTTACATTCTGGGGATCCAGATCTATCGTGATAGATCTAAAAGGATGTTGGGACGTTCACGGTCCAGATATATCGACACCATACTGAAAAGATTCAGTATGGAAGATTCTAAGCCCGGTAATTTACCGGCTTGTCACGGAATCACCCTCTCCAAAGAGATATCTCCCAATACTGATTTGGAAAGGATCGCATGTCTATTATACCCTACGCTTCTGCGGTAGGCTCTATAATGTATGCGATGTTGTGTACCAGACCAGATATTGCATACGCACTGAGCGTGGTAAGACGGTATCAGTTAAACATTGGGGAGAAGTACTGGATAGCAGAAAAGAATATTCTCGAGTACCTAAGAAGGACTAAGGAAATGTTCTTGGTTTACGGCGGAAAAGACCTCCAGATCGAAGCCTTTGCTGACTCCAGCTTCCAGAGTGACAAGGATGACTCCAAGTCCATGTCAGGTTATGTCTTTACCCTCAATGGAGGGGTGGTATGTTGGAAGAGTTCCAAGCAGGACACCGTTGCTGACTCGACGATGGAAGCGGAGTATATCGCAGTTTCTAATGCCGCAAAAGAAGCAGTCTGGATGAGGAAGTTCTTAACAGAACTTCAGGTGCTTCCACCCATTGTTTATCTAATACCTCTGTATTATGACAACAATGGGGCTATAGCTTTAGCAAAGGAACCCAGGTCCCATCAGAAGTCCAGAAAAATCTTGAGGCGGTATCACCTGATCAGGGAGATCGTGGATCACCGGGAGATCGAGGTTCGGAGAGTTGCTACTGAAGAAAACACTATAAATCCTTTCACAAAGGTCATCCCTCAGACGCAGTTCGAGAGGCTATTCGAGATGATAAGTCTACGATATGCCAGCACATGTCCTTAATGCAAATGGGAGATTGTTAGTGTGATATGCCCAAGAGGCCATTATTGTGTAGTACTAGTTTGTATATTACACTTTGGAAGCTTCGGAGATATACACGGAATTATGACAGTCGTGCTCGATATATTAGTATGCTACTTGGTTTGTATCTATCTTAATATATGTATATGTTTCTTTTAACATATCGCTAATATATATTGATAGAGCCCTTAGGATCTTTGCTTGACTACCAGCGTTGTGATGGCAGTCACACTAGTGGGGGCTGGGTAGTCTACAAGCACATCTTTATACAGGTCCCTAGTCATAGGATTATCTAGACAGGGCATCGATACTCCAGAGTAGACTAGTGTATACGCTTCTCATCTTAGCAGGGGAGATGGCCTGTCCCACAGCCATCAGTACATCATACTGGAGATAGTATGCAAGTGCTCATTGGGTTATGAGTTACACTGGACGGACTCGTAGGGTACTGCTGGTTGGTATTATACCTATCATCAGGTACACTAGTAAAATAGGGGGTTGCCCTTACGGATATTGAAATCCGTAGGGGAAGATTTATGTTGGCCCTACGGATTAATCCGTAGGGCTAGAAGGTTGCCCCTACGGACCAAGACGTTCAAGAATAAAAATATTAATTCTTAATTTAGTGTTTGCCCCTATGGAGCCGCAAACCAAGGACCTACGGACAAATCCGTAGGGGCAACTATATAGTGATTTAATAAAGGCACAGATCGATCGCCTACGCCCGTTATCTCTTTCTCCCTCTCTCGATCGCGCGCGAAACAAAATCCCCAAATCGCCACCGCCGTTCTCGTCGTCGCCACCGCCGTTCTCGTCGTCGCCACCGCCGTTCAGGTTAGTAAATCTTCAACTAAATTAAAGAAATTTTTGATTATTTAGGGCTAGGGTTCATGGCTGGAGCTGGGGTTGCTGTTGGAGTTGGGGTTCGGCAGGGATTGCGGTCGGGGTTGGGGTTGGGGTTAGGGTTAGGGTTGGGGTTCGGCTGCGGCTGGGGCTGGGGCTGGGGTTAGGGTTTGGCTTAGGGTTGGGGTTGGGGTTTAGCTGGGGCTGGGGTTAGGGTTAGGTTAGGGCGGGGTGGGGCTGGGGCTGGGCTGGGGCTGGGGCTAGGGTTAGGTTGGGGTTGGGTATCGATGTATATACATGTATCATATCATGAATGATTCATTTTCATTAAATGTGGTAAAATTAAGTGTATAAAATCATTCCATATAAATAGATTGTGTTCGTGAATGGCGATCTAGTTAGGCGAACCAAAGTGTTGCATTGATGAAAATTTACCGTAGAGAAAATTACGGCTAGCTCTATGCATTTAACCTGAATGTATCCAGTAATTACTAGCATGTATAGAAATGTTGGCTTAATTTATGAAAAAATGGGGAGACAACATGCATGTATGAATATCTTTTTGTTCTTTCTTCTTCTTTTTTTTTAATTTAAAAACTGAGTAATTTAGTATCAGGCTTTATTTTATTTATTTATTTATTTTCTTTGAAGAGCGCGCTTGTGTGACAATTATCAGTAGAGTAACATTTTCTATATTTTTATAATCCAATATATTAATTTTATATTACAGTAAATAACTTTCACTATAGCTACATAACAGCATACAAATATGTTTTTACACATGCTCGAAGGGTTTGAAGCATTAAATCAAATATAGGTAATGATATTGCAAGAATTTGACTTGGTGGAGACTTGCATCATTAATAGAAATATGAAAGTGTAAGGACGTTCTTTACCTTCGATAGGGTTCGGTTGGGGTGGGGCTGGGCTAGCTAGGGCTTGGGCTTCATCACCTGATATAGCGAAATACAAAGCGTACTTCAGTACACCCGACCTTATTGAGTTTCCTATTGAAGTTCCCGGTCAAACGGCATATGCATATTTTTATTCACCATGAAATCCCAATTATCAAGCTACCGAGGACGAAAAGCCACCTTTGTTAGTCGAGAGTCATGGTAATAGACTTGTCATTATAGATCATAGTCAATTGTTTTTCCTATTATTTTCTTGATCCAGATGCTAATTAACTTGTTAATTAGTTACTGTTTTTATAACGTATTTGTCTATATTTGTTGACAGTGGCTTTTCTTTTGAATGAACAAGTTTTTTTGATGCATGTTTCAGTCATGTGAATTCATATGTTGCGTATAACGCTTTATGATATCAGTATCCTACATTTGTATTTTTAATTGTTGATTGTTATAGATGAATTCCATGGCAATAATAGTTTTTGGTTGATGAATGCTATTGCAATATAGGATGATCAGTTCTATCAATCTTGATCTCAATGGTTTAAAATCATGTTACACATACAACACGAATGCACAACAAACGCATAATTAGAGAGCGATTCGAGATGTTCAGGTTAAAACCAATATATGATACTCGATGATAATATGAAACCTTCGTATTCCCATCGATACTCATATATGTAACTAAAAGCGCCACTTAGTCCCCGTCTATCGGTTAACACACGTGCGATGCTCGTGACATAGAACTATACGAAGGTTGTTAAATATCGGACAGAATAGCTCGATACAAACAACAGTCGTATAGTCTACGCGACGAGAAAATTCAATCGTATGGTAACCCATAGATTTGTCCCGTATGGACAAGTTAAGAATGTATAAAGCAAACGCCTTCATTCACTTGTGTTTTCATCCGTTTCGAGATATTTCGTCGGTACCTTTCCGCTGGTTCTCCGAGTACAAAGATAGATTAGATGTTCATTTCAACGTTGTTTCACAGCTTTGAAATGATTATCTATTCTATTACAGTGTACTCATAGAACAGCGGGGAGATGCTGCCGAAATTTACTCGAAACGGTTGAAAGCACAAGTGATGGGTGTTCGCTCTATACATTCTTAATGGGATAGAAGCCTACCCCCGATAGCCGGAACACACACATACAACAAGAATACACAACAAACGCATAATTAGATACCGATTCGAGATGTTCGGGTTAAAACCACTAAATGATAATATGAAACCTGCGTATTCCTATCGATACTCATATATGAAACTAAAAGCGCCACTTAGTCCGCGTCTATCCGTTAACATACGTGCGATGCTCGTCGTGACATAGAACTATATGAAGGTTGTTAAATATCGGACAGTATAGCTCGATACTAACAACAGTCGTATAGTCTACGTGACGAGAAAATTCAATTGTATGGTAACCCATAGATTTGTCCCGTGTGGACAAGTTAAGAATGTATAAAGCAAACGCCTTCATTCACTTGTGTTTTCATCCGTTTCGAGATATTTCGTCGGCACCTTTCCGCTGGTTCTTCGTGTACAAATATAGATTAGATGTTCATTTCAACGTTGTTTCACAGCTTTGAAATGATTATCTATTCTATTACAGTGTACTCGGAGAACAGCGGGGATGTGCTGCCGAAATTTACTCGAAACGGTTGAAAGCATAAGTGATGGGTGTTCGCTCTATACATTCTTAATGGGATAGAAGCCTACCCCCGACAGCCGAAACACACACATACAACAAGAATACACAACAAATGCATAATTAGAGAGTGATTCGAGATGTTCGGGTTAAAACCACTATATGATAATATGAAACCTTCGTAGTCCCATCGATACTCATATATGAAACTAAAAGCGCCACTTAGTCCCCGTCTATCGGTTAACATACGTGTGATGCTCGTCATGAGATAGAACTATACGAAGGTTGTTAAATATCGGACAGTATAGCTCGATACTAACAACCGTCGTATAGTCTACGCGACGAGAAAATTCAATCATATGGTAACCCATAGATTTGTCCCGTGTGGACAAGTTAAGAATGTATAAAGCAAACGCCTTCATTCACTTGTGTTTTCATCCGTTTCGAGATATTTCGTCGGTACCTTTCCGCTGGTTCTCCGTGTACAAAGATAGATTAGATGTTCATTTCAACGTTGTTTCACAGCTTTGAAATGATTATCTATTCTATTACAGTGTACTCGGAGAACAGCGGGGAGGTGCTGCCGAAATTTACTCGAAACGGTTGAAAGCACAAGTGATGGGTGTTCGCTCTATACATTCTTAATGGGATAGAAGCCTACCCCCGACAGCCGGAACACACACATACAACAAGAATACACAACAAACGCATAATTAGATAGCGATTCGAGATGTTCGGGTTAAAACCACTATATGATAATATGAAACCTTCGTATTCTTATCGATACTCATATATGAAACTAAAAGCGCCACTTAGTCCCCGTCTATCGGTTAACATACGTGCGATAATTTATTCTTTTCAACAACAAACGCACACACAAAGCATATACACGGATTTTCTCCTTTGTCAGTAACTATCCCGTTCTTATATTTCTCAATATAGTCAGCATAACCTACGAATATACCGGTTTATCTTGCTTAATTGCGAATGTCTTGAACAAATTAGAGAGTAAGTTTTTTTGGATTAATTGTTATATCTGTGTTTGTGTGTGTATGAAATGATATAATATTAATGTCAACATTATTTGTCGAAAACAGAATTCATTTTAACGAGGTACGTGAGGGGCATCCTGATTGGAATGAAGAACAATTGGAAAAATATCATCAGGATAATTTTTGTGATTGGGTCACAGATCATGTTAGTTATTCGAATAACATTTTATTGCTAGCAGTTTTAATCTAAACTTGTATCGTTATGTATTTGTCGTAAAATTTGTTTTGTTAGATCCACGATCCGAACTTGTCTGCATCATTTGAGAGTGATTCAAGATGTTTAGCTCAATTTCCTAGTACGGAGGTTGCATATTACAAAGGATTTGGTGTCCTTGGATACAAATTCGAAGTTAAGGAATTAGAAACATCTAGTACCACTCAGAATAGTGGGATTGCGACGGTAGGATCGGACGGTGTGATTTATTATGGGTACTTAAATTGTATACTCGGCATCCACTATCCCGGACGATCAGAACCCTTTCATATATTCCAGTGTACTTGGTACGATACGCGAACCGATATGGACAGGTGGAGAAGCAATCTTGGGACTTGGAAAGATGAATATGGATTGACCAGTGTGAACACACTTCGATTTTACTGTCAGGAAGATCCGTTTATCTTTCCGAACCAAGCGTTCCAAGTATACTACTCACAGTGTTTGAAGCATCCAGGGTGGAGTGTTGTATGCCAACGGAAACCCAGAGATGTCTACGATGTCCCAGAATACGAGGACAGCGATGAGGACGATGAAGAGAGAAGGCTTAAAGTGCTCCGACCGTCTGTTTCGAAGGACGGGTTGTCTTCGACCGATCATGAAGTTACGTGGGTTAGAAATGACATCGACGATGAAATCCAAGTAGATATGTATAATGCGCCCACGAAACGAAAAAGGTTATCAGTAATGTTATATTATTACTTCACATTTTACGCTCTATACATATATAGTCAATACTTTTAATGATTGTCTAATGCGTCCACGAACCGTTTATCTAGATTTGATGACGATGTCGGGAGCAGCGAGGGGCGGCAGGAGCTCCAGCAGCGGCAGAGGCAGAGGCAGAGCGGTTCTGCCGCCCGGAGAGCTTCGTAGGGAGCTTCAGCGGGCCGGTCTTGCACCCAGATCGGAGACCCCTTCGGATGCCTCCTTCCGTGTGGATTTTGCCACACCTCCAGGTATACTGCACGCATATCCATTTTGAATGTAATATTATAGATATTCATGCCTGTTTATGTCAAAATTACTTATATTGTCAATGTTTGATTGTCTAGTTGTTGGTGATGCGTCCACATCTGGGACAGATGCCACTCCCGCTCCTCCAGGTATGTTTATATATCATATAGTGCATGTATATTGATTTAGAATGCTATATCATAAATATACACACATTCCTTTTGCTCTTACTTAGCAATTTTTATTATTGTCTAGCTGTAGGTGGTGACACCACCGCACCTGCGGGTATGTTTATATATCCTATAGTGCATGCATATTGATTTAGAACGTTATATTATTGATCTACACATTCTCTTTGCAATTACTTATATAATCTATTTTTAATTGTCTAATTATAGGTGGTGCGTCCACATCTTCCGCAGGGGCCACTCCTGCCGCTTCCATACCATCCGCATCGTCTGCAGGTTAGTATGAATAAATATAAAATATTTTTTCATTTTACATGTACTCTATAGAATAAATATGAACTTCATGGAAATTTTGCGTCAATGTTTATTTTCTAGTTGCAGGGGATGTGTCCGCATCCGGGACCCCGGTTGTTCCTCACCGGAGGAACTATCGTCCCGCTCGTGCTGCTACCCGGGCTCAGGCTCGTGCGATAGTCACCAGAGGTATATATCCCACTTCAATTTTCGCTTAAGCTTGATTTCTTAATACAACTTTGTCTTAATATTGATTGTCTTGATATTTCATGCAGACGCAGGGCCTCCCCATCCCCAGAGGGGGACTCGAGGCCCGAATCAGTCCCATAGGCTGAGGCCTGACAGAGCTAGGGGGAGGCACCATTCCCCCTCCTTTTTACCCTTGACTATCGCTATACCGGTCCTCATGCCGAGAGGTTCGGCCGGTATATGGGGGATGAGAGCCGGCTCGTGAAGAACTATATACTTCATGTTGAGTGGGACGAGCAGCACCGGCGCTCATTCGCCCTCTTCTTTGATCAGGCTCGGGTACGTATTAACATTTTCATTTGATTTATCCAATATATTTATTATTAACACTTGCAATCTAATAACAATGTTTTTTTTGTATTTTCAGTTGGATTACGATTTTCAGCCTGTAGCCGACCCTGATCACCCTGGGAGGGTGCTCGACCTTCATGCTCTGTACAATGGCCTGATGAAGAACATGCAGACCAAGGTCCGATACAACAGGAATGAGCTGAAGGCCGACTGCTACTCCCTGTGGATGGCGACCCCCAAGGCAGAGAGAGCGGCCCTCCTATCTACTCCGGCGTTTGAGAGAGTCAACGTAGAGAAATGGCCTCTATTATGCGATTATTTCGACTCCCAACGCAAACAAGTATGTATTTTAAATGTAATTCATTGTTTATGATATAATTTATTTCTTTGTGTTCCTTAATTAGAAAACTAAATGTTAATGCGTTGTGCAGAAACAGGCCGCTTAGAATACAGAGAACAGGAAGTCAGCGAAGAGGGGTCGCCCCACTTACACAGGTGGCTCGAGGAATATTACTCGAGCCATAGAGTTATCGGTAAATTACAATAGACCGACCTTTCTGAAATTCTGCAATATTAAGAGTTATTTTCTAATATTTCTAATATTAAGAGTTATTTTCTAATATTGCAGACAGCTCGGACCGTGGTGCAAGGTGGTACACCGAGCATGCTGTCCGCATATCTTGCCGTCCACGGCACCTCGACAGATCCCGCCACGGGCGAGCTTCGATATCCCGACGTCGCTACACAGGAGTATTGCGTAAGTGTTAAATATTTATTCTACCCATATTTGAAATTTTAGTTTTGGAAGCTTCAAGTTTAAATTTTATACTTATACTTTACTGCTTAATGTGGGTGTAGGAGCGGGTGGTTGTGCAGGCCGAGGCCTCGGAGATCGATTTTATCGGACAGAACGATCCGAGGCTGCTGACCCCAGTTCTGTACGCCGCACACGAAGGGCACCACGGAGGTTGGGAGAGAGGCTGGGGACTGGGCCCTAGCAGGGCCCATATGAGGTTGGACTCCACCCCGGCGGTTACTTCCTCCGTCTCCAGTGAGCGACGTGTCCAGCAGGAACTGGAGAGCTTGAGGGCCACCGTTGAGGAGTTGAAGGAGATGCTGGTATGTATACTACTTTATAGTAAAATATCATGTCATATTATACATATCAATATATCCATAATAGTACGTAGCTTGAGCTTATTTGGTTTTAGACTTAGGTTTGATTAATCATACATACATATATAATTAAAATAAACAACGGTTATCCAAACTAGATATCCAAATGGGATTTCGAAATAACTTGATAATGATACGAATTCGAGTAATACATAGTTCTTACACGCTTCTTACACACGTTTGGTCCAGACGCGACAGGGGCAGAGGCATGCATCTCCTTCGGTTGCGGCTCCGCAAGCCACTACATCGGCTGCGGTTCCACAGACAGCTCCTATAGCTCCACCGCCCGCTCAGACTCCTGCAGCCGCAGCTCCGCAAGCGACTCCCTCGACGGCGGCTGCGCAGACCAAATCGCCAGCTCCACAGGACGCTCAGACTCCCGCTCGCGCCGAATTGCAAGGTTTATTGACCGAGGAGCAGGCGCGCGTTATTCTATCATTATTCAGAGGTGGAGCTGGACCGAGCTAGGGTAGCTTTTTGGTTCTTATTTTTTGAAACATGTATTTATTTATATCATACATATTTTACTACATTTTGAAACGTTATTGATATTGATATTGGTTTATATTTATATCATATTCAGTATTTGGGTTTCTTTTGTATATTATATGCGTGAGATGTGATTATGAATGCTGCGATATATGTTGTGTGATGATTAATTTTATATTTTATTGATATATATATTATTGTGCACAGGGCGAGAAAAAATAAAGCAGCCCTTTTTTTTAAAAAAAACAGATAATGTGTACCTACGGATTAATCCGTAGGTACACATGTTGCCCCTACGAATTAAGCCGTAGGGGCAAAATATCAGCAGTAACTGATATTTCCCCCCTGATCTCAGTGTCAGGGGGTTGGTCTTGCCCCTACGGATTTATCTGTAGAGGCAAAAAAAGACCCCTACGGATAAGTACCTACGCATATATCCGTAGGGAATAATACTTGGCCCTACGGATATATCCGTAGGTACAGTTAATATAATTAAAATAACCGTAAATAAAAAAACTTTTTTCCCCTACGCCCTAATCCGTAGGTGCAAATGTACCTATATAGTACTCCGTAGGGGCAAGTTTTTGACCGTAGGGGTAAGTTCAGGGCTTCAACTTGTACCTACGGCGTTTGCACCTACAGATTAATTTTTTGCCCTACGGAGATATCCGTAGGGGCAGTGGGTTGCCCCTACGGGTAAATCCGTAGAGGCAACCCTTATTTCTAGTAGTGGTAGCAGTTCCCAGGTGACATGAGTACATCTTGTTAGTGGATGTTGCACACCCTCACAACACTTATCAGGAGGCGGAAGCGATAAACAATAATTTTCTTTCATGCAACACTCACATAACCCAAGATTAGTGCTAAAACCTTAACTAGCAAACCCTATATAGAGTTCTAAACTACTATGATAGGGGTTATACCTTGAGAATCTGTCCTTCAGGTCTTCGTTCGGATGCGATTCCTAGGCTCCTTGATGGTTGCAAAGAGCTCGGTCTCGGGCTACCTTAAGATCCAAGACGATTCACCCGAGAGCTATCGAACAAGCTACAAACTCTTCACAAGAGTTTAACTAAGAGATCAAGATTGCTAGAAGTGATCACTTAGATGATGTAGAGATCAAGTAATGAATTATGTTTATCCCTTGACCTATGATTCACAACTCATGTGAAGGTTTAGGTCAAGAGGTAGAGGAAGGAGAGAATTAGGAGAGAGAAGGTGTATGTGATGAATGAATGAAAAATGAAGCATAACAAAAGATATGGCTCAAAACAATAATTGAAGCATGCATTATTTTTTCACAAAAATAATGCACCATGCCTCAATAGTAAACCCAAATGAATATAAAATGATTTGAGCCATGCCTTCAACCATGCTTGGACTTTCTCCAAATTCCACCTAATTATTTTCATTTTCTTAAAATGAAAATCCATTTATGAGGTGTCTCTTTCTAGAATGTATTCTTGTACAATTACAAGAATACCCCTCACTGTATACCGTATAAGTATAACCGTATTTGAATTCCGAAAAATATGAATAAAAATAATCCAATAATGTAATACCGGTATCCGGCTTAAGCCAAAGCCTACCAGTATTATCCTTCTGATCATTATTCCTGTAACACTTACACGAACTTGATCGAAACCCTGCCGTAACAACTTACGGTCTCTACGTCTTTTGCCTGAACCAGGGAACTCTCTGTGTGGGACTCTAAAGACTCGACAGTACGCTGGCAGTGGGTTTAACCACAAGCACGTCAGTGGCACTAGCTGTGCGTAACGGCTACCCAGGTACATGACGAAAAGATGGCTGACGAACGAACTCATCACAACCCTAACGAGCCTGTAAGCAACACTTACCGTACAGTCCGGTCTCTTCGTCTGATACGTCGCAAATGAAGTCTAGGGGAGGTAAATGTCAGACCCCAGTAATTTTATAAGTCATGCTGATTTACGGCCCATAACGGTTCGAGAAACTACTGATAACTCTTATCAGAAAATCTAGAGAACCCTGGCCAGGGATTTGTTGTTATGGCCGATCAAGCATAGCGCGACATCAACTCCCTATACCGGGAGAGACAAAACCCCTCCTATCCCTCACTGCCTCCATGTGATTCGGGATCGTACCCAAAATCCACCTGTTTGCATGACTCAATAGAGCCGTGGTAGGGAGGAAATCAAAGTATAGTGGGAATCACACAAGACACTATGACGATCTCGGGTCTACAGACTAATCTGTACAAGTGTCACCAGAGAACTGCTATCTGACAATAGGTATATATACCATCTAGGAGTTCTCAGCGAGTCCAGTTCGGTGTACCCATTCTCCAATGAGCACCTGTCTCAATCTTTGATGTCAAACACCAATAGTTGTGGGATGAACCATCGCCGGGCTTAGTCCATTAACTTGACACTGCTACTTCGCCTCAAGTGTGTTCCCACTGTTCTTAGATTGCTATCCTACCATAGCTCTATTGAGTCGTGCAAACAAGTAGTGGTTGGGTCCAGTCCCGAAACACTTAGAGGTAGTGGCGGTTAGATAGGATTCGTCACTTTCGGTTTTGGGGGTTGATGTCGCTCATTGTTCGGAAAGTCATTACACAAAGTCCCTGGCCAAGGCAAATGAGATTTACTGATAGGTACTCCAGAAGTTTCTCAGGGTGTTTTTGGCCGCACTCCGACATGACTTATTGCACTATTAGGGGTCTGATTCTTGCCACCCCTAGTACCGATATGCGACACTCTTAAACGAACAGACCGGACTTTACAGAGATTGCCACAAACAGGCTCAGTAGGAGTACGGATGAGTTTCCTCGTCGACCGTACCCTTGACTAGAGGATGCCGTACGATAGATTATACCGTACGTGATGTTGTGAGGCTGGATACCAATTGATAGATTCACTGACTCGGATATGAGATAGAGACGTATACCTTATAGTATTGCGCTAACGATTTACTTTATGCTAGGTTCATGTTATTCTCATTGCATTACATATACCTGTGCTAGTACACCTACACCATTATCGATGATGCGTATGTTACTCTTACACAAATTGGCCGGCTCACACACTCCATCATCGATAATTGCTATGTCACTTACACAGTAGAATTGCAACATCATCATTGTTCCATGTTGCATGATATACGGATATGCTTACATTTCTGTTATATGTTGCATACATCATGCTTTACGATTATATGTATTGAGATGCTGTTTTTATGAGATCTCTGGATTTGAGAACCGCGGTTTAATTTCAATGAAAATTGTGTATTGTTTTAAAAATACGGTTTCTCTTAATATGATATTTCGATACGTCCACCATAAGTTTTTTCGGTTCTGAGAATTGTTTTCGAAACCCAATTCGAGGAGTGGAGGAACCGTCTGCGGGTACATGGTGGACCCGGTAAGGTACCTCGGGGAAAGAGAGAGATTTCGTGGTGTCACAACCCAAAATTTGGCATGTGACAGGCACTTAAACCATGCAACGTCTACATTCGTAACGCAATTTAAGTAAGCCGAACCCAGAAATCTAAACCATCAAAAATAGTAAATGATAAAAACATTTGTTAAAAACATTTGGAAATCTCAAG
This sequence comes from Agapanthus africanus, assembly GCA_030015575.1. Lineage (NCBI taxonomy): Eukaryota > Viridiplantae > Streptophyta > Magnoliopsida > Asparagales > Amaryllidaceae > Agapanthus > Agapanthus africanus. The sequence goes on from CM057340.1 coordinate 428,005,059, forward strand.
TAAAAATATTTAAAGTTTAAATTATTTTCTTAAAAATTTCGGCAGCACCTCTTTTGTAAAAACTAGCCCCGAAACGGGTACTAACATAGGATATAGGTAAAGTAACATATGACATAAATAAAGAATCCCCAAACGGAAGCAAATCACGCCCAAAGGCGGAAACAACCACCATAAGCATATATACGATGCCGTAGCGAAGAGTGGGACAATATAAGTGAAAAACAGCATAAAAGATAAAACTGCATAATAAAAACCGGCTTACACGAGCATGACACCCAGAGTCACAAAATATACAATATCGTCCTCACAACTCGTCTCTAAGTCAATACATGAAAGGGTAGATGGAGAGTACTAGATACAATGTGAGATATACAATAAATATAAACGGATAACCGCAACCCACCTACAGCAAACGGCTTACATCTAACCGTAGCGGTATCCGCTGCAAAAAGATATATTAAGAAGAAGCCCTATCGCGACTACTCTGAGGGTCAAACCTGCAAAAAACTGTGGCACAGCCCGAATGAGTTTCCAACTCGTGAGTAGTAAGTAACATCATACACATAAACGCAGGTATGCACGTACTACGATACTCTATCACATGCAATCTGATACTATCAATATACTAATATGGATATGCAACAATCATGAAAGGTACTCTATCAGGTACTACAAATACATGAAGCAATACATATCAAATGAATGCTGAGTATGGGATAAAATATGTCATCATCAATGAATCCTCATCGTGGAAAAAACCTATGTGTTAGTTATATGTATGCCCTAGAGGCCATTACTGTACATTGGATGTATATTGTAGTGGATGCTGGGACATATATAGGGAGGACTTTCTTGCTCGACATGATAGTATGCTATCTGGTTACTCTTTACCTTAACGTGTATACTAATTGTCTCTCTGTTACATGTTGGTAAAGCCCTTAGGATGTGTACTTGACTACCTGGACTATGATGTGGATCATACTAGTGGGGACATGGTAGTCCATAAGTACATCCTTCAAAGTCCCTAGTCGTGGGTGTATCGAGACGGGGCATCGATATACCAGAGTAGACTAGCGTATACCTTCTCGATCCATACAGATGGGCGATGGATGATCCCATATCCATTGGTATTTGACATCAGAGATGATATACGGGTGCTCAGTGGAGACTGGGTACACTGGACGGACTCGCCGAGAACTCCCAGATGGTATTATACCTTACGTCAGATGGCAGTTCTCTGGTGACACTGGTACAGAGTAGTCTGTTGACCCGAGATCGTCATAGAGTCTTGTGTGGTTCCCACTGTGCTTTGATTTCCACCTTACCACGTCCAAGAGGGCGTGCAAAATGGTGGTTTTTGGGTACAGTCCCGAATCACATGGAGGCAATGAGCGATAGGAGGGGATTCGTCTCTCCCGGTATAGGGAGTTGATGTTGCGCTGTGTTCGATTGGCTATAACCGGAAATCCCTGGCCAGGGTTGCTGAGATTTACTGGTAAGTGTTACCAGTAGTTTCTCGAATTGTTATAGACCTCATATCGACACGACTTATCGAGCTATTGGGGTCTGACGTTTACCACCACTAGGCGAGATATGCGACATATCAGACGATCAGACCGGACTGTACGGTAAGTGTTACTGGTTGGATTCACAGGAGTATGAGCGGGCTTGCTCGTCGATCTTCTGATCGCTCAATACCCGGGTGGCCGTTACGTTTAGCAGACCGCTTGCGGCTTGTGGGTGTTTGATATGATCATCACCTGCTGCCGGCGTATTGACGAGTCTTTAGAGTCCTACACAGAGGTTTCCTGGCTCAAGCGAAACGAAATAGGAGCGCATACGAGATATGTGCGGGACCGAGAATAATGCGTGTATGTGATACCGTATTTCATTCTCGTGATGAATGTATCGAATGGTTGTATGCGATATAACCTAGTTATCGAATCAAGGATTGATTCGATAAGCCGATACATTGAATATTAGTCGGTTATATGCGATATGACCGGATCGTTAAATCAAGTGTTGATTTGATGATTTAATGCATAATTATATATTTGATATATTACTTTGCATTAACTAGTATTGGTTCACTTTAAATGGATTTTCTCACTCGTTTGTGCACATTGTATATTCGATATAGTTTTGTGCACTTAATTGTATCATGCTTGATGATACATGCAAAATTGGTTAAGTGTAAAGATTGAACCATGGTTATATGAATGGTTAGGGTTATGATTACTTATTCATTTATTTATTTATTAGTTTTGGAAAATAAAAGCTTAAAGAGAAAAAACAAAATGTTTTTCTTTTATTCTTTCTTTCATGAAGCTTGTTGAAGCTTCATGAAGCTTTTGACCAAGTGACCATTTTGTCTTCTTCTTTAACCCTAACCACTCACATAAACTCTAGTTAGCTCTCTACACTTAACTATGGTTTGATTATGATAAGAATGATAATTCTTTTCTATTCTTTAATTCTTATTATAATAATATTCATCTTCTTCTTCTTCTTCACTTGAAGAAAACTTTGCTTCATCAATGGCAAAGTAAGAAAATGAGTGAGAAATCCAATTCTAAAGTGAACCCACTTCCTATTTCTTCATCCTCTACCTCTTTCCAAGTAGTAGAGTGTGTTTTCTTCACAAGTTTCATGACTTGGTGAAGTTGGAGCTTGATCTAGTGATGCCTCGACGTAGATCATCTTCGGCATCGTCGTCGATGACCTAGCCCGCTTTTTCTCCGTTAAAGCCGATGCTAGAGTCATGGTTCGATTTGGACAGCGGAGAGGACTTCATCATGGAGCTATGGAGGTGGAGAAACGGATCTACAAAGGTTGTATTTCCGTTCTCTTAGTAAAGTAGTTTACTAGTTCTAGTTTTCGCCTATATATATCTAGCCAACGATCTAGTCTAGGGTTTCTCGGCACCGTAATTTTTGAAATTGGCATGGTTGATGCCTTGTGAGACCTCTTGAGAGTGCTTAGGAACCCTACACTATGTTCATCAAATACGGCCAAAATCCCAATACCTCAGGCACCGTCACTCGGATCAGCCCTCATATCCTGTAAATCTCATGGAACCTGAGTGCCCAACATCGGCACTCGAAAACGTCATGAAATACTCGTGTCCAGTATCGACACGCAAATACTCATCTTTCAAGCGCCGCATCCCCAGATCGGCCCTCAATATATCTCATGTCATAACTCCGAAATGGTATCCTCCGGATATCCATCGGGTTCTATACTATTACCGGTAGGTAGTAGTCGCTCCGCTGGGCTCATCACCTATCTATACGAGTCTTCTTGCCCCGGGATACCATATCGGGTCCACCATGTACCCCCAGATGGTGTCTACCGCTCCTCGAATCGGGCATCTAACACAAGTCTCAGAACCGAGAAAACTCATGGTGGACACACTGAAATATCATATCAAGAGAAACCGGGTTTTCAAAACAATGCATACTTTCTTGAAATAATGCCACGGTTCTCAAATCCATAAATCACATGAAATCCATATCTCAATGCGTAAATCCATGAATATGATATATGCAACATAAAACGGTAATATGAGCACATCAAGGGAAAACCGCTCCTTTAAATGAATCCAGTTTTTAAATGTATCATGCGGTTCCCAATTTCTCCCAAAATCCAATGCAACATAACATATGAGCATATCTGTAGCTATAGCAAGGTATGTATGTACGCAAGTATGTATGTACGCAAGTACGTATGTACGCATAATGCAATTCATATGCGCAATAGAACAAGAATCATGTCTAATGGTAAAGTAAGCTAAGCAATGTATTATCCATGGCAATTCTAGAGTGTGAGTGTCATAGCAATTACAAACGGTGTGTATGCGGCATACAGTTTAGTGCTCGTGCAACATGAACCGTTAGTAACAGTGTTGTGTCTCATTAATATTATGTCCGTATGCAACAGGAAATGAGGTGTACTACAATGATACACATGCACAATTGATTGTATGATTTTCTCGATTGTGTTTATCAAATGATCCCCGGCAACGGCGCCATTTGATTGTATGATTTTCTCGATTGTGTTTATCAAATGATCCCCGGCAACGGCGCCATTTGATTGAAACGATTTCTCGTTGTGTCGGTATTTAGAAAATTGTATAGAAATTCACAACCAAAAATATTTGACCGCAATCAACTACGGTGTCAGTTGTAGATCGTAAGCGAGTGCGGATCGTCCACAGGGATTGTGCGATTCGTTTCAATGTTCGATTTGTTTGAATTGAAAAGTTAATTGGGAAGAAAAGAAAACATGATTCAAGATTTATCAAATGTTTCAAGTGTCACTATTCTTAATCAAGATTCAAGAAAATGATAAACATCAAGAATCGAGTGTCTTTGAATTCCAATCACTTAAGGGTTTCAAGATTTGAAGTAAAATGCTCGTAGGAATCGATTAAATTGTAGATGTGATGAAGATTCAATAATACGATTTCTTATCCATTAGCGAATTGATACTAACTCGATGTCGATTGATCGAGGTTTAAGGATTTTGCGAAGAATTAGGGTTCTTCATCCTATCCTTTGTCCTTTCGATGAATCACATTCGCTAGATAGCTTCTTGAAGATACAATGATCGATTCTTGAATTTCTAGATCGTGCAAAACGACTCAAGAACCCATTTCACATCAATCTAGATCATCGATCATTCTATTTTTAAGAATTTACAATTGCTATAAGACTTAAGAAAATGTTTAAAGATTCGTCAACACCATCATTCTACAATCATCTCGATTCCTCCACGAGCGGAGTTTATTCACACATCATCACAAAGAATATATTCAAGAATTGAAAAGAAATCATGATGCTAGAATTAAAATGTAAACAAGTTTAAAGAATCTTCACCTTTATTACATCAACAAGAAGTTACAACTCTCAAGAATTACAAGAGGAAGGAACATCGCTCGTTGAATCTTGCATTGCTCGGTTTCTTGAGTCTTGGATCGCTTCGACCTCGTGCTCCGATGAACTCCGGCTTTGCTTCTAAAGGGTTGTAGAAGACTTGCTTGGCTTGAACTCCATGAATCTTGAAGTGGGTATCTGTGGATTGGATTAGGGTTAGGGTTTGGAGGTGGTTGTTGTTGGGTAGAAGAAGAACTAGGGTTTCTACTCAACAACAATGAATGAATCAATGAATGGATCAATTGAATGAATAATTTCCTTCAATGAATAATCCCCTTTACAAGTGAGCCTAGGGTCCTATTTATAGATCTCCCAAACCCTAAGCCTTGAGTTTAAAATAGAAATTCCCTCCAAAAGTTTGTTGAAAGACTTCTAGAAGTAGTTAGTTAGGCTTAGCTTAGGGTTTAAGCTAGGGTTTAGGGAAAACATTCTAGAATACAAGGCTAGTTTAGTGTAGATCCAAGGGTTTGCTGATCTGGCAGAAGCTTCTGGGGCTTTCTGGAAATTGACATGTCTTTCTGAAGTGTGTAAGCTGACATAGGAGTTATGGCCCAAAATTGAGGTGGTGATGTCGAAAAACCGCCGCGGAACCGCGGCAATAGGCGGCTTAGGCCGCGGTTCCGCGGCCATTTGGGCTCCTTGGGTCTTCAAACTTCCTGTGTTGACTTGTGATGTCCTCAAGTACATTCTCTGATATGATGAATCTCTGAATACCCTTTTGATCATTACCAGATTCCAATTCCTTGAGTTGGCGTATTCTTTTAGCAGCCATGTCTTGTAAATTTGAGCAAGCTTCTGATTTTCCTGCACGGACTTCGAAACACAAGTTGCGATATATAGAAATGATGCCATGCTATGAAATGCAGTCAATTTCCCTAGAAATGCCGGTTTTTAAGGTCTAACATATGTAATCTGATATTTTGCGACTGTTTTGCTAATATATGAAATATGAATGCCGAACACTTCTATATGAATGCGAATGATAGGGAAATTGCCGGTTAAAAGATGCAATATTTTCGACTAATCAAATTCCCCCAAACTTAATTTCGATCGTCTCGAGCGAACTGTTTTATTAAAAAGAGAAGGAGAAAATAAAGAAAGAGAAAAACTAACTAGCACACTTTCGTAGGCAACACGATTGCACTGAGCACGTGCAACAAGCCTTTAAACCTCTAGGTGTCCCTAGTAGGAGGAGTGTTGTCTCCTGAGGGTTTTCAGCGGATTGCACCCACAAAATCCAATAATAAAAGAAAGATCATGAATATTACATTTAAAGACAAGAATTGTAAAAGAAAAGCCTTGAAAATTAGGGTTTCCAACTAAGCTAGCTTTTAGGTTGTCATGAGCCCTATCTTAATGGTCATGAAAAGATGTCAGAAATCACGTCCTCCCTCAATAAAACATCGTCTTATTTTTCATTCCTATCTTTCTTCCAAACACCGATCATATAACCCTGCGTGTGTATAAAGGACATCCCTACACCCGGAGAATTCAATTCAAGCTATCATACTCTTGCCCATCAGCCTCAGTACTTTTTAATTAATGAATATTTAGATGAGATTGCTCACACACTTTCATGCGACCGTTAATACTTCTTGAGGTACTAACCGACCGATTACTCCTGGGCTTGCTTACTTGGTGTATTTTCCTCGTCTTGCACCACCTTAGGCATAGCAGTGACTCTCAGACCAGTTGGCCTTAGGGCACTAGGTGAAGAGGCACCCTCGCTATACATTTTTATTGCCCTCGGTGATAACAAAACCAGTGTCCATTTTTCTCACCACTTTATATATTTTTTTATTCACTTTTTTCTTTTTATTTCCTTCATACATCGGCTTTAAGACAAGAGCATTTCAAGGTATCCTCTACTATCCCAGGCTTCAAGACGTGTGTAAGTGCGAATAGCAGGGTATCAACGTTCAAAATGTTTGGCTTCCAGACTAGAAACTATTTTTCAGACTTATTTTTATCCTCAGATTAGTGACGTCCTTCATCTTACTAACCCTTGGGACAACGGCTCATAACTACTTATTACTAGTTCGTATAAGAAAACTTCTAATTTTCTTAGTTTTCTTAAATTTTTCTAATCTCATGGATGTAATTGTTCACTATCTAAACTTTTATTATCTTATTTATGTACAAAAAAGGTTTAAATATTAAAATATTTTTATATTTTGAAAATTTTTTAAATTTTTGTAGGTTTTGAAAATTTTTAAATTTTTATAGATTTTTAAAAGAAATGCTTTGTGCTTATGCAGATGATATGCAAATGATGCAACAATAAGCACAAACCTCCCCCAAACTTGATTTCAACAGTGTCCTCACTGTTGCCAATCGCTATACCTACAACAACTGTAAGCCTAGGGGGAATTATTAGTAGGGGCAAAATATATAAGTGAAGAACTTCCCCCAAACTTACTCTTTTCACTCACCTTCATTCAAAACATGATGCAGTGATATACAGGACATGAAGGTGAGACGGTGGAATTTTAATCCAAATAAACTGGCTCTTGTAAGAACAAGAGCTCCTCCGTGGGGTCAGTGGAAAAATACGGCTTTAGTCTATGTCCATTCACTTTGAAAAATGTGCCGTTTTTAACATTTTCTACTTTTACTGCCCCGTGCGGGTATACAGACCGCACAATAAAAGGTCCCTTCCATCGAGATCGGAGCTTACCCGCGTGAAGGTATAATCGTGAATCATAAAGAACGACTTGTTGACCAGGTGAAAATGTTTTCCTCAAAATGTTTTTATCGTGAAAAACCTTAGTCCTATTCTTTAAAATTACAGCGTTATCATAAGCTTCATCGCGGAGTTCGCTTAGTTCATTAAGTTGCAGCTTCCGAAAGTTGCAGGCTTGGTTTAGATCAAAGTTTACTTCCTTTATAGCCCACAATGCTTTATGCTCTATCTCGACGGGTAAATGACATGCTTTTCCAAACACTATCCTATATGGAGACATCCCTAGGTCGGTTTTATATGCAGTTCGGAATGCCCAAAGAGCATCCGTCAGTTTGGTCGACCAGTCTTTTCTATTCTTAGCAACAGTCTTCTCTAGGATAAGTTTGATCTGTCTATTTGAAATTTCAGCCTGCCCGCTCGTTTGGGGATGATAGGGTGTAGAAATTCGGTGGTTGATTGCGTATTTTCGCATCAGAGTCTCGAAAGATCTGTTAAAGAAATGTGTCCCATTATCGCTAATAATAGCGCGTGGGTGTCCAAATCGCGAAAAGATATTTTCTTTTAAGAACTTAATGACAACTTTCTTGTCATTAGTGCGACATGGAATGACTTCTACCCACTTTGAGACATAATCAACCGCCAGCAGTATGTACAAATTCCCAAAGGAGTTGGGAAAAGGACCCATAAAATCAATACCCCAAATATCGAATATTTCAACAACCAGAATGGGTTGCTGAGGCATTTCATTTCTCCGGGATATTCTACCCGTGTACTGACACTGTGTACAGGTTTTGCAATAGTCAAATGCGTCCTTGAATAAGGTCGGCCAATAAAATCCACATTGCAAAACCTTTTCCGCCGTCTTTTTAGGACCAAAATGACCCCCACAGGCCTGATCATGACAAAAAGAGAGAACACTCTTGAACTCTTCTTTCGGGACACATCGGCGAATGATCTGATCAGGACAATATTTAAAAAAATAGGGATCATCCTAGTAAAAGTGTTTTACTTGGGATAGAAAACGGTATTTGTCCTGTTTTGACCAATAGCTCGGTATAAGTCCCGTGACAAGATAGTTCACAATATCCCTGAACCATGGTTCAGCGGATACGTTCAAGAGTTGTTCATCAGGGAACGAATCATTGATCGGCAGGGTCACAGGGGAATAAATGATGCGTGAAAGATGGTCGGCTACTACGTTTTCACATCCTTTCTTATCTTTGATAACAAGATCGAATTCTTGTAACAGAAGGATCCAACGTATTAGTCGACCTTTTGCATCTTTCTTCGCCAGAAGATGTTTTAGGGCGGAATGGTCAGTGTACACAACTATAGAAGAGCCAATTAAGTAAGGCATGAATTTTTCTAATGCAAATACAACCGCTAAAAGTTCTTTCTCGGTGGTTGTATAGTTGATTTGTGCATCGTTCAGGGTCTTACTTGCATAGTAGATCACGTGTGACATCTTTTCAATGTGCTGTCCTAAGACTGCACCTACTGCAAAGTCGGATGCGTCACACATCAGCTCAAAGAGGTAGTCCCAATTTGGAGACGATAGAACGGGTGCTGAAGTGAGTGAGTGTTTAAGTGAGTCGAAAGCTGTCTCACAGTCCGAGTCAAAGTGGAAGGTCGTATCCTTGGCCAGGAGAAGAGTTAAAGGTCTAGCAATTTTGCTAAAGTCCTTAATGAATCTCCTATAAAAGCCCGCATGGCCAAGGAAAGATCGAATATTTTTGACGCTTTTGGGATGAGGGAGGTTTTGAATGACATCTATCTTAGCTCTGTCAACCTCAATGCCTTTCTGTGAAATAACATGTCCAAGTACAATTCCTTCTTGGACCATGAAATGGCATTTTTCCCAGTTCAAAGTCAAGTTCTTCTCTTTGCAACGAGTAAGAACAGCGTCAAGATTCGATAGGCAATCAGAAAAAGAGTCTCCAAAAATCGAGAAATCGTCTATAAAGATCTCCAGAAAATTCTCTACCATATCAGAGAATATCCCCATCATACACCGCTGAAAGGTAGCGGGAGCATTCCATAACCCAAAGGGCATGCGACTGTAAGTAAAGGTACCAAAAGGACAAGTAAAAGTGGTTTTATCTTGATCCTTTTTGGCGATGGGGACCTGATTATAGCCTGAGTATCCGTCCATAAAACAATAATACTCTCGTCCCGCTAAGCGTTCCAGCATTTGATCAATGAATGGTAGAGGAAAGTGGTCTTTCCTCGTGGCAGCATTGAGTTTTCTATAATCAATACATACACGCCACCCAGTTTGGGCACGTGTCTGAATCAACTCATTTGCCTCATTGGTTATAACAGTGATGCCGGATTTCTTAGGAACGACATGTATAGGACTCACCCATTGGCTATCGGAGATGGGGTATATAATACCATTATCTAGGCATTTGACGATCTCTTTCATCACCGCTTCCTTCATGACGGGATTTAACCGTCTCTGTGGTTCTTGGGGTTGTCTGGCATCATCCATCACATGTATATGATGTTCAACTATCAAGGGACTAATCCCTTTGATGTCCGCCATACTCCAACCGAACGCCTCTTTATTAGATCTCAATACCGATAAAAGTGCATTCTCTTGCTCTGATGCTAGAGAAGCGGATATGATAACGGGTAAAGACTCATTCTCACCTAAATAAGCATATTTAAGATGAGAAGGTAATATTTTGAGATCTAATTCAGGCGGAGAAATAATAGAAGGTGGGATCATCGAGAGATTTTTGGAATTACAAAGAAGCTCAGAGCCTGTGAAAGATACAGACTCGGGTGGAGTAAAGTCAGGAGTGCAGGACTCAAGTGTAGGAAAAGTGTCCTCACTAAGATCATGTGTAAGATCAAACAGAGATGTGGTAATGTCGTTGAGATCTAGAAAGCAAAGATCCTCAGCTCCACAACTATCGGGAGCAATCTCGTGGACAGAGCACACATCTAGAATATGAGCAGAGGGTTCTGATGGCTGACTTCCAACTTTGTAGATGTTAAGTTCAATGGTCATATTTCCAAATGATAAGTTCATTGAACCATTTCTACAGTTTATAACAGCGTTGGAAGTGGCAAGGAAAGGACGACCCAGAATCACCGGAATTTGTCCCCGGGGGTTTGCTACAGGCTGTGTGTCGAGCACAATGAAGTCTACAGGGAAAAAAAATTTCCCGACCTTTATCAACACATCCTCTAGTTCACCCCTTGGTTTGGTGATTGAACGGTCTGCCATTTGGAGAGTGCAGTGAGCAGGTTTCAACTCTCCAATCCCTAGTTGCTCATAGACAGAATAAGGAAGTAGGTTAACACTTGCGCCAAGGTCTAAAAGAGCACGATTTATGTTTTTACCCCCAATAGAAATCGATATTGTAGGACATCCTGGGTCCTTACGTTTCTTTGGTAGCTGAGGAATAAAAGCAGTGCTAATATTATTAGACATAAAGACCTTCTTCGGCACTTGAGTCTTCCTCTTCCTAGTGCACAAGTCCTTAAGAATTTTTGCATAAGCGGGGACTTGCTGAATCGCATCTAGGAGAGGGATATTGATGTTAACCTGTTTGAACATTTCTATTATTTTCTCCATATGTGGACTCGTTCTGTTACCCCTTAACCGATTCTGGTAAGGTGTTTCGTAATGAGCGTCGGGTCCATCATAGGAGAAGGAAGAGGGGGTAGACGAGATCCCAAAAGAGGTGTGGGGACCGTCTGTGGAGAACTAGAAGGGCTATACTGAGGTGTCGAGCCTAGTGGGAAATGGAGAATAGGCTTGCGAGAAGGTGGTGTGGTAGAAGAACAAGGATCGGAAGGAGAAGTGCGTGTGTGTGGAAAGGTCTCAGCCGGGGTGTTGATATGATTTTCAGTATCATCAACTTCTTCCCCGACATGGTTTTTCAGTACTCTTCCCGATCTCAACGTTGTGACGGCATTTACATTGTAATGCCCAGGATTCTGTAGGGGTTGAGAGGGAAGTTTCCCTTTTTCTCTCGCACTCATTTCGGCTTTAAGTCGTGCAATTTCAGCTTCCATCGTTCTGATACTCTCAGCTTGGGACGCTGAGTTTTTCTTTATCTCACCGACGGAAGATCTAACCTCAGCCGAAACCTCTATGAAATTTGACAAAAGTGATTTCATGGTTTGAGTGAATTGAGAGAACTCGTCAGAACAGGTCAAAGGATTAGACTGTGCAGGAGTGTTAACCTGATTTTGGAAGTTTTGTGACTGATAGGGGTGCTGAGTGAGTTGAAGAGGTTGCTGTGGTGGAGGAAGAGCCCTTTGAAAATTATTCGTGTTTGGAACCGTGTTTTGAGATTGGTTTTGGTTCCAAGCAAAATTCGGGTGATTCCTCCAACCCTGATTGTACGTGGAAGAATATGGATCGTTTCGAGGTTTTTGAAATGCGGCATTAGAATGCTCGTGACCTTGAAACGCAGAGTTTAATGGACATTCTTCCGTTAAATGAGACGGATCAGAACAGCACCCACAAACAGTTTTGGAGAGCGACATTGGGTTTAGGGAGGCTGCTGCAAATTTGTGTTCCATAGCGTCGAGCTTCTTTTGCATTGCTGCCATTTCAGCTCGAACACCTATGGACACATCTATTTGGTGTACGCTACCCCTATTCAATGGTTGGGTTCCACTCTCCCACTGTAGTGATTTTTCAGCGAACTCTTCTAAATACTTCCAAGCTTCCCCATCATCTTTGGTCATAAAAGTACCTTGACACATGTTTTCAAGGGTCTGTTTAGTGTTTGGGTTAATGCCCTCATAAATGATTCGGCAAAGCTCCCATCTCGGGATGCCGTGATGAGGACACTGAACCAATAGATCCTTGAAACGTTCAAAGCATTTTGAAAATGGTTCGGTAGGGAGCTGGGCAAATTGATTCAGTTCGCTACGGATTCGAGCTGTCTTTTGTATTGGGTAAAATTTCTTAAGGAATGCAGCGACGAATTCTTCCCAATTCGTAATAGAGTGTGCGGTAGTGTTATATAGCCACTTCTCGGCTATATCGCACAAAGTAAATGGAAGAAGTCGTAGACGCATAGCATCCACTGAAAGTTATGACGTACCCATCATTGCGCATACATTTTCAAATTTGGTAATGAAAACGTAAGCGTCCTCAGTTTCGAGTCCGTGGAATTTGGGTAAAAGATTGATATACTGGGGCTTAATCTCAAAGTTATCCCCGTTGGCTGGTGGTGTGGATAAGCAGGTCGAAAGAGGACCTCGAATAGGGTAGCACCTCTCCTGGAGAGAGATGCGGGGTGGATTCTGCGCACCAACGGACGGCGGCAGATTAGGGTTAAAGAAGTTCGATGGATTCGGATCCATCGGTGTGGGTGTAGTAGTGGGTAAAGGAAAGGTAAATGGAGAAATATCGACTTCGGAGTCGATAAAGGGTACGCGGACTAAACGGGCACTAGAATCCCGTGTCCAGCCTATCTTGCACTAAAAATGGGTTAGTACAAGTGGCAGCGTTGGCTTATAATTAGGGGTATGAATGAATGCGGTGTTTGCTTTGAAAAAGGGACGGATTTTTTGAAAAAATGATGCGACACAACAAATGCAGCAAGCAAAACCCTAGAATCTAATGGTCACCTAGGTACGGCTCTAGACCGCTCCTAACTGCCAAAAGACAAGTCGCAGGATAGAATCCTCCACTGCCTCTTTGTCCCCCTGTGGCCGGATAAGTGCCAGGTAAGTGGGAAGGTACTCCACTACGTAAGTAGTGGGCCTAATTAAAAACCACTAGCCTTAGACACACTCGCCTTAGACACCACAAGAAAACGCGGATAAGCAATGAATTACCCACGGCCTTCTTCTGTCCTAATTGAGCGCGACGGTCCTTAGAGTCATCTCTAGATATTTTTTAGTTAATGTGGGTCAATGCGGATGCAAGTTTTGTGATTTTCGGGGCCTAGGAAGGGTAATGAAATCCCCACCTAATTTGGATTTGGCCGTGCCCCTTAATATCCGTATTTAGAATGCAAACAACCAAGAAACAAAATCACGCACAAATTTAATTTTGCAATTTGCGGCGCTGCGATTATTTGCAAAGAATCCTGCAGAAAATTATTAGTTGGAGCTAAAAGAGGAGAGAGGAGAAGGTAAGAAGCTTACAGAGAAAAACTAGCACAAAGATCCCTTCAGGTAGCCGCGGAACCGCCGCAAAAATGGTGCTACCACCGTGGAATCGCGGTCTTCTGTACAAATCACTGTACCAAAATTCAACAGGGAGCTTCTGTAGACTCCCTCAACTCTCTGGTATTTTCAAAAAAATTTCTTCAATTTCCAAACAGCTCCAGATTTCCTTGCAATGAACCACAACAAATCGTTTAGGATTTGCACGAATTTTGATCTCAAAAATCACAATGGAATAAATCTTTCAATTCAAACTATAATAAGAAACGAATTAGCGCGCGATCCCCGGCAACGGCGCCATTTGATTGTATGATTTTCTCGATTGTGTTTATCAAATGATCCCCGGCAACGGCGCCATTTGATTGTATGATTTTCTCGATTGTGTTTATCAAATGATCCCCGGCAACGGCGCCATTTGATTGAAACGATTTCTCGTTGTGTCGGTATTTAGAAAATTGTATAGAAATTCACAACCAAAAATATTTTACCGCAATCAACTACGGTGTCAGTACAGGGATTGTGTGATTCGTTTCAATGTTCGATTTGTTTGAATTGAAAAGTTAATTGCGAAGAAAAGAAAACATGATTCAAGATTTATCAAATGTTTCAAGTGTCACTATTCTTAATCAAGATTCAAGAAAATGATAAACATCAAGAATCGAGTGTCTTTGAATTCCAATCACTTAAGGGTTTCAAGATTTGAAGTAAAATGCTCATAGGAATCGATTAGATTGTAGATGTGATGAAGATTCAATAATACGATTTCTTATCCATTAGCGAATTGATACTAACTCGATGTCGATTGATCGAGGTTTAAGGATTTTGCGAAGAATTATGGTTCTTCGTCCTATCCTTTGTCCTTTCGATGAATCACATTCGCTAGATAGTTTCTTGAAGATACAATGATCGATTCTTGAATTTCTAGATCGTGCAAAACGACTCAAGAACCCATTTCACATGAATCTAGATCATCGATCATTCTATTTTCAAGAATTTACAATTGATATAAGACTTAAGAAAATGTTTAAAGATTCGTCAACACCATCATTCTACAATCATCTCGATTCCTCCACGAGCGGAGTTTATTCACACATCATCACAAAGAATATATTCAAGAATTGAAAAGAAATCATGATGCTAGAATTAAAATGTAAACAAGTTTAAAGAATCTTCACCTTTATTACATCAACAAGAAGTTACAACTCTCAAGAATTACAAGAGGAAGGAACATCGCTCATTGAATCTTGCAACGCTCGGTTTCTTGAGTCTTGGATCGCTTCGACCTCATGCTCCGATGAACTCCGGCTTTGCTTCTAAAGGGTTGTAGAAGACTTGCTTGGCTTGAACTCCATGAATCTTGAAGTGGGTATTTGTGGATTTGATTAGGGTTAGGGTTTGGAGGTGGTTGTTGTTGGGTAGAAGAAGAACTAGGGTTTCTACTCAACAACAATGAATGAATCAATGAATGGATCAATTGAATGAATAATTTCCTTCAATGAATAATCCCCTTTACAAGTGAGCCTAGGGTCCTATTTATAGATCTCCCAAACCCTAAGCCTTGAGTTTAAAATAGAAATTCCCTCCAAAAGTTTGTTGAAAGACTTCTAGAAGTAGTTAGTTAGGCTTAACTTAGGGTTTAAGCTAGGGTTTAGGGAGAACATTCTAGAATACAAGGCTAGTTTAGTGTAGATCCAAGGGTTTGCTGATCTGGCAGAAGCTTCTGGGGCTTTCTGGAAATTGACATGTCTTTCTGAAGTGTGTAAGCTGACATAGGAGTTATGGCCCAAAATTGAGGTGGTGATGTCGAAAACCGCCGCGGAACCGCGGCAATAGGCGGCTTAGGCCGCGGTTCCGCAGCCATTTGGGCTCCTTGGGTCTTCAAACTTCCTGTGTTGACTTGTGATGTCCTCAAGTACATTCTCTGATATGATGAATCTCATAATACCCTTTTGATCATTACCAGATTCCAATTCCTTGAGTTGGCGTATTCTTTTAGCAGTCTTGTCTTGTAAATTTGAGCAAGCTTCTGATTTTCCTGCACGGACTTCGAAACACAAGATGCGATATGTAGGAATGATGCCATGCTATGAAATGCAGTCAATTTCCCTAGAAATGCCGGTTTTTAAGGTCTAACATATGTAATCTGATATTTTGTGACTGTTTTGCTAATATGTGAAATATGAATGCCGAACACTTCTATATGAATGCGAATGATAGGGAAATTGCCGGTTAAAAGATGCAATATTTTCGACTAATCAACAATCAATGTATATATACACTTATAACTAATAGTCATATCATTGAATCTATCTCCGACGTATAACGCCATACGGGCGATTCCCCCGTAGATGTTAAATCTACTCACCGATGATCTCGAGCTAAGTAAAGCCAACCACTTGCTTTCCCTTCTTCGCAGCGTCCGAAGTCCCCGTCTACGATCCTAAAATCACACAAACATAGCAAGTGCACTCAGAAATCGACCAATAATACATACAATTATGTTTAAATCGACGTCGATTCCAACACCCTCTAAAGTGTTCGCTTAGCGACTAACGTGTGTGGTGACACTCTAAAACAACCCTAAGTGCTGCAATATCGCGAAGCACAGAACTGAGTCGGACACCGTTTCGGATATCGTAACGTGCGTCGTCGAAACACTAAAACTAGCTAATCAATCCTAGATTTTACCCACTGTCAAAACCTAAAAATCTAGCAGTACCAAACACCATAAAACCACTGCAGACAACTACCCACAAAAAACTTAACTCCCCAGTCACCAAGATGGCCGAGCTCGCCGGAATTCCTTGCAGTGTCGCCGACCGAAATCTTTCTGTTTGGGTTCGTGCATCAAGTGTACTCTCAGGATCTCTAATACAACACTTCTATACTGCTAGTTTTCACAGTAAAGACTCCGGGTCACAGCAGATCACAGACACCCTATAATGACACTAAAAGCACGATATTGCACTAAAACTATATCTTTAGGGTTCTAAACTGAAACTAACTAGCAGCACCACATAATAACTACCAAATTAATAGTTTAAAGGTTATACCTATCCAAACTTGATCAAAATCCTAGCTTTCCATGCACCAAGTGATTCTAGTGGCTTGATCTTAGCTTGGGAGGGGTTTAAGTGAAGTTTAGTGGAGATTTGGTATGGGTTTATGAGGATTTTTGTTAGGGTTTAGTAAGTGTTCAGTTGAGGGGTGAGGGAGTGAGTGAGGTGAAGGAAAATATGAGAAGGAGAAAATGAATGAGGGAATGAGAGAATGTGAGTGAGAGTGAAAAGTGTATGAGTGAGTGAGAGTGAGGGAATGAGGGCTGAGTTTAACCATGCCCCTCTCTCTTCATTTAATGCATGGCATGCTTGCCATGCCTCATGATGCCCACTCTCTCTCTCTCTCTTCCTCAAGTCAACAATTCAAATCTTTTATTATTTTAAAAACCAAATAATTAACTAATTACCTAATACTTAATGGAATGGATTAATATGCCATGGCTACTTAAGCATGGTTAACCCCTAATTAATCCTAGATTAACATGCACATGTGTGTACAAGCCCAAAATAAATATTAATAAAATATTCATTAATTTTTATAAAATATTTGAAAACTATTTTGGTAAACTTTTGACTAAAAATCCGTATTATCGCTTAATTAACCCTAATCGCATTCTAAGGTGTTACATTCTTCTTCCCTTAAGGAAATTCGTCCCCGAATTTAAAAATCTTACTATGCGTACCTTCAAAAAGATGAGGGAATTTCTTCCGCATCTCGCTCTCGGCCTCCCAAGTGACCTCTTCACTATTCGGGCTATGCCAAGGAACCTTCATAGATGGAGAGACCTTTGACCGAAATTTCTTCACCTGCCGATCCAATATAACTACCGGCTGCTTGGTGAATGAAAGATCGCTCTCTAGCTGAACGGTCTGGTGCTGAATCATGTGGGAAGGGTCATGAAGGTATTTGCGAAGTATCGACACATGGAATACGGGGTGAACATCTGGAAAAATGGGTGATGATAGGCAACAGTACCAACTCGCTTAAGGATCTCAAAAGGACCGACAATTCTGGGACTGAGCTTTCCTTTCTTCCCAAATATCATCACACCCTTCATCGGAGAACTCTGTAGGAATACATGACAACCCACTGCGAACTCGAGCCTGCGATGACGACGGTCGGCATAAGAATTCTGTCTGCACTGGGCTGCTCTCATCCTATCCTGAATCAACTGAATCTTCTCCGTAGTCTCTTGAACTAGATGGGGTCCCAAAATCCTGCTTTCGCTGAGTTCGGTCCAACAGACTGGCGATCGACACTATCTACTATACAAAGCCTAAAAAGGTGCCATCTGAATTGTCTCCTGATAACTATTATTGTAGGAGAACTCTATCAATGGCAAATGACGATCCCAACTGCTACCAAAATTAAGCTCGCACGCACAAAGCATATCCTCTAGAGTCTAGTCCGCTCTGACTGACCATCGGTCTGCGGATGGAAAGTGGTGCTAAAGCTCAAACAGGTACCCAAGGCTTCCTGAAGCTTCTGCCAAAGACGGCTAGTGAACTGGGTGCCTCTATCGGATACAATGCATGAAGGAACTCCGCGCAAATGCACAAACTCATCAATGTACAACTGAGCATACTGAGCATAATCGAAAGTGGTCTTCACTGGAAAGAAGTGAGCCGCTTTCGTTAACAGGTCAACAATCACCCAAATGGAGTCATACCCTTGACTACTCCTGGGTCGACCTACAACGAAATCCATGGAGATCTGCTCCCATTTTCACTCCGGAACGGGTGAAGGTTGCAACTTTCCTGCCGGTCTCTGATACTCAGCCTTGACTCGCTGACAAGTCAGGCACATCGAAACGAAATCCAAAACGTCACTCTTCATCCCAGCCTACCAATAAATATCTCTTAAGTCATGATAAATCTTGGTGGAACTTGGGTGAACACTAAAAGCTGACCGATGTGCCTGCTCTAGGATCTCGCAACTCTACCCATCGGTATCAGGTACACACAAATGAGTCCCGAAACGCAGCACACCCTGGTCATCAATCAAGAACTCCGAATCTCTACCCTACCGAACCTGCTCAAGAATCTCAGAAAAACGGGCATCGGCGGGCTGTGCCTCACGAATACGATTACGTAGAAGTAGACGGGCGTGGACATGAGCAAGTTGTCCCCTAGTGGGAGGTGAACTTAAACTGTACTCTACTATCATACAAGATCTGCAAATCTGTACAAGACTGACTCTGAACTGTGCTCAACTAGGACAAGCTACCTTGGGCCTACGAATGAAAGCATCGGCCACCACCTTCGCCTTGCCCGGGTAATAAAGGATCTCACAATGATAATCCATCACAAGCTCCATCCACGGCACTGCCTCAAATTCAGATCCTGCTGCTGGAAGATTTACTTTAAGCTCTGGTGGTCTGTGAAAATCTGACACGACTCCCCGTACAAGTAGTGTCTCCAAATCTTAAGCATAAAGACCACCGCGGCCATCTCAAGATCATGAGTGGGATAATTATGCTCGGGCTTCTTCAATTGCCGGAAAGCATAACCGATAACTCTATCATGCAGCATCAGTACACAACTGAGCCCCACTCGAGAAGCATCACAGTAAACGACAAAGCCGCCCGATCCAGAAGGCAAAGATAAAACTAGTGCAGTCGTCAACCGAGTCTTCAACTGCTGAAAACTCAGCTCACATGCCTCAGTACAAAGAAAAGGAACTCCTTTCTTGGTCAGTCCGGTCAGCGGTGCAGCGATACTCGAGAAGCCCTGCATGAAACGGTGGTAATAACCATCTAAGCCCAAAAAGCTGCGGACCACGATCTTTCTCGAGTCCACATGAATACCGTCTCCCGTAACCACATGACCAAAGAAGTCAACACTATCAAGCCAGAAGGCACACTTCGAGAATTTAGCAAACAGCTGGTACTCTCTCAATATCTGCAAAGCAATCCTCATGTGCTGCTCATGCTCCTCACGACTGTTGGAATAAACCAGAATGTCATCAATAAACACAATAATAAACTGGTCGAGGAACGGCCTAAAAATCCGGTTCATCAAATCCATGAACGCCGCTGGGGCATTGGTGAGTCCAAACGACATCACCAAAAACTCATAATACCAATAGCACGTATGAAAAGCAGTCTTCGGAACGTCGTCATTTCGAACCCGCAACTGATAATAACCTGATCTCAAATCAATCTTAGAAAAATGTCCCGCACATTGGAGCTGATCAAACAAATCGTCAATGCGAGGTAAAGGATACCTTTTCCGCACCGTAACTTGGTTCAATTGGCGAAAATCAATGCACAACCTCAAACTGCCGTCCTTCTTCTTGACGAACAGAACAGGAGCTTCCCAAGGAGAAACACTCGGACGTACAAGTCCCCTATCAAGAAACTCTTGCAGCTGATCCTTAAGCTCCGTCGGGGCCATCCGGTAGGGCGGTAGAAATAGGTCCCGTGACGGGGATCAAATAAATGCAAAACTCAATCTCACGCTCTGGTGGAAATCCAAGTAACTCATCGGGAAATACGTCGGGAAACTCTCGCACGATAGGAACCCGGTCTAACGAATCTACTGTGACTCCGGTTTCACGAATGAAAGCCAAGAATTCCCGACATCCTCTCCTCAAAAGCCGACTAGCGCAAAGGGCTGAAATCAGATGGTGAGGGGTGGCACCACGGTCCCCCTACACAACAAGAACTGACCCGCTAGGAAAACAAAACCTGATTGTCTTCTCGCGGCAGCCCACGGACGTGTAGCACTTAGCTAACCAGTCCATGCCCAGGAGAACGTCGAAGTCCAACATCTCAAGAAGGATCAAGTCGACGGACGACTCTCTATCTCCCAAACAGAAAACACATAACCGAAAACTTGTCGCACAACCAACGACTCTCCACCAGGAGTAGTCACGACAAGCGGCTGATCTAGAAACCATGACTCTCGGCCGAACTTCAGCACGAAGTGTGTCAAAATATACGAGTGTGTAGATCCCTGATCAAACAAAACGTGTGCATCAAAATAACATACAGAAAAAGTACCTGAAACCACTGCATTGGACACCTGCGTGTCCTGATGAGTTAAAGCAAACACTCGAGCCTGTCCTCTGCCAGTAACTGGCTGTCCTCTGCCTCTACCACCTCGTCCTCTTTGAACAAACCCTCCGCGACCATGACCTCTCTGAACCTAAGTCTGACGCGGAGCAACAACAGGTGCAAGAGGTAACGCTCTCTGTCACGACCCAAAGTTTGGCCCGTGACCGGCACTTAACCACGTAACGTCTACAGGCGTAACATGACTAAGTGAACCGAAAGCCCAGAAATCAAACCAGTAAAAGTAGAGAGTGTTATAAGTTTTAAATGAAAGCACTTACTAACATGTTAAGAATTCTAAGTAAACAATCACCAAGATAGCAATATACGATGCCGTAGCGAAGATCAAGATCCATAAGTGGGAACATCACAGATAGAATAAACTGGAAGTACAGTCGGCTCACCACGAGCTCGACACCAGAATACAAATAATATACATCATCGTCCTCACACTGTCTCTAAGTCAAATACATACATGGTAGATGGAGAATACTAGATACAACAATATACACAACTGAAAGATAAACAGATACCGCACAAAACCCACCTATCAGCAAAAGAGCTAGTACACCAACTATGGGGGTATCTGTGTCAAAAGATGCAAAACGCAGCCTGCCGTGACTACTCCGAAGGGCAACCTGCAAACACTGTGGCACAACGGGGGTGAGTTTCCAACTCGTGAATAGAGATAACATATAAAGGTAATCGCGAGCATGCACGTACTGCACTACTCTATCATATGCCAACAGACGATATCAATATGTGATAAGCAGTATGTGCAATAATCATGCAAGTGCTCTATCAGGTAATATCACTACAGGATGAGGTACAATAATAAATGCTGAGTATGGGCAATATAACATCTACACGGAATGTCAACGTGGAATATATAATCGGTGTCCATCAATGCACCCAGATCCCCCAAAATAGCTCTGTCACGCCCCGCTTCCCAGAGTACGCAAGATTGGGCACGTGACATAGCCAACCATGCTACCTGTGGGTAGGAAGTATCCATCCACAGTCACATTACGGTTGTAGAGATATCAAGAACAAGATAAATAAACTAATCTAGCACATGTCCAAATCCATAATAACGAGAGTCAATAAACAATAAGTGCGGAAGCAAATGATCCAATACAATAATAGAAAGGTACGTCCCATAATGCGGGATCGCACCTGGAAATAAAATGCAATAAACGAACTAACCACTATAGAACTCAAATCAGCCTGCTGGCTGAAGTACTCCTGCTCGGTCGGCGACAGTAGTAAAGAATCTGGGCCATGCAAAACTCAGACGTCAGCGCGTCAAGTCAACCAAGTATATAATATGAACATGGTAATAAGCAATGCAGGGATAAACATGAATAAAGCAATATTATGAAACAACAGTGCAGGGTAATGTGCAGTGGGTAACTAAACTGTTCTATCAGGTTTCTACTCTAAAGTCTTTGAAATCAATTGATGAATCGTCGATGTAACTCAATAGTATCCCGTGCGTGCCCGGGACCACGGTCAAGGTTCTCGGGGCTGAATCCGAGACGTGCCGCTAAGCAGTAATAGGTAGCTGGATGGATGAGTGATGTCAGCATCATCACTCCGGGGCAGGCCAAGCCCGTAAGACTGATCAGAACCGGTATCGAACTGTTGAGTTACAAGTCGGTTTCACCTTTGATTTCCCCATACCCCCAAGCTATGTATGTCAGGTCAGGTATTCAATAATCAAGGATTAATGCCGACACAGGATCAGGTAACAGGTCAGGTTTGTCTGGATAGACAACAGGAGTGGCCCAAGTCAAGTTTGTCGGCATTAGGCATGAGATCAGGTAACAAGTCAGGTCGTAGTACAGTAGGTTGAGTCAGTATGTACAGGGTGTCATGTCTGGTGTATCAGTATGTAAATATATATCAGGTGTAGCAGGGTCGAGTCAATATGCAATGTAACCGAGTATGTGCTCTCAACAGGTATACAATCAAATAAGCAACAGCCGCAAGAAAAGTAATTAACAATAACGGTTCACTTAATCACAATGGCACATGAATATGGTGCAGTTGTGTGATATTAACAGGTTCGAGCACCCTTGGGGTGCAATAATCACAAACATAACGCAATATTAATAACAGCAGGCAATAGAGATATAAGTGTGCGACTATTATCCTCTAAATAGTAAAATGATTAGCAGGTAGTTGTTATTAAGGTTACGGTGGCAAAATACGATTTAGGCGGCAGTATTATAATGTACATCATATTTCGTCCAATGAGACAAGTAGCAATACTTAGTTAATATAGCAAGTTCGTGAGTCAAACATTTAATTAGTTTAACGTAGCATGTACCAAGAAATCTTGCCTCGACGGTTTCGCAAACCGGAAAACACGAATGCCACGTCGGCGGAAAACACGAGACGGATGCACGGGCCACGGATCGAGTCCAAACAGTGATCAGCGGGACCACACGGACCAGAGTACTTCGCTGGAGCGTCGGGTCCAAACGACGGCACGGTCGGAATCCGGCAAAAGTCAAAGGCGACGAAGTTAGCAAACACGATACACGTAACAAAGACCAGCGAGGGATTAAACATGAATGGAAAGCTAAAGGGATGCTTACAGGGAAGAACCAGGGGCAACTACGACGGGCCCGACGGCGATGGGCGCGCCGGCGGTGAACAGGAGATGCGGCGAGGGCTGGAATTTCTCTGGTTCGCTGGAAAGAGGGTGGTGCGGTGAGTCGAGGGGTGCTGGCCCGCTCTGGTGATCGAGGGGAGACGGAGGTGGCTCTGGTGATGACGGCGAGGATCGTCGGCACGTTTTCCAGCGACCCGGGGGTTGGTGCTAGGGTCGGGCTCGGGTTCTGGTGGTCCGGCGAGGGGAGGAGGAAGACGACGACGAGGTCGGGACGAGGGTGAAGAGAGGGAGTCCCTGGCGTCGTTGGCGATGGGAGGCGGCGGCGACGGCGAGACCCGTGTGCGGGTGGTGGCGTCGGGGTTGGGTCGCGGGCTCTGAAGGAGGGAGGAGAGGAGGTAAGGAGGGTGCGGCTAGGCTGAGGAGGCGAGGACGGCGACGGCGAGGTCGCGGGGAGGTCGGCGGCGCAAGCACGAGGAGGCTAGGGTTAGGGCTCGGAGGGTTCTCGTGGGTTTTGGTTGAGGACGAGGGACTGCTGGGAGAATATAATAGAGAGAGAGAAAGAGTTGGTTAGAGAGAGGGAGAAAGATTTTTAGAGATAGAGAGAGAAGGAGATTAGAGAGAGATAGAGAGAGAGAGAGAGATGGGATCGGGGGCCCACGAGGTGATTTTTGAGCTCGTGATTGGCTGGGAAAGGGGGGTTAGGTAAAATAAAATTTTAAAAGATTTTAAAAAGAGATTTTAACGTTAAAAATAGTAACGGAAAATATATATTATAGTTTTAAATATATTTAATCAAACGGGCATCTTTGGCGCTAAATGAAACATTTCCAAATCGCGCCCGGGTTGCGCCCAAATGCTCCAAATTCAAATTATAGGATTTTAAGCGAGTTCCAAATTTTGAAAAGAGGTGTTTTGTGATTAAAATGCATGCCCCCAAGTCGGACACTTGCACGCGCGCGTAGACGTCCCAACTTGCCCGTTTAGCCGAACGGGAAGAAATCTCGACACGCGGACGCTACCACGCGACTAGTGGCGACGAGTAGGCCAACATGGATATTTTTAATTTCATTTTAGGTGTTAAAATTTGTTATGTGCCAAAATGACTTAACCGGTTAAAATTTAGCAATAAGCACCAAACAATCAGGATAGTTGGAATGAGCAATATATAACACTCAACTAGTAATAGAAATAGTATTATTGGGCTCGGGTGTTACATCATACCCAACTACAAAAAGAATTTCGTCCTCGAAATTCCAAGGATACAAGGTAGCTAACTACCGGAAAAGGTGAGGAAATTTCTGCCGGATCTCGTCTTCTCGCTCCCAAGTGGATTCTCCATGCGATCGATTACCCCAAGAAACTAGTACAAGAGGGATAACCTTGTTCTTAAGAACCTTTTCTCTTCGATCCTTGATTTCAACTGGTCGCTCCTCAAAAGTTAGGTCCTCCCGTACAGTCAACTCCAAATGATCCAAGACGTGAGTCTCATCTCTGACATACCTCCGTAGTTGAGATACATGAAACACATTGTGCACTCCTGCCAATGACTGGGGTAGCGCCAAACGGTACGCTACCTCTCCAACACGCTCCAATATCTCGAAGGGTCCAACGAATCGAGGGCTAAGCTTTCCCCGACTTCCAAAGCGAATCACCCCTCTAGTCGGTGATATCTTCCGGAATACCAAATCACCCACGGGGAACTCTAGAGGTCTTCTTGACTTGTCAGCCCAACTTTTCTGTCTGTCTTGAGCTGCCTTCATATGCTTCCTGATTGTATTCACCTTCTCGACTGTCTGTACCACCAAAACTGGTCCTAGTAATCTGCGTTCACCAACGTCATCCCAACAAACGGGTGAACGGCACTTACGACCATACAACGCTTCAAACGGAGCCATCTGAATAGTCGCTTGGAAGCTGTTATTGTATGAAAACTCCACCAGGTGTAGATGATCTTCCCAAGAACCTTTGAAGTCCAACATGCATGCTCTCAACATATCTTCAAGGGTCTGGATCGTTCTCTCCGACTGCCCATCAGTCTGAGGATGATAAGCTGTGCTAAACTTCAATCGAGTCCCCAAACTTTCTTGTAAACTCTTCCAGAAGTGCGACAAGAACCGAGTGTCCCGATCAGACACGATGCTTACCGGCACTCCATGCAATCTTACAATCTCCTGCATGTACCGCTCTGCCAAAGTTTCCGTCGATTGACCAACCCGAAAAGGAATAAAGTGAGCTGCCTTGGTTAACCGATCGACAATCACCCATACTGCATTGTTGCCCTTTGGACTCCGCGGTAAAGTCGTCACGAAATCCATGGTTATATGTTCCCACTTCCACTGAGGGATCGGAAGTGGTTGCAACAAACCAGCAATCCTTTGGTGTTCTGCCTTGACTTGTTGACACACCAAGCACTTAGCCACGAAGCGAGCAATTTCCCGTTTCATACCTTCCCACCAGAAGTGCTGTCGAATATCTCGGTACATCTTTGTCCCTCCTGGATGTACAGAGTAAGCTGAACTGTGTGCCTCCTTCATAAGTTCTTCACGCATATCCCCTTTTGGCACACACACACGGCTACCATACCTCAACGAACCATCTTCGTGGATCAGTAAATCAGTCCGTAGTCCGGCTTCAACCTGCTCTCGAAACTTTTGCAGTCTAGGATCCTGCGATGGTGCCGCTTTAATCTTCTCAACTAAGGACGACTGTAGTTGCAACTGCATCAACTGTCCCGTAGCATGTGGTAGCACAACCTCCAAGTCAAATCTCTGAAAATCCGCAATGATCTCCCTTTGTGCGGTCAATATCTGAATTGCTGGTAACCGACTTAGCGCATCCTGCACGACGTTAACCTTTCCCGGATGGTACTTAAGATCGAGGTCGTAGTCGGCTATCAGCTCCAACCATCTGCGTTGCCTCATGTTCAACTCCTTCTGAGTGAATACATACTTCAAACTCTTGTGATCTGTAAAGACTTCGACTCTCTCGCCCAAAAGGTAGTGTCTCCAAATCTTCAGGGCGAAGATCACGGCTGCAAGCTCCAAGTCATGAGTCGGATAATTCTTCTCATGAGTCTTCAGTTGTCTCGATACGTAAGCGACGACCTTCCCATTCTGCATCAAACACATCCCAATCCTTTTCCAGATGCGTCGCTGTGAATCACCAGTCCTCCTGAATTATCTGGTACGGTCAGGATCGGGGCGGTTATCAACTTCTGCTTCAACGTCTCGAAGGCCAATGCACATCCATCCGTCCAAACAAACGGTACCTCCTTGCGCGTAAGCTTGGTTAACGGCTCTGCCAAACGAGCGAAGTTCTCCACAAATCTCCTGTAGTATCCGGCGAGTCCAAGAAAACTTCTTATCTCCGCAACATTCTTTGGAATAGGCCAATCTCGAACTGCTGCAATCTTTTCGGGATCGACGGCGATTCCATCGCCCGACACAACATGCCCCAGAAACTTCACTTCTTCCAGCCAGAATTCGCACTTACTCATCTTCGCGAATAATTTCTCCTGTCTCAGCGTCTGCAGTGCGATCCTTAAATGCTCAGCATGCTCCTCCGGAGTCTTCGAGTATACCAGAATATCGTCAATGAAAACCACAATAAACTGGTCCAGGTATGGTGAAAGACCCTGTTCATCAAATCCATGAATACTGCCGGCGCATTCGTCACTCCGAAGGGCATCACTAGATACGCGAAATGTCCATATCGAGTTCGAAACGCCGTCTTGCAAATGTCCTCTGCTTTCACTCGGACCTGATGATATCCTGATCACAAATCCAGTTTCGAGAATACCCTCGCGCCACTAAGCTGCTCAAAAAGTTCTCCAATTCGAGGGATCGGGTACTTGTTCTTAATAGTCACCCGGTTCAATTCTCGATAATCAATGCACATCCTTCTCGTGCCGTCCTTCTTCTTTACTAAAAGAACTGGAGCTCCCCAAGGCGAGTTGCTGCTTCGAATCCAACCCTTCTCGAGTAATTCACCAACTTGTTTCTTAACTTCTTCCAATTTCACCGGTGCCATCGGATAATAAGATTTTGATACTGGCGCTGCACCAGGAATAAGGTCAATCGCAAACTCCACATCTCGCTTTGGAGGTAAGCCTGATATGTCTTCAAACACATCCATAAAGTCACGAACAACTGCTGGCTCTTCATTACTATCAACTTCCATAGCTGCAAGAACACTGTTTGTCGGCCTAGCCCTAAACTCGACTGGCCCGACAGAACTGCTTCCTTACCGTAACTGCTGTCTGCATCGTTGGCCGCGAAAGGTCCAGCGAGACTACTGAGTCTCGTCCATTCTGCTGCATGCACGTCCACGGCTGCTCCATTCTGCCTTATTCCGATGAACTTCTCTTCCATTTCCTCCGCGCAGTCCGCGGAAGGACTTCTCCAGGAAACTCTTAGAGAAATCCGCCCACTGCTTGGCTTGGGCAAGCGGGTCTCCTCCACAAGCCATCACTCTCGGGCGTAATCCACTAGCTGAAAGCGCACCACATCAACTCCTTTGTCCTCTGGAATCTGTGTCGAAATCAGCAAATCCCCCGTGTCACTAGCCACTGCTCGGCTGGCAACGGCTCCTCCAGACCAGTGAAAGTAGACGGACCCAAAAGTCTGAAATCTGCTACGGTCCTTACTCGGTCAACTGGTCTAGTTCCATCGTTGTTTACAGACTGCTGAACGATCTGCAAACCTTCCTGGAACGAATCCGCTTGCTGCTAGATCAGCTCGGGCTGTTTCCCTGATTTCCAACATTCCTCTTATCACTCCAAGCATGGCGGCTTCGTTCACACGCCTCTGGTACGTCTTCAACTCCTTACCTGTCATAATCCTGAACTCAAAACACCCAACATTAGCATGATGATAGATTCTGAATGTGGATCAAGGCTAGAACTCCAAGATACTTAAATAGAGTACCGTATTGTCGCTATGCCGCGGTATCATAGCCGCAATTACTTAACTCCACCCAAGTCGCCTAAGTCCTAGAGATAACAAGAAGTTAGGTTTTCGAGTTGACAATGCAAAGTAAGTTCGCATGTCGACATGATCCGGAAGAATGATTCAAGGATGGTAAAACGGTCAAGGTGGCAGGACATGTTTCCTAATTACGGGTATTATGATCCATGTATCGGGTGCAATACCCAACTACAAAAGAATCAACCCAATTAACCTGGCTCTGATACCAAAAGAACCATGTCACGCCCCGCTTCCCAGAGTACGCAAGATTGGGCACGTGACATAGCCAACCATGCTACCTGTGGGTAGGAAGTATCCATCCACAGTCATATTACGGTTGTAGAGATATCAAGAACAAGATAAATAAACTAATCTAGCACATGTCCAAATCCATAATAATGAGAGTCAATAAACAATAAGTGCGGAAGCAAATGATCCAATACAATAATAGAAAGGTACGTCCCATAATGCGGGATCGCACCTGGAAATAAAATGCAATAAACGAACTAACCACTATAGAACTCAAATCAGCCTGCTGGCTGAAGTACTCCTGCTCGGTCGGCGACAGTAGTAAAGAATCTGGGCCATGCAAAACCCAGACGTCAGCGCGTCAAGTCAACCAAGTATATAATATGAACATGGTAATAAGCAATGCATGGATAAACATGAATAAAGAAATATTATGAAACAACAGTGCAGGGTAATGTGCAGTGGGTAACTAAACTGTTCTATCAGGTTTCTACTCTAAAGTCTTTGAAATCAATTGATGAATCGTCGATGTAACTCAATAGTATCCCGTGCGTGCCCGGGACCACGGTCAAGGTTCTCGGGGCTGAATCCGAGACGTGCCGCTAAGCAGTAATAGGTAGCTGGATGGATGAGTGATGTCAGCATCATCACTCCAGGGCAGGCCAAGCCCGTAAGACTGATCAGAACCGGTATCGAACTGTTGAGTTACAAGTCGGTTTCACCTTTGATTTCCCCATACCCCCAAGCTATGTATGTCAGGTCAGGTATTCAATAATCAAGGATTAATGCCGACACAGGATCAGGTAACAGGTCAGGTTTGTCTGGATAGACAACAGGAGTGGCCCAAGTCAAGTTTGTCGGCATTAGGCATGAGATCAGGTAACAAGTCAGGTCGTAGTACAGTAGGTTGAGTCAGTATGTACAGGGTGTCATGTCTGGTGTATCAGTATGTAAATATATATCAGGTGTAGCAGGGTCGAGTCAATATGCAATGTAACCGAGTATGTGCTCTCAACAGATATACAATCAAATAAGCAACAGCCGCAAGAAAAGTAATTAACAATAACGGTTCACTTAATCACAATGGCACATGAATATGGTGCAGTTGTGTGATATTAACAGGTTCGAGCACCCTTGGGGTGCAATAATCACAAACATAACGCAATATTAATAACAGCAGGCAATAGAGATATAGGTGAGCGACTATTATCCT
This sequence comes from Agapanthus africanus, assembly GCA_030015575.1. NCBI lineage: Eukaryota > Viridiplantae > Streptophyta > Magnoliopsida > Asparagales > Amaryllidaceae > Agapanthus > Agapanthus africanus. The sequence continues at coordinate 428,034,980 of CM057340.1, forward strand.
CTAAATAGTAAAATGATTAGCAGGTAGTTGTTATTAAGGTTACGGTGGCAAAATACGATTTAGGTGGCAGTATTATAATGTACATCATATTTCGTCCAATGAGACAAGTAGCAATACTTAGTTAATATAGCAAGTTCGTGAGTCAAACATTTAATTAGTTTAACGTAGCATGTAGCAAGAAATCTTGCCTCGACGGTTTCGCAAACCGGAAAACACGAATGCCACGTCGGCGGAAAACACGAGACGGATGCACGGGCCACGGATCGAGTCCAAACAGTGATCAGCGGGACCACACGGACCAGTGTACTTCGCTGGAGCGTCGGGTCCAAACGACGGCACGGTCGGAATCCGGCAAAAGTCAAAGGCGACGAAGTTAGCAACACGTAACAAAGACCAGCGAGGGATTAAACATGAATGGAAAGCTAAAGGGATGCTTACAGGGAAGAACCAGGGGCAACTACGACGGGCCCGACGGCGATGGGCGCACCGGCGGTGAACAGGAGATGCGGCGAGGGATGGAATTTCTCTGGTTCGCTGGAAAGAGGGTGGTGCGGTGAGTCGAGGGGTGCTGGCCCGCTCTGGTGATCGAGGGGAGACGGAGGTGGCTCTGGTGACGACGGCGAGGATCGTCGGCACGTTTTCCGGCGACCCGGGGGTTGGTGCTAGGGTCGGGCTCGGGTTCTGGTGGTCCGGCGAGGGGAGGAGGAAGACGACGACGAGGTCGGGACGAGGGTGAAGAGAGGGAGTCCCTGGCGTCGTTGGCGATGGGAGGCGGCGGCGACGGCGAGACCCGTGTGCGGGTGGTGGCGTCGGGGTTGGGTCGCGGGCTCTGAAGGAGGGAGGAGAGGAGGTAGGGAGGGTGCAGCTAGGCTGAGGAGGCGAGGACGGCGACGGCGAGGTCGCGAGGAGGTCGGCGGCGCAAGCACGAGGAGGCTAGGGTTAGGGCTCGGAGGGTTCTCGTGGGTTTTGGTTGAGGACGAGGGACTGCTGGGAGAATATAATAGAGAGAGAGGAAGAGTTGGTTAGAGAGAGGGAGAAAGATTTTTAGAGATAGAGAGAGAAGGAGATTAGAGAGAGATAGAGAGAGAGAGAGATGGGATCGGGGGCCCACAAGGTGATTTTTGAGCTCGTGATTGGCTGGGAAAGGGGGGTTAGGTAAAATAAAATTTTAAAAGATTTTAAAAAGAGATTTTAACGTTAAAAATAGTAACGGAAAAAATATATTATAGTTTTAAATATATTTAATCAAACGGGCATCTTTGGCGCTAAATGAAACATTTCCAAATCGCGCCCGGGTTGCGCCCAAATGCTCCAAATTCAAATTATAGGATTTTAAGCGAGTTCCAAATTTTGAAAAGAGGTTTTTTGTGATTAAAATGCATGCCCCCAAGTCGGACACTTGCACGCGCGCGTAGACGTCCCAACTTGCCCGTTTAGCCGAACGGGAAGAAATCTCGACACGCGGACGCTACCACGCGACTAGTGGCGACGAGTAGGCCAACATGGATATTTTTAATTTCATTTTAGGTGTTAAAATTTGTTATGTGCCAAAATGACTTAACCGGTTAAAATTTAGCAATAAGCACCAAACAATCAGGATAGTTGGAATGAGCAATATATAACACTCAACTAGTAATAGAAATAGTATTATTGGGCTCGGGTGTTACAAGCTCAGGCGCCGGCACTCTCATCGGCCCTCTAATCCTGTAAATCTCTGAGAATCACGAGTGCCCAACATCGGCATCCAAAAAGCATAAATACTCGTGTCCAGCATCGACACGCAAATCCTCATCCATCGGGCCCTGTCAGTCCGGGTCAGCCCACAGGCTCCGTCTGCGGTATCGGCCCTCGGCCCCGGCAGTACGGATCACCCCGCACCCATCTATCGACTCTGATCAGTATACTCCGGATAACTGTCAGGTCCAACCAATCACCGGTAGGTAGTAGTCCTTCTGCCAGCCTCATCGTCTACTACACAGCGAAACCGTTCTCGCCCCGGGGTACCATACCAGGTCCACCATGTACCCGTAATCGGCCTCATCCATCTCCTCGATTCGGGTTCACATATAACACTCTAGCACCGAGGAAACACATGGTGGACGCACCGAAATATCATATCAAGGGAATCGGGTTTTTAAATGATTATATATTTGAAATAGCCACGGTTCCTAAATCCAGAAATCACATGTAATCCAAAACAATATGCAAGTCAATTATCCGATATGATATGTGCATCAAGTATGAATATCATGTCAAGTCACATAAAGATGAGCTACAACATAATGATCCGATGTGATATATGCATCAAGTATGAATATCATGTCAAGTTACATAAAGATGAGCTACAACATAATGATCCGATGTAAATTCTACAGTGTGAGTGTCATGGCAATTACTAACGGTGTGTGTGTAACATGCAGGATAGTGCTCGTGCAACATGAACCGTTAGTAAGAGTGCGGTGTTCTATCAATTCTAGTTTATATACATACATCAGGGAATGTGGTATGCACTAAATAGTAGCCATGAACAGTCAATGTATGGAAATGTAGCTATAAGATCCTATCATCCCTGACATAGAACGCCATGCGGGCGATACCCTGTAGATGTTAAATCTACTCACCGTAGTCTCTCGCTAGGTATAGCCAACAACTTGTTTCCCCTTCTGCGCGGCGTCCGCCGTACTCGCCTGCGAACCTAGAATTACACAATATATCACACATAAGCTTGAAGTCACACAAACGCGACATTTAAACCGAACTAGTAACTCATGTCATGAACCAAGCGCGCGTGTGCGCGATACGCTAAAACGTGTGATTACGCGCCTGACGCCACTCCGACGCGTCGCGATACGCAGAAACCCAAAACCCATACACACATATCACGCGTGTCCCGAAGATTAAAATACGGGAAAATAGGTAATCACCTACAGATTTAGATACAGAAATGATATTGTAAAACTATATATACCAAAATAACCTACATAGCAGCAGACTCCAGTGGCCCAAACCCCAAATCCCAACTCACCCATCTGGCCGCAAATTGCGGCCAGAATGAATATTCCGGCGGCCTGGGTAGGGGGGTGGGCTCCCAGGTTTGGTGTGTGCACTCTATACCCCCATACATGCTACAGTAATATCTAGTTTTGCTCTGGAACATCTCGGGTAGTAGCAGATCCTACAGAGCCTTAAATCAAGTTAAAATCCACACTTTTGCACTAAAATGGAACTTTATGGTATTTCTGTGCAAACTGAAACAAAACCTGGCCTAAAATAGCTCTAATAACACATAATAGAGCTAACTCAACTAACAAAACCCTAATCTAACATGAGAATCATAAATATCCTTTAATATCACTAAAAATGCACAAAAATGAGATTTTTGCTAAAGAATACTACAAGTTTAAGGAAAAGGGGTGCTAACATGAGTTAATACCTTCAAAACACCTTATGAAACACCAAATTCCCAGCTTTAACCCCAAGGGTGCAGATTTGCCTTTGAACACCTTAAAAAGCCCCTTTTTCCAAGGTTTTGTGAAGAAAATGAGTTGATTTGTGTAGGGTTTTGTGTAGGGATCAAAAGAGAAATGAAAAAGGAGAAGAAAAGATGGAGAAAGATGGGGGTTTTCTGCTGGAATGCTGCAGAATTCTGAAGTGGGGAGAAGAGAGAGAGAAGGGAAGAAAATGGGTCTAAAGGTCAAACTTTCACCTAACCACCATGCCTCATTGTTTAATTGGATTTTGAATTATAAAAAGGGTTATGATATGATTAAAATGGTGGGGATAAGTTAGCAACCATGCAACAAAAGAATTGGCTAACACTTTAAACCTAGGTCTCAAAAATGGCTAAGTGTGCAATGCGTACATTACAAAGGAAAATTTCCAATTAGGGTAAACCCGACTAAAATAACTAATAATCCTATGTACACATATAAAATAACACGCTCAATTGCAAATTATCACGAAAAAATTTCTAACGAAAATTCAAAGTGTTACAATCTACCCCCCTTAAAGAAATTCAGTCCCCGAATTTAAAAATCTAACTATACGCACCTTCAAAAAGATGGGGATACATCTTCCTCATCTCGCTCTCGGTCTCCCAAGTGACCTCCTCGCCGCTCTGGCCACGCCAAAGTACCTTGACGGACGGTATCTCTTTCAACCTCAATTTCTTCACTTGTCGATCCAAGATCATCACCGGCTGCTCTGCATAAGAAAGGTCGCGCTCAAGCTGGATCGTCGGGTGCTGAATCGCATGCGAAGGATCATGAAGGTATCTGCGGAGCATCGAAACGTGAAATACAGGGTGCACGTCTAGAAAACTGGGCGGAAGGGCTAATCGATACGCAACCGCACCAACACGCTCGAGGATCTCGAAGGGGCCCACATATCTAGGACTAAGCTTCCCCTTCTTCCCAAACCTCATCACGCCTTTCATTGGGGAGACCCTCAAGAAAAAATGATCACCAATAGAAAACTCAAGTCTGCGCCGACGACGGTCCGCATAAGATCTCTGCCTACTATGGGCTGCTCTCATCCTATCGCGAATCAACTGGATCTTCGCGGTCGTCTCCTCAACAATCTGCGGCCCTAAAATACTGCTCTCACTGAGCTCCGTCCAACATGTGGGCGATCTGCATCTCCTCCCATAGAGAGCCTCAAACGGTGCCATCTGAATGGTCTCCTGGTAGCTGTTATTGTAGGAGAACTCTACTAAGGGTAAATGATGATCCCAGCTACCTCCAAAGTCTAAGACGCATGCTCTGAGCATGTCCTCGAGAGTCTGAATAGTCCGCTCTAACAATCCGTCGGTCTGCGGATGAAATGTTGTGCTAAAACTCAAGCGAGTGCCCAAAGCCTCCTGAAGCCTCTGCCATAGCCGGCTGGTAAACTGGGTGCCTCTATCGGACACGATACATGTCGGAACTCCGTGCAGTCGTACAATCTCGTCAATGTAAATCTGGGCATACTGAGCAAATCCAAAAGTCGTCTTCACCGGTAGGAAGTGAGCCGCTTTCGTCAAACAATCAACGATCACCCAGATGGAGTCATACCCTCGACTAGTCCTAGGTAGACCCACAATAAAGTCCATAGATATCTATTCCCATTTCCACTCCGGAATGGGTAACGGCTGTAGCTATCCCGCAGGCCTCTGGTACTCAGCCTTGACTTGCTGACAAGTTAGGCATCTCGACACAAAATCTGCGATGTCTCTCTTCATTCCGTCCCACCAGTAAACACCTCTCAAGTCATGGTACATCTTGGTGGAACCGGGATGAACACTATATACCGATCGATGTGCCTCCTCAAGAATCTCGCGCCACAATCCCTCAGCATCTGGTATGCACAGTCTAGTCCCAAATCGTAATATCCCCTGATCATCGATCACGAACTCGGAAAATATGCCATGTCCCATCTGTGTCCTGATCTCTGAACAGCGGTCATCACTGTGCTGTGCCTCATGTATACGGTCAAGCAACTGTGGGCGTGCACGAACATGCGCAATCGGTCCTCCGAACGGCGTAAACTCGAACTGTACCCGGCTGTCGCATAAGATCTGCCAATCTGCCGACGACTGCCTCTGCACTGCGCTCAAACAAGATAGACTACCCTCGGGCCTCCTGCTCAAAGCATCCGCCACTACATTCGCCCTGCCCGGGTGATATAAGATCTCACAATCGTAGTCCTTCACTAACTCCATCCATCGGCGCTGTCTAAGGTTCAGGTATCGCTGCTGAAATATATACTTTAAGCTCTTGTGGTCAGTGAATATCTGGCACGACTCTCCATACAGATAATGTCGCCAGATCTTAAGTGCAAAGACCACTGCAGCCATCTCCAGATCATGAGTGGGGTAATTCTGTTCATGTTTCTTTAATTGCCGCGAAGCATACGCGATCACCCTGTCATGCTGCATTAAAACGCACCCTAGCCCCACTCGTGAAGCGTCACAGTAGACCACAAATCCACCTGATGCTGAATGTAATGATAGCACTGGTGTCGTAGTCAGTAGAGCCCGTAGCTGCTGGAAACTGTGCTCACACTCCTCCGTCCAATCAAAGCGAACTCCCTTCCGGGTCAACCCGGTCAAAGGTGTAGCAATGCGAGAGAAGTCCTGCACGAATCGCCTGTAATAGCCTGCCAGCCCTAGAAAGCCGTGAACCTCCGTCACTGACGTGGGTCTAGGCCAACTCCGAACTGCCTCGATCTTCCTCGGGTCTACACATATACCATCTCGTGTAATCACGTGCCCCAAGAAGTATACGCTGTCTAGCCAGAAAGCATACTTGGAGAATTTGGCGAAAAGCTGATGCTCCCTCAAGGTCTGCAGTGTAATCCGCAGGTGCTGCTCGTGCTCCTCTCTACTCCGAGAATACACCAAGATATCCTCAATGAACACTATGATGAACAGATCAAGATACGGCCAGAAAATACGGTTCATCAAGTCCATAAATGCTGCTGGCGTGTTGGTGAGTCCGAACGACATCACCAAAAACTCATAATGGCCGTAGCGCGTGCGGAAAGCTGTCCCAGAAATGTCCTCCTGTCGAACCCGCAGCTGATGGTAGCCTGATCGCAAATCGATCCTCAAAAAGTATCCTGCCCCCTGAAGCTGGTCGAACAAATTGTCGATGCGTGGCAAAGGATACCTGTTCCGCACTGTCACCCTGTTCAGCTGACGGTAGTCAATACACAGACGAAAACTGCCGTCCTTCTTCTTGACGAACAGGACTGGAGCACCCCAAGGAGAAAAACTGGGTCGAATAAGTCCCTTATCAAGCAAATCTTGCAACTGGCCCTTCAATTCTCTAAGTTCCGCCGAGGCCATCCGATAAGGCGGTACAGAAATAGGCCCCGCGCCAGGAACCAAATCAATACAGAAAGAAATATCACGCTCGGGCGGTAGCCCAGGAAGCTCGTCAGGGAACACATCAGGGAACTCGCTAACAACCGGAACCTGATCCATCGGAACCTCTGTAGCTCTAGTATCGCAAACATAGGCAAAAAATCCCTGACATCCCTTCCTTAAAAGCTGTCCAGCGCGAAAAGAAGAAATCACACTGGGAGGGGTAACACCACGGTCCCCCAACACAACAACAACCGACTCGCCGGGAAAACAAAATCGAACTGTCTTCTCGCGGCAGTCAACAGAGGCATAGCACGTGGCTAACCAATCCATGCCCAAAAGAACGTCGAAGTCCAACATCTCAAGAAGGATCAAATCGACAGGCAACTCTCTCTCGCCAATACGGACGGTACAGGATCGGAACACGTGCCTAGCAACAAACGACTCTCCCACAGAAGTAGTCACAACAAGCGGCTGGTCAAGCAAACCGGACTCTCTACCCAAACTCGGCACAAAGTGTGTGGATACGTACGAGTGCGTGGATCCGGGATCGAATAACACGTGTGCATCAAAAGAACATACTGGAAGGATACCTGAAACCACCGCATTGGACGCCTGCACGTCCTGATGCATCAAAGCAAAAACTCGCACCTGTCCTCCACCTGCGACTGACTGTCCACTGCCGGCCGCTGGCTGCCCTCTACCTCGGTCACCTCGTCCTCTATGAACAAATCCTCCGCGACCACGACCTCTCTGTGCATGCGTCTGACGCGGAGTAACAGTAGGTACTATCGGCAATGCCGTCTGGGGTGGTGAAAGTGGTAATGTAACATGTGGTGCTGTCGCCTCACTCCAGGGTACCTCACGACAATCTCGCACACGATGATAAGAACTCTCGCAACGGAAACATTCCGATGATGGTCGCTGACCCTCCTGGGGATAGGAGCTAAACAACCGGCCTCGCCTCGAATCTCTGCCACCTGCAAGGTGCCTGTCACGGCGCCGAAAAGGCCGTCTCTGCACTGACGTATCTGCACGAACTCTCTTCGGCTCTGGAACTGCCGAAGTCTCAGCAAGGCGCTCCTCAACTAATAATGCTGCATCTACTGCTGCTGCATATGTCTCGTAATGCTGCGCGCTGATAGCAAGGAATAGTGGTGTAAGCAAGCCTCAGACAAATCTCTTGACTCGCAACTCCTCGGTAGCCACTAAGTACAGAGCATAAACTGATAGCTCGGTGAACAGCACGTCATACTCTGCCACTGACATCTCTGGCGTCTGGCGTAAGGACTCGAACCTGCGTGCTCTAGCATCTCTGACACTCAAGGGAAGAAAGCGGGAAAGGAATAGCGCCACGAACTCTGTCCAGGTCATAGAAGGGAGACCTGCTGCTCTACCCTTCTCGACTGATTCGCACCATTTCTGCGCAAGACCTTCTAGGCGAAAGCTCGTGAACTCAACCCATCTCGCATCTGCGCATCTAAGTGAACGACATATCCGCGCCATCCTATCAATAAAAGACTGTGGGTCCTCGGCCACATCGGTGCCTGTGAAGACCGGAGGCTTCAGCCTCATAAACTCTGACAGCGATACTGTAATAACCTCTGTAGTCGCAGGTGCAACTGCCTGCACTGTGGGTACCACCGCGGTCTCTGCAACGGGTGGAACTATCTCTGGTCACTGTAAGTGCACGGCGGCGCCCCGGCCGTCAATCCGACGCCGGAATGCGGAAACGGTGAAAAACTTTAATTTTGCGGACTTAGCAAACCGGCACCACCGCGCACTAAACACCCGGATCGTAACCATTAACAAGTCTAAGCTAACTAGAAGATGGGTTAGAGATATACCGACGATCCAAGTCCTCCGGTCTTCTCGTCATGGTCCCGATCTCCTGCGGAAAAGTCCCGTCTCCTCCTCGTCGCCGGAAGTGCACCACATCGCCTACTTTGTTTACGGGCTCCCACCTCAATGCCGAGGCAACTCGGGCACGAAGCCGGCTACTCGACGTGCCCAAGGTTTGCTGTAGAATATGTAGTAGAGGATTGTGTCTCATTTGGGGTTTTGGAGATGCCGTTGGTGGAGGGATAGAAGTGAACCTTTTGGAGAGGGAGTTGTAGGGGTTTCTCAAAAACTCAAGATACAAAATTTTCCACCACATGAAAATGAAAATCCCACACCCACTAGGAATGGCCGGCCCCCCCATATTGGTGTGATTGGAGAGAGAGAGAGAATGGCTTGAACAATAATGCAAAGAAAATGATGGCTTGAAAAGTCCAACACTCAACAACCATCTCTTCTCCCATCATCACAACCAAAGTCAAGAAATCATGAAAACAAAGTCAAGAAATCAAGGTAAGGTTCAACCATGATGAAGTCAAAAAGTCAAGCAAGGTCAAGGTATGGTGAGTCATCATGACACAAGGAAATATGCAAAGAACCCCTCCACAAATGCCTATTTGCAACAATGCAAATAAACCCTCCTCCACCAAACTTCGGCCAATGAACGGAACAATGGAAATTGGCCGAAACGGAAAGCAAACTGGCAACTCCAGAAAACTGGTCCCGTAATAAATTACAGGAAAACCCCGATACTGTGCATACACACCCGCATTTGTATTCCGATCGAAATACAAATGCAATGAGACAAAATCTCCACTGTACTATACTAGGATCCGGCTTATACCAAAGCCGGCTAGTAATATCTGTTCGATCCTGATCCGTGCAATACCGCACGTATCTGATCGAACCCTGCCATATAACCATACGGCCTATAGTACAGACTGTCCGATCCTGATTCGTGCAATACCGCACGTATCTGATCGGACCCTGCCATATCTCCATACGGCCTCTACAACCTTTCGCCCGAAAGCTGAGTAACTGAATGTGGGGGACTATAAAGACTCGTCAACACCTTGGTTGTGGATTTAACCACTAGCACGTCAGAGGTATAAGCCAATACGTAACGGGCTACCAGGTATTGACCAAAAGGGACGTCTGTGAGCGAACTCAGCCTGACTCCCTACTGAGCCTGTCAGTGATAATATCCGTGCAGTCCGGTCCGTTCGTCTATGAGCATCGCATGGCGGGCCTAGGGGGTTGGTAAAAGTCAGACCCCCAAAAGCGGTACAAGTCGTGTCGGAGTGTAGCCCAGAACACCCTGAGATACTACTGGAATACCTACCAGTAAATCTCCTTGCCTTGGCCAAGGACTTTGTGTAATGGCTCTCCTAGACACAGCACGACCTCACCCCCAATACCGGGAGAGACGAACCCCTGAAGATACGCTCACTGCCTCCATGTGGCTCGGGACTGTACCCAACTAAAACCTGTTTGCACGACTCCTTTGAGCCGTGGTAGGGTAGTAATCAAAGTACAGTGGGAACTCACACGAGACAAATGACGATCCCCAGGTCGATGAACTAACCTGCACACATGTCACCAGGGAACTGCCATCTGACGTCTGGTATATGACCAACTGGCATGTTCCCGGCGAGTCCTGTCCGGTGTACTCATAACCCAATGAGCACCTGTATACATCTTAGGTGATCCAACTGACACCAGTGGCTTGTGAGACCGGCCACCGCCCCTCGTCGGGGTCTCGACTGTATACACTAGTCTACTAATGGAGTATCGATGCCCAGTCTCGAAACTCCCACGACTAGGGACCTTTTAAGGATAAGCTTATAGACCCCCAGCTCCCACTTATATGATCGCCCTCATACTGCTGGTGGTCAAGCAAGAATCCTAGGGGCTCTATCAACGTGTAATAGCGACGTGTCAGGTCACCTAAAGCAGTACACGATGATAAAGGTAAACCAGATAGCATACTATCATCTCGAGTAAGACTGTCCTACCGGGATAGGTCCTCCCTCAATCATTACAATCACGTACCTGTGACCTAATAATTGACTCTGAGGGCACTATCTCCAACAATCTCCCACTTGCACTCAAGGCTAATTATTGCGATGTCGCATACTCACAGCCCGTGTGATACCGAACACCCAACTCCTCTACTAGTCAGTCTCACAAAGCTCGTTTGCGAAACTATTGCGTTCGAGGAATAGCCTCAGTGAGTGGATCCGCTTAGTTGTTTCTCCCTTTGTCTCTCTATATCTCAAGTTCGCGGAGAAAACCATCTCCCGAAAAGAGCAATACCTGTCTCAGAATATGTCTGGATGTCTGATGGGACCTAGCTCATAAATGAACTCCAAATCCAAACTTCTTAGACTGTATCGTCAACTGAACTTAATCAGTATCCTGCGCGGCATGCCTCCCTCAGTATTGCCTTGGACCACCTGTCCAAAATACTGCCCCTCATCAGAAGGAAAAACTATAACTCTGACAACCTCCTTGTCGTCCATGTCACCTTGGAAGCCTGGAATGAAAACTGTTTCCCGAATGAGGCTGTCGTTATCATATCCCTAGAACATCCACTTATGTTCTAAAACTGCTTCCGACCGTTTCTCCAGGATTGGATCAATGTCAACTTATTGCATCTAGTGCAAGAACAACATCTGGTGTGGTACTTGACATCTCATGATTGACTCAATTGCCTAAGCAAGTGATCTGCCAATCATGCACATCCCTCTCCCCTTTAGTCTGTAAGACAGCTTCAGAGAGGGTGACTCCATCACCTGCAGGTATACTACCGTGCCAGGAGTCGTCCATCCTAAATACTCTTAGAATGCTGTCAAGTACCCTGATTGGGAAACCACCCAAATCTAGATCTAAAACCATAGATCTAGTAACCAGTATGTCTGATACAAAATCCATTTCCTTTGTGGAGAAACCACTGTGTGACGACCAAAGTATAACCGATCGTAGTGTAGGAGTTTCCTTTCCTACTCTGTGTATATCATCCAAATACCAGGATATCACACCCTACTACCTTCTCAACAGATCCATCCCTTATTCTGATGAAGTCAAACCCATGACTGTCACGTCAGAAATAGATGATCTATCTCCGCTACATCTGCTTTAGTCTATAAATAGACATAAGCTACCTGTCCACCAATGCTTCCGCTGCTCCCACTGACTACGACAACCCTCTGGTAGAGTCATATAGACGTACACTTCTAAAACTGGTTTAGAACGACGCTATACTCATCCTCCCGCCGGGTCTCGTAACCTGGAACAACAGCAATGGCAATTGTGGGTAAACAAGAACTTCCCTGTCACCGTCCTTGAGGCTACCGTAGTGCCTCTCGGGTGCCTGAAGTTACCCACCTTATCTGCGGAGTGGCCAATGGAATGTCAATCCAGATTGAATCTTTAGGTTCCTTATCAAATCTTCAGTAATCGTTTGTGGTTCTGGAATCACTTCCAGTTCTACCATACTCCCACTACTGTTTTCTGAAAAAATCCATTTTTAATAAAACTGTGGCGAGTCCAGAACAATATCGCTATTGTTCATCCAGATGGTAGAAAGTCAACCCTCGTCATAGCCTGGGTCAACCCATAAACAGCCATTACAGAAACGTGCCTTGAGTTGTCCAGTGTCTGGTTTTAATCATAAACCGGACAATTCCCCGTACCTTAACATCGTTAAGATATGAACTGTTCTATATCCAATATAGAAACAGAGGCACTGATTTAATTGAACCAGATTCAAATCATGCAGCTGTCCCCAGCGCATGTCAACTAAATGGAAGGAGGCCGATCAGCGTTACTCAACTTAGGAAGCATTTCCAATTATGAGTAACCTGAAAGAGAAGCAAGTTCTCTTAATCATTACTATCAACTGAACACCATACACAAGTATCTACATCTTCGATCACTTTGAAGAATCCCGATACTTGTGACACCTGGTTCTCCACTCTATTCAAATACCAATAACTTCTCCAAATTCGGACCCTGTGTTTCCACGAAACACTTGTCTAAAAACTAGAGAAGTCATAAGTAAACTGAATGTAGTACGAGGACCAACCCCTCTGTCCTGATGGACCCTGGACAACATACAATACTCTGTATAAGTCCCTTGAGTCTGATAACTCATTCACTGTGTGTCGTAGGTTGAAAACTGTACTTATGGTTAAGAAGAATTACACCGCTGTTTAATGCTCCTTACCTAACCATCCACTGATATAGGTAAATGTCGTAGACATAATTTCAGAAAGGTATATCTCACTCTATGAAAATAGACGTACAGATATATCAATTTGAAATTGGTGCATAACAGCGGATATTCAAAACCAATTATTTGCCGACCGGCAAACAGCCCAGGTGATTTCCTCAAATATCACTGATTACAACGAATCCCGATATAATGAGGATAATCACCCAATTCCCAATAACTTACTCCCACTCATCATCTGTAAAACCATACAGATGTGAGAATCGTACCTGGTAAATACATACCCTGGAGTAAGTATCTAATCGGGAAATCAGTTTTCCTTTAACATTACACAGTGAAACTAAAACATTGAAATGTTCCGATGGGGTATTCTGGTATTCCTAGTAATGCCTCTTCCAGATTCACGACTGTAACCGTATAGTTCTTTGCCACCTCTCCAAATCCCTTCATATGTCTTTAGTCTTTACCTTCTGCACACCCTTTTAGGCCAAATGGTTTTCTTCCTTCCCTACCGTTCGGCACCAGCCTATGGTTTGGAAGAAGACTATCCAATAAGCATAATGGGTGTACTGTCCCAATCCTAGGAACACTCGCAAGGAGAGAGGGCGAAGATAAAAGACAACCGAATAAACCTTATTCCTATTTCTCCTGAACCAGAATCCATCCCCGAACTGGAACCAGTTCCATTCGAGTTCGTATATAACCATACGATGGAGTATCCAAATAAACTGTGGATCTTCGTAGTGATACGGAGTGTCCTGGAGAAATACAAAGGTGATGTGGGAGTGGTAACGAAATATTTGGTTTGGTCGTGAATATCTGTTGCAATTTACTTTGCCCTCCTACTAATCCCTTGCTTTGTCTGAACTTAATACCTTCTGCACACCATCGTTATGCTAATTGGTTTTCTTCATTCCCTACCGGTCGGCACCAGCCTAAGGTTTGGAAGAAGACAATCCAATTTGCGTAATAGGTGTACTACCCCTAAACCAAGGAGTACTCGTAACCTGAGAGAGGGTAAAAGGAAAAGACAACTGAATAATCCTATCCGTTTTCTCCAGAACCGGAAACCATCCTCGAATAAATTCTTTCGAGTTCGTATCTAACCATACGATGGTTTTGTCCAATGGAAGTGGACGTTCGTAGTAAAACGGGGTGTCCTGGAGAAAAGGGTAAAAGTAGGAGTGGCAATGAGGTTTGCAACTCTGACAATCCAAAAGCCAGTGTTTAAGAAGGTTCGGTCAACTTGGTCACTGAGTCATAGTCTTAGGGTCGGGTCAAATGGTCGCTGCCAGAGAGAGAGAGAAAAGAAACACTCAGCGTGCACTCTAACCTAGATCAGAATGGTTACCAATTTATCTAATCTGGAATCCTCCCACTGTACCTCAAATTTTCCTCCAAACCTGAAAGAAGAATTAGTCGGGGTTACCCGAGGAGTAAACTAACTCATCAGTGGGAATCGGGATCCAACTCTCATCGCATGATAACGTGACGGAATCCGCTCACGCTATCACACTCCAGAAGGTATGCGCATATCTGGCAAGTTTCAGTTCTTTTGAAACTCCCGATGTGATTTCTGCCCCATGCTCTTATGACCTTGACTTTGGCCAACATATCATAAGTCACATGTCAAGTTCTACCCGTCATTCTCCAGGTTAATTTGAATCCACCCGTACATACCCTTGACTTTGGCCAACATGGCAGTACGACTGTTCCAAACCAACGCATCTATCTATGCTGCATATGAATACCCAATAGCTACCAATCACTGTGCCTTGACTTTGGCCAACATACACAGCTTGAATACTATTGACCACCCATATGAAACGACGGAGGGCTACGAATGGTTTCTGGCGAAAACCTTTAACGTAAAGAACTTGATATCGTTGAAGGAACTGATAGCTTTTAAAAATATAGTGACGAAAACTTTCGCTAAAGAGGTCACTCCCGGTGAAGGGATCTCGGCTCTTTCCCCATAGAATGGGGTGCAGGATATTCCAACTGAATACCACGGTGCAAAGCAAAAGTAATCGGCTATAGTGAAGTTAATGCCCTGACGCAAACTTTTTGTCCAAGGGGTCATTCCCGGTGAAGGGATCTCGGCCCTTGCCTCGTCGACTGAGGAGCAGGATATTCCAACTGAATACCACGATGCAAAACAAAAGTGAACGTCCTTGCAATAACAGCTTTTTGAAAAGTGTTCCAACAACATCAGATTAGGTTTGTTTTAACTTGCATTGATCCGAATCAATGCAGTCCCATCAATTGATCACACCACAAAGAACGAAAAATATACTGATGTACGTATATGCCATCCGCATTCGCCACTGGGTCCCGTCATTACCCGTTAGGTTAGCTAACTAACGACAGAGCGGGGACTGGACTAGCGCGGATGCAAAACATATACTACATCTACTAATATATATACCAATATATAGTATTTCGCTCAAGGCGTGAATAGAATGCAACATCACAGAGAATGAACAGCATCACAGAAACAATACAGATATCTGGGATCCCCGGGTTTCACAGAGCCGCTGAAACCCGACGTTCCCCTGGTCGTGTGGATAGCCTGTGCAATGAAAACCTAGACCCCTACGGGCGCGGCAAGTCACCCGCCAAAACCTGAAGCGAGGCAGCCCCCTTCAGCGCCGTGAATGGACCACCCAGCACTTCACGGAATCCGGTAACTTGGGCACCCCTCCTGGGTCAACCTGTACCCCCTACGAGTGCGGCGAATAGCCCGCCAATCCTAGAGTGAAGCCCCCTTCCGTCTCAATGCCACGAGATGCGGGCTTGTTGCCCTCCAGAACCCGGCTATCCGTGCACCCCTCCGCGGGGCAATCCTAGTACAGAAAGTAAAATATACATACAACGGGTACATCGACCGCAACCAGGTCGTGCCCCAAAATAATAATACAAACAGGCAGTGACGGCAGTCCACATGTCGGACGCTCGCCCCGCAATATCAAATGTATATAATACAACAAAACTGTACTAGCATTGCATACAGGCTATCCCCACGACCGATCCGCAACATCACAGCATAAACACAAAACATCAACATGAAAGTCACGTTCGCAAATCCGTCTAACCGGGCTATAGCAGTTAGACCGGATTTACCGATCGAGTGACATTCACGGTCGCAGATATAATGTAAATACTGTGAAAAATGTGTTTAAAATTTTCCGATTGATCAAACAATTAACAAGTGGGCCCCCAAACAAAACTGTAGCAATCACAGAAAACCTGGGCTCAATTTTAATATCCCAAAACCCCTGAAATAAGCCCATAAGCCCACTGCAAAAAAATAATCACACGAGCCCACAAACTTGCGGCGGAAGCACGGCCAGAAGAGGGTTTTGGCCGCCCTTCCGCGGTCGTACGGAGGGATCGTGCTACGAAATTTTTTCAGTGTTCTTATAACTCCCTGCACATCATTCTGAGACCACCTGAAAAATTTTCCGAGACCAAAAATTTTCAACAGAAACTGATGCGAAGGCAATACGGGTTTTGGAACTTTTTGATCGATCGGAAATGCAAACACATTACACAAAGCTAGACTAAGTTAATGGCGAGGCTCTGATACCACTGTAAGTGCACGGCGGCGCCCCGGCCATCAATCCGACGCCGGAATGCGGAAACGGTGAAAAACTTTAATTTTGCGGACTTAGCAAACCGGCACCACCGCGCACTAAACACCCGGATCGTAACCATTAACAAGTCTAAGCTAACTAGAAGATGGGTTAGAGATATACCGACGATCCAAGTCCTCCGGTCTTCTCGTCATGGTCCCGATCTCCTGCGGAAAAGTCCCATCTCCTCCTCGTCGCCGGAAGTGCACCACATCGCCTACTTTGTTTACGGGCTCCCACCTCAATGCCGAGGCAACTCGGGCACGAAGCCGGCTACTCGACGTGCCCAAGGTTTGCTGTAGAATATGTAGTAGAGGATTGTGTCTCATTTGGGGTTTTGGAGATGCCGTTGGTGGAGGGATAGAAGTGAACCTTTTGGAGAGGGAGTTGTAGGGGTTTCTCAAAAACTCAAGATACAAAATTTTCCACCACATGAAAATGAAAATCCCACACCCACTAGGAATGGCCGGCCCCCCCATATTGGTGTGATTGGAGAGAGAGAGAGAATGGCTTGAACAATAATGCAAAGAAAATGATGGCTTGAAAAGTCCAACACTCAACAACCATCTCTTCTCCCATCATCACAACCAAAGTCAAGAAATCATGAAAACAAAGTCAAGAAATCAAGGTAAGGTTCAACCATGATGAAGTCAAAAAGTCAAGCAAGGTCAAGGTATGGTGAGTCATCATGACACAAGGAAATATGCAAAGAACCCCTCCACAAATGCCTATTTGCAACAATGCAAATAAACCCTCCTCCACCAAACTTCGGCCAATGAACGGAACAATGGAAATTGGCCGAAACGGAAAGCAAACTGGCAACTCCAGAAAACTGGTCCCGTAATAAATTACAGGAAAACCACGATACTGTGCATACACACCCGCATTTGTATTCCGACCGAAATACAAATGCAATGAGACAAAATCTGCACTGTACTATACTAGGATCCGGCTTATACCAAAGCCGGCTAGTAATATCTGTTCGATCCTGATCCGTGCAATACCGCACGTATCTGATCGAACCCTGCCATATAACCATACGGCCTATAGTACAGACTGTCCGATCCTGATTCGTGCAATACCGCACGTATCTGATCGGACCCTGCCATATCTCCATACGGCCTCTACAACCTTTCGCCCGAAAGCTGAGTAACTGAATGTGGGGGACTCTAAAGACTCGTCAACACCTTGGTTGTGGATTTAACCACTAGCACGTCAGAGGTATAAGCCAATACGTAACGGGCTACCAGGTATTGACCAAAAGGGACGTCTGTGAGCGAACTCAGCCTGACTCCCTACTGAGCCTGTCAGTGACAATATCCGTGCAGTCCGGTCCGTTCGTCTATGAGCATCGCATGGCGGGCCTAGGGGGTTGGTAAAAATCAGACCCCCAAAAGCGGTACAAGTCGTGTCGGAGTGTAGCCCAGAACACCCTGAGATACTACTGGAATACCTACCAGTAAATCTCCTTGCCTTGGCCAAGGACTTTGTGTAATGGCTCTCCTAGATACAACACGACCTCACCCCCAATACCGGGAGAGACGAACCCCTGAAGATACGCTCACTGCCTCCATGTGGCTCGGGACTGTACCCAACTAAAACCTGTTTGCACGACTCCTTTGAGCCGTGGTAGGGTAGTAATCAAAGTACAGTGGGAACTCACACGAGACAAATGACGATCCCCAGGTCGATGAACTAACCTGCACACATGTCACCAGGGAACTGCCATCTGACGTCTGGTATATGACCAACTGGCATGTTCCCGGCGAGTCCTGTCCGGTGTACTCATAACCCAATGAGCACCTGTATACATCTTAGGTGATCCAACTGACACCAGTGGCTTGTGAGACCGGCCACCGCCCCTCGTCGGGGTCTCGACTGTATACACTAGTCTACTAATGGAGTATCGATGCCCAGTCTCGAAACTCCCACGACTAGGGACCTTTTAAGGATAAGCTTATAGACCCCCAGCTCCCACTTATATGATCGCCCTCATACTGCTGGTGGTCAAGCAAGAATCCTAGGGGCTCTATCAACGTGTAATAGCGACGTGTCAGGTCACCTAAAGCAGTACACGATGATAAAGGTAAACCAGATAGCATACTATCATCTCGAGTAAGACTGTCCTACCGGGATAGGTCCTCCCTCAATCATTACAATCACGTACCTGTGACCTAATAATTGACTCTGAGGGCACTATCTCCAACAGTCACTGCGCTCGAAGTGTCTCAACTAGAGATCCCATCATCTGGCGCATCTCCTGCATACTAGATCCCATCGTCTGGCGCATCTCCTGCACACCAGCCCCTAACATAGCAATCTGATCTGTCACGGCAGGAACAGCCTGCTCAGGCACAACCGGTGTACTACCCGGATCAGTCCTCGTCTCAGACGAATCAACTCGAATCTCGGCCCACTCGGCCGCTCTCTGCGCCCTAATAGTCTTTGGCGGCATAATGGCTAAAAGGAAAAGTAGGATTCGATAAGGATACGGAAATCGAATCGCAAGAATGTATATACTCAAGAAGGAATTTAAATCAATAAGTCCTAAGGTCGCGTAGGCGGAGTACCGTGTCGTGAGTATGCCGCGGAACATACACACGCTATGCTACCCTGCTGCAGCTACCTACTCCATCATACCAGGGTCATCCTACACTCCGAAAGGTAAAACCTACGCTCTGATACCAACTTTGTCACGACCCAAAGTTTGGCCCGTGACCGGCACTTAACCACGTAACGTCTACAGGCGTAACGCGACTAAGTGAACCGAAAGCCCAGAAATCAATCCAGTAAAAGTAGAGAGTGTTATAAGTTTTAAAAGAAAGCACTTACTAACATGTTAAGAATTATAAGTAAACAATCACCAAGATAGCAATATATGACGCCGTAGCGAAGATCAAGATCCATAAGTGGGAACATCACAGATAGAATAAACTGCAAGTACAGTCGGCTCACCACGAGCTCGACACCAGAATACAAATAATATACATCATCGTCCTCACACTGTCTCTAAATCAATTACATACATGGTAGATGGAGAATACTAGATACAACAATATACACAACTGAAAGATAAACAGATACCGCGCAAAACCCACCTATCAGCAAAAGAGCTAGTACACCAACTATGGGGGTATCTGTGTCAAAACATGCAAAACGCAGCCTGCCGTGACTACTCCGAAGGGCAACCTGCAAACACTGTGGCACAACGGGGGTGAGTTGCCAACTCATGAATATAGATAACATATAAAGGTAATCGTGAGCATGCACGTACTGCGCTACTCTATCATATGCCAACAGACGATATCAATATGTGATAAGCAGTATGTGCAATAATCATGCAAGTGCTCTATCAGGTAATATCACTACAGGATGAGGTACAATAATAAATGCTGAGCATGGGCAATATATCATCTACACGGAATGTCAACGTGGAATATATAATCGGTGTCCATCAATGTACCCAGATCCCCCAAATAGCTCAGGCGCCGGCACTCTCATCGGCCCTCTAATCCTGTAAATCTCTGAGAATCACGAGTGCCCAACATCGGCACCCAAAAATCATAAATACTCGTGTCCAGCATCGACACGTAAATCCTCATCCATCGGACCCCGTCAGTCCGGGTCAGCCCACGGGCTCCGTCTGCGGTATCGGCCCTCGGCCTCTGCAGTACGGATCACCCCGCACCCATCTATCGACTCTGATCAGTATACTCCGGATAACTGTTAGGTCCAACCAATCACCGGTAGGTAGTAGTCCCTCTGCCAGGCTCACCGTCTACTACACAGCGAAACCGTTCTCGCCCCGGGGTACCATACCGGGTCCACCATGTACCCGTAATCGGCCTCATCCATCTCCTCGATTCGGGTTCACATATATCACTCTAGCACCGAGGAAACACATGGTGGACGCACCGAAATATCATATCATGGGAACCGGCTTTTTAAATGATTATATATTTGAAATAGCCACGGTTCCCAAATCCAGAAATCACATGTAATCCAAAACAATATGCAAGTCAATGATCCGATATGATATGTGCATCAAGTATGAATATCATGTCAAGTCACATAAAGATGAGCTACAACATAATGATCCGATGTGATATATGCATCAAGTATGAATATCATGTCAAGTCACATAAAGATGAGCTACAACATAATGATCCGATGTAAATTCTACAGTGTGAGTGTCATGGCAATTACTAACGGTGTGTGTATAACATGCAGGATAGTGCTCGTGCAACATGAACCGTTAGTAAGAGTGCGGTGTTCTATCAATTCTAGTTTATATACATACATCAGGGAATGTGGTATGCATTAAATAGTAGCCATGAACAGTCAATGTATGGAAATGTACCTATAAGATCCTATCAGCCCTGACGTAGAACGCCATGCGGGCGATATCCCCGTAGATGTTAAATCTACTCACCGTAGTCTCTCGCTAGGTATAGCCAATAACTTGTTTCCCCTTCTGCGCGGCGTCCGCCGTACTCTCCTGCGAACCTAGAATTACACAATATATCACACATAATCTTGAAGTCACACAAACGCGACATTTAAGCCGAACTAGTAACTCGTGTCATGAACCAAGCGCGCGTGTGCGCGATACGCTAAAACGTGTGATTATGCGCCTGAAGCCTCTCCGACGCGTCGCGATACGCAGAAACCCAAAACCCATACACACGTATCACGCGTATCGTGAAGATTAAAATACGGGAAAATAGGTAATCACCTACAGATTTAGATACAGAAATGATATTGTAAAACTATATATACCAAAATAACCCACATAGCAGCAGACTCCAGTGGCCCAAACCCCAAATCCCAACTCACCCATCTGGCCGCAAATTGCGGCCAGAATGAATATTCCGGCAGCCTGGGTTGGGGGGTGGGCTCCCAGGTTTGGTGTGCGCACTCTATACCCCCCATACATGCTACAGTAATATCTAGTTTTGCTCTGGAACATCTCGGGTAGTAGCAGATCCTACAGAGCCTTAAATCAAATTAAAATCCACACTTTTGCACTAAAATGGAACTTTATGGTATTTCTGTGCAAACTGAAACAAAACCTGGCCTAAAATAGCTCTAATAACACATAATAGAGCTAACTCAACTAACAAAACCCTAATCTAACATGAGAATCACAAATATCCTTTAATATCACTAAAAATGCACAAAAATGAGATTTTTGCTAAAGAATACTACAAGTTTAAGGAAAAGGGATGCTAACATGAGTTAATACCTTCAAAACACCTTATGAAACACCAAATTCCCAGCTTTAACCCCAAGGGTGCAGATTTGCCTTTGAACACCTCAAAAAGCCCCTTTTTCTAAGGTTTTGTGAAGAAAATGAGTTGATTTGTGCAGGGTTTTGTGTAGGGATCAAAAGGGAAATGAAAAAGGAGAAGAAAAGATGGAGAAAGATGGGGGTTTTCTGCTGGAATGCTGCAGAATTCTGAAGTGGGGAGAAGAGAGAGAGAAGGGAAGAAAATGGGTCTAAAGGTCAAACTTTCACCTAACCACCATGCCTCATTGTTTAATTGGATTTTAAATTATAAAAAGGGTTATGATATGATTAAAATGGTGGGGATAAGTTAGCAACCATGCAACAAAAGAATTGGCTAACACTTTAAACCTAGGTCTCAAAAATGGCTAAGTGTGCAAAGTGTACATTACAGAGGAAAATTTCCAATTAGGGTAAACCCGACTAAAATAACTAATAATCCTATGTACACATATAAAATAACACGCTCAATTGCAAATTATCACGAAAAACATTCTAACGGAAATTCAAAGTGTTACACTCTCTGAGGTGGAGAAGGTGGTAAGGTAACTTGAGGAACCGCTACCACTCTTTGGCGTATCTTAGTACAATCTTGAACACGATGATAGAAACTCCCGCACCGGAAATATCCATACGATGACTGCTGACCCTCCTGTGGATAAGAGCTAAACAACTGGCCTCCCCCCAAGCCTTTGCTACTCCCACGACCTAAACGAAATCTGTCGCGGCGTCTAAACTTCTGCCTCTGGGCTGATACACTAGTACGAACCCTCTTCGGTCCCGGACGACCGACATCTCGGGAAGACGCTCCTCAACTGGTAGGGCTGTGTCCACTGCTACAGCAAACATGTCATAATGCTGGGTTCTGATAGCGATGAACAACTGAGTAACAGGTGGGACAACCTCCTGTCGCTGCGCTCGACTGGCCTCAACCAACAATCCCATCATCTGGCGCAAATCTTGCATATCAGCCTCTAGCCTAGTAATACGATCTAGGGAAGGTGGATCAACCTGTTCCTGAACAACGGGCGTATCGTCCTGGTCAGTCCTCGTCTCTGACGAGCCAACTCTGACCTCGGCTCTCGCGGCCGCTCTCTATGCCCTCGTAGTCTTCGGTGGCATAATGGCTGGAAATGAAAATAGGATTCGATAAGAACACGGAAATCGAATCACAAGGATGTATATAATCATGGAAGGAATTTCAACCAACAAGTCCTAAGGTCACTTAGACGGAGTACCGTGTCGTAAGTATGCCGCAGAACATACACATTGTTAGTTATATGTATGCCCTAGAGGCCATTACTATACATACGTTGTATATTGTAGTGGATGCTTGGACATATATAAGGAGGACATTCTTGCTCGTCATGATAGTATGCTATCTTGTTACTCTTTATCTTAACATGTACTCTGATTGTCTTTATGTCACATGTTGATAAAGCCCTTAGGATGAGTACTTGACTACCAGGACTATGATGCAGATCATACTAGTGGGGACAGTGTAGTCGCCAAGTATATCCTTCAAATGTTCCTAGTCGTGGGAGTACCGAGATAGGGCATCGATACTCTAGATTAGACTAGCGTATGCGCTTCTTGACCCATATGATGGGCGATGGATGATCCCATATACATTGGTGTTTGACATCAGAGAATGTATACGGGTGCTCAGTGGAGACTGGGTACACTGGACGGACTCGCCGAGAACTCCCAGATGGTATTATACCTCACGTCAGATGGCAGTTCTCTGGTGACACTGGTACAGGTTAGTCTGTAGACCCGAGATCGTCATAGAGTCTTGTGTGATTCCCACTGTGCTTTGATTTCCATCATACCACGTCCAAGAGGGTGTGCAAAACGGTGGTTTTTGGGTACAGTCCCGAATCACATGGAGGCAATGAGCGATAGGAGGGGTTTCGTCTCTCCCGGTATAGGGAGTTGATGTTGCGCTGTGTTCGATTGGCTATAACTAGAAATCCCTGGCCAGGGTTGCTGAGATTTACTGGCAAGTGTTATCAGTAGTTTCTCGAATTGTTATAGACCTCATATCGACACGACTTATTAAGCTAACTGGGGTCTGACGTTTACTACCCCTATGCGAGATATGCGACAAATAAGACGAAGAGACCGGACTGTACGGGAGTGTTACTGGTTGGATTCACGGGAGAATGTACAGGCTTGCTTGTTGATCTTCTGATTGCTCAATACCTGGGTAGCTGTTACGTTTATGTCACGACCCGAAAGAGCACGTGACTGGCCCTTGAATCCTATGAAGTCTATAGGACTCCATCTGATCCAAGTAAGCCAAAAGCCCAGAAATCTAAAACCATTTAAGGAGTAAATAAAGGAAAAAACTAGTTTTAAGAGGTAAAGAAAACATGTTTTGAAAATCAAGTTTGTAAATAACTAAGCCGAATATGCATTTTTAAAATGTGTAATTTTTCCTGAAAATTTCGGCAGAGTTTCCTTTGTAAAAACTGGCCCCGAACGGGGTACAACAAGAATAACATAAATATGAAATGATAAAAGGCATCCCCAAGTGGGAGCTAGCTCTTCGTCAATCGACGGTCACAACCACGCAAGCAATATAATATACAACGCCAAAGGGCGAGGATCAAAACCGAAAAGAAACTCAAAACAGCCAGAAAACCGTAATACTACAAGCGCGACTCTAAGGTCGAAATAATACAAAACTGTTTTCTAAGTCTGAAACAATATACAAGTTTTAGTTGATGGAATTTCTAGATACAATGAATAATACATGTACAATGGCGGTTCCGATACAAAAGAACTCACCTACCTAAGCAAGTCACCCATAAGGAAGCAGTGTGCCAGAAATGCCGCTATGGAATCTGTACGGCAAAACCCTGCAAGAACTGTGGCACAACGGGGGTGAGTTGCCAACTCGTGAATAGAAAATATCTACAAGCAGAGATCGAATGTATGACCCATCCTTGGTCAAAACGATCAGATATATATATAAACCTCAATATGAATAAGTCTGAAGCATGCTAAACTGGCAATGTAATCTCTATACATGAGTGTAGTGCCAAGTGCTCGTGCCAGTGCCTCAGGTAATAGCATAACATAAATGTGAGGTACAATCAATGAAATCAATCTGCATGTATGTGGATCCCGTCCACTCGTCACCCAATGACAATAACCATCATGCATGTAAATATCATCAGCATATACATGGAAATATGAGGATATAAACCACCTGTGTCCCTCGCGACACGTCAAAATCATGGAACCGGAGTACCCAGCATCGGCACGTAAATCCTCATATATCGGGCTCCGTCAGTCCGGATCGGCCCTCGGGCTCTGTCTGCGGTATCGGCCCTCGGCTCCGGCAGTACGCCCATATCCATCTATCGACTCTGGTCAGTATCCTCCGGATAACCGCCAGGTCCAACCAATCACCGGTAGGTACTCGCCACCCTGCCAGGCTCACCGTCTACTCAACGAAAAACATTTCTTGCCCCGGGGAACCATACCGGGTCCACCATGTACCCGCAATTGGCCTCATCCGCCTCCTCGAATCGGGTTTCACATGTCGCTCTCAGCACCGAGAAAACACATGGTGGACGCACTGAAATATCATATCAAGGGTAACCGGGTTTTTAAAACAATTACATATTCTCTTTAAAACACCCACGGTTCCCCAAAACCAGAAATATCATGGAAACAACATATCTCAATGCGTATAATCAGAAAGCAGCATGTATGCGACATATAGCAGAAAGGTAAGCATATCAATATGTCATGCAAGGGTCATATCCTGAATGCAACAGTACTACAGTGTAGTGACATGGCAATTATCGATGATGAAGTGTGTGAGCCGGCAAACAAGTGTACGTGGAACATACGCATCATCGATAATTGTGCTGGTGTCCTAGCAGCATGACTGAAATATATCAACAATATAAGCGATGCAATGCAAACAGCATGGATATGCGGAATCGAATAATCACGCAACAGTAAAGAACCTGCCTCAATAAATATATCATGCAGCCTTGACATTTGAAATAAGACGAATCGGGGTTTTTAATAAAATAAGGGTTACGGTGTTTTAAGAAAAGATACTTCGTTTGAAAATACCCGTAGAATCCCTTTTTGCCTATCTTTAAAAATATCCCCGATTCGTTAGTTTTGAAATAGGTATGACTCGGGTCAGTCTAATGTCTACTAAGTAATCTAAACAGGAGGGGTATGAAACCACCTACATCTGAGTCGATATACATATATATATATATACAATAGTCGGTGATCTCTCCTCAATAGAATCACGTACGATACGGTATATCATATAACATCCTCGAGTCATGAGTGCGGATCTAACATCAATATAAAGCTCGTACGGTAAATCGTCGTACGGCATCCCAATCGCTAGGTACGGGTCAATATCACATTCATCTCATCATGTATCAGGTATCATTACCATCATATCACATTATCTCTGGTACAAATCTAAGTCTAGTACCATCGATACCAACTATATAAATATCAATGCGGGGTAAAACACATGCCCAAAGGCCCGCTAAAACTATCATGTCGCACCTCAAATACGAACTCTGTCATATCGCCGAATCTCACGGCCTCAAATCCCGTATATGAACACATAGTCCCATACCCATGTGTAGATATACACACCTCCAAATGCGCACAGATAGATGAAAGAATGTATGCAAGTATACGTGTACGTGTATGAGTGAGTGCAACCACTACTCTAGGGTTCGCACTATACCAAACCAATACATCCTTATCATTGATAATTCCATTATTACCATTACCAATCTTAACAACACATAATAAATATATGTGTGTATACGTATTCGTATACATCACCACGGACTGCGGGGGTGCTATACGCCATCCACCCGACTTCTTCCCGTAGATATAAATCTACTCACCTGGTCTTCGCTTGCCGAAATTGATGACGCCATGCTCCTTCGCCTCGGAATCCTTGCGAGGGTACCTAGAATAATAAACAGTCGCAATACGTATTAACATCGAGGCAGAAAACCGATACGTCGCACAGTGTGCTCATAGGTTGGAACCTATGGCCTAAACGAGCAAATCAATTAAACGACCCCAGTTGTCGATGTACGAACATCCGACAACCAAATACAAATCCAAATATCAAGAAAGTGCATTTCAAAATACGGAAAACATAGCCTTAAACACACCAAAATGCTTCCAGATTTTCCCAGGTGACAATTAGCCAAAACTGCACATAGGAGGGGTCTATTTTAGTGCAAAAGGAGCCCTGGAACAAAACTGGAACAATTCCACCCTACTCTGGCCGCAAATTGTGGCTAGAATGATTAATTCTGCGGCCAAGGATTTGAATTTGGGGCTCGGGTCTTGGTGGTGGCTTCCTAGGTGCCTGTACGACTCACTGTCAGCTCAATTTTATTTTTGGTGCCCCCGGGTTGCTCCAGATTCCAGAACACCTTCACAGATCACACATTTATCCGATGTCGGGTTTCTAAATCCGTGTTTTGGGGTTTCTAGGGTCTGGTCCAGGTCACTAAACAGCACCTAAGTTTAGTTAACAGCTATTAGGAATCACCCAATTCAAACCAACACTCAAACATTCACTAGGGTTTCCCAATGTCCACTAATATGCACAAAACGACATCTAAACATGATATCTCACAAAACTAATCTAAAGGGAAGAAATTATACCTCATCTAGTCCACTCTAGGCAACACTAACTTCCCAACGTCGTCAAAATCCCATTTTGCTCGGTCCATCGTGTAGAGGTTGAAGAGGGGATTAATATTTGTGAAGGGTGTGTAGGGTTTTGGGGCATGGTTGGAGATGGATCTATGGATTTTTGTGGAGGGTTTTTGGAGTTGAGGAGAAGAAGAGGAAGATGAAAAATATGATGGGGATTCAAAAATGGCAGCAGCCCCCTCACTCTCTCTCACAATTTACACACTCTCTCTCTCTCCAAAAGCCCACCTAACCTAATCATTATGTCTCTCTTGACTTTTTCCTTTTTCTTTTCTCTCCACCAAAACCATAATTTAAAGCCCAAATGAAATGAAACATGTGTAAAAATGGACATGTCATGGTGCACTAACCATGGAAACTGTAAAAACGCGGATTTGGCTTAATCGCGATTAGCAGTGCACTAATCGGGTTTTTATCGAAACTGCGTATAATAAATTTTAAAAATACCAAATCCTTTAATTATATTATTAAATGAATAAATCATTTTAATATCTATTTATTTCATAATTATTGGTATATATTTATACCCTTTTTCGAAAACCCCAATTTCACAAATCGGCAGTTTTCGGGAAAAATATTATTTTAATATTAAATTCCCAAAAATAATATTTTATATTTTCCGAAATGTTACAGTTTAGCTGACCGCTTGCAGCTTGTGGGTGTTTGATATGGTCATCACTTACTGCCGGCGTATTGACGATTCTTTAGAGTCCTACACAGAGCTTTCCTGGCTCAGGCAAAACGGAGTAGGAGCACGTATGTGATATGTGCGGGACCGAGAATAATACGTGTATGCGATACCGTATTAGATTCTCACGATATGTGATATCGGCCGGGTATATGTGATATAGCCGGGTCATCGGTTCAAGTGTTGATTCGATGAACTGTACAGATTATATTAGTCGTTATTTATGAAATAGCAGGATTATCGGATCAAGTGTTGATTCGATAATTTAATGTATAATTATATATTTGATATATTAAATTACGTTAACTAATATAAGCTCACTTAAAGATTCTTTTTCTCACCCGGGTAATACATTGATATATATGCGATATATGTTAATTGTATTATTTTATTTTGTTACAATAAATATTGTATATGTGATATATAATATTGTAACTTGTTATGGTTACAAATGCAACATGTTTTGTGGAGTTTAAATATGATTAGGGTTTGGATTAGGGTTAAACTTACATGAAGCTTTCAAGAAGCTTCTTGAAGCTTTGACTTTGACTTGTGATATTTTGTGTAGATATTTCCTTAACCCAACCCAAACCCTTTACCATGGTAAAATCTCTACAAGGGTTAAGTCATTATTCTTAACCCATGGTTGTATTTCTAACCTCACACTTGATTTCATTATTCATCACAAATGGATTTGCTTCACCTTTTTCTTCTTCCTCTTGATAAAAAGCTTTCTAGCTTTTTGTAAAGTGATGAAAATGAGTGAGAAATTGAAAACAAAAGAGAGCTAAATTCCTACTTCATCATCCTCATCTATTTTATCCACTTAGATTAGAGTGTTTGCTTTGCTAATGCTTGATTAGCAAAGCAAGAGCTTGGGTTTGAGTTTCTTCAAGGTAGATCATCTTAGTTATTGAAGATCGGAAGCAAGCTTGCATCTTTCTCTTCATGGAGCCTCTCTTGGGTCCGGGTACTCGATGATCACAGTGAAGGGACCTCAACACGGAGCTTTATAAGTGAAGGAATGGACTACAAAGGTTGTAATCCCTAACTCTTAGAAGTAAAGTTGTTTACTTGCATGTTTAACCCTAATTATCTAGCAAAGATCCTCGCTTTAGGTTGTTCGGCACTTCTAAATTTTAAATCGGGCATGGTTGATGCCTTATAGACCCTTGTGACAGTGCCTAGTAACCTTACAGTGGTATGAGAGCCAAGTTAGAGCTTTAAGTGTTGTCTAGACGAAGTTTAAAGTCCGATCGAACCCCGAAATGTCTATATACACCCCTTCTCTGGAAATTTTTTAAAATGTTGATTTTTTCTGTATTAAAAATACTCAGAAAATTATAAGAAATACTGTGAAATATGGACCCATGAACCCTTCACGAGACCACGGAACCGCGGCCAAACCATGCGTTTGGCGGCGGTTCCGCGGCCAACTTAGGGTGTCAGGGGAGAATACTTCAGGGTATGATTCTTGGGTACTTTTGCTTGCTTCTGGGAATTTTTAATTCTACTCAAGTGTTGAGTTTTCTGGAGATCTTTTCTATTCGTTGATTCGATCGGAAAGTTTAACTTCGTTTAAGTTTTTCCAGGTAATTTAAAACATGTTAAAAAGTTCGAACGGATATCAATAACTCACTTTTTCCCCTGCCGGAAAATTTCCAAGTGTTGGATTTTTCCTTAGTTAAAGAACGTTCTAAGTCGTGCAAGTAACGCGGTGGACCCTCTAGAAGAACACAAACCTTAACTCGATTATGTGACCGTCTGAACCGCCTCTAAATCTTAGGGTTTGGGGCAGTACGGCGTTGCCACATGTGAGTTGTTGCTTTGACCCTTCTACGGCTGGACCATTGGTACTATGGCATGTGATGGATGCTTTTAAACTAAGTTCAAGTGTTGAGCAAAAAGGGAAATTTTGGGTGTTTGTTTATTCGATCGGAAAGTTTAACATTGTCTATTTATCTGGAATGTCATACAATATTTGGAATCCACAAGTAGTTATGAGATAACTAATTTGAATGTTATAAATCTAGCAGTTTAGTCTCAGATGATCGGTTGCCACGGGATTTTGATGCAATCAAAAGTCCGTCGCAATCACGTAGCGTACGCGGATACTCGCCGGGTAAACTTAATAGACAGCCACGCCCTATAGTCCCGACCAAGTGACTGTAGGAGAACCCCGTCGCCAAAAGCATCCGTTCGGGTGCTCGCGGCAGCGGTGTTCCACCTTAGTGCACTTCGTCAACGGCATCAGGGGTGCGGCCGTCTACTAAACTTTCCGACGAGCATTCGATCAGGATGTCGGGGATCTTGTTGAATTGCCCGACTTGATATTGAAAAGTGTTTTCGAGATCGAGACTAAAATGCGGGGTTTATAATTGTTAGGCATGCGATGTCTAAGGAATTCATTTGGTTAGGCATGAGATGTCTAAAAAGATTGCGGATTCCAACTGTTGTAGTTTTACACTTTCTTTTCTGTGACCGTAAGTGTAATATGTGGTGTATTGCCGGTTTCGTTGCTATACATCAACGACAATTGGGATACGCATATTTACTTACGTTGATGACATGTGATGTTATGTGTTGCTGTGATATATTATATTGGATCGTCGTGTTTTGAATAGCCGGGGGTTTTATGTGAGATGAGAGTTTTTCTTTTTCAATGTAAAATTCATTGTATATAATATTCTTTTATTGGGGCACTTCCGGGCTGAGGATGATGTCACCATTGTATATTATTTACTTTTCCGCATAAGGTAGACCCAAGGCGGGGAGCACAAGTAACCGGGTTCTAGGGTCCAGTGGGAGACCATCTCGAGGAGTCGAGACCGGGTCTCCTAACCCTAGAATTGGCAGTGTTGCTTGCCGCTCTCGTAGGGGTCTAGGGATGTGGGTTTGGCTATTCATCGCGATCTTGGAATCCGTGTTTTATACAGAATCGGATAAAACACGGAAATCCTAGTATATCCAATATTTCATATGTTATTTTCTGCTGCAATGTTCTGTGATGAGATCATATTACTGCCTGAGACGAATGTTTATATTATATATGAGATATATGTTATATTGCTGATTTCGTTTCAAATGTGATGCTTGTGAAGCATAATAAAATAGGACTTCATTAATGAGATTAATGAAACTAAAAGAAACCTAAAGATGTTGTAGAAACTTGTCTCAAAAACTGGTAGCTCTAGTTCTTGCTTTGCATAGCGGTGTTCCTTGTAGAACATCCAGCACCTTATTCGATAAGGAAAGAGCCGAGATCCCTTCACCGGGAGTGACATCTTTAGCGAAACTAGTATGTGCTACAAACTCGGTTTGTCTTTTGATTGTTTTTATAGTTTTTACTTTGCATAGTGATATTTTTGAAATATCCTGCATCTTATTCGATGAGGAAAGAGCTGAGATCCCTTCACCGGGAGTGACCTCTTTAGCAAAACTAGAAAAGGCCTAAAAAACATTCCATTTAAAATCACTCGATTCTACAACGATATCAAGTTCATTACACTCATGGTTTTCTTAAAAACCTGCGTAGCCCTCCGTCATTTCAGATAAGTACTACTTAGTATTCGTGCTGCTGTAGTTTGGCATGCGTCAAGGCGTAGTGTACGATAGTTAACTAGTGCTTATCGGCTAGCATACGATGCGATTGGATTAGAGTACTCATACGGCATTGTTTGGCATGCGTCAAGGGTCATGCGGGTGGGTTTAATTCAATCAGGAAATGCACGGGTTGAACTTGACTAGTAGACTATGGGTTGTTTGGCATGCGTCAAGGTCATAGCACACTAGGGGTAAAAGAATTATCGGGAATTTCAAGTATTGAAATTTGCAATGAGATTGCATACCTTCTATGAGATAGTTGGATCCCGATACCCACTGCGAGTAAGAGTTACTCCTGGGAGAGTTTTACACATTACAATTAGCCGATCAAGTAGGTGTCTAGAAAAGTGTCGACGTGGTTAAGCCTCTGGGAAAATGAGGTTTATTTTAATTAGGTCCGTGCGAAAGCACGGGGAACCTCCCTCAAAGTACTGGTACTGGCCTGGCTGAAAAATTGGCGAACTTGTAAAGTGTAATTAATCCCGGCTAGTCTTTCCTTTTAGGGTTTGAAGGAAGATTTGACTAAAACAGTGGGAGACATCCTAATTAGATATATTAATAACCAATCTAATCTTGCAAGAGCATACGCTGAGTGTTTTCTTCTATCTCTCTCCAGGTAGCGACCATGTTACGCCTTAATCAAGATAATAATACGGATCTATTGACCGAACCCGCTTATTATAATGCGCTAGGGAACGTTGGTCCCACTCCAACTTACAATTGTTATAAGATAGAGCAGGAAATAGGGGATTACCAGAATTCCCGTGCCGCCCAAACGAAGAAAGTGCATGCTGATGCATCTTCTTCGGGTGTGTTCATTACCGAGAACTATTTCTCAGTATCCTTTACGTCCTGGGTATGAAATACCGGATCAGGATCCCGCAAATGTAATCTGTTACATGGGCTACAGAAAGGTAGAGAACTTAGAACGGGTGATAAGTTTCAAGAGTTGGAAATGATGCAAGTGTTGCAGCCAAGTCTGTTGGCAGTTATCGCCCTGTATTATCAGAATACATTGATTCTGAACGAATGTTATTAGATACCGAACCTGATATACAACATCATATCAGTCTCTTTATTAGTAAAGAAGGATATAATTTTGTATTGTTGGATAATGTTTTGAACATTTCCTATATCAAGAGTTGATCGGTTCAGGCACGTTATCTAAAAGCATAGACGTTCTAAATCAAACCACAGTTCTTAACGTACATAACACACACAAGAAGAAGAGTTCAGATATGAACGAATACTTCTTGAGGCATTGTAGACTAGGTCATATCAATGCGACCCGACTAGCTGAAGTTACATAAAGATGCATATTTAAATTAGTTTGGATTTACATCTTGTAAAACTTGCCAGTCATGTCACAAAGATAAGATGACCACAGCTCCGTTTATTAGAAACAGAGAAAGAGTTGGTGAACTCTTGGGATTGATACATGCTGATGTATGAAAGTCCCCTGTCTACATATGACAGGACCGGTTCTTTGTACTTCATTATATTCACTGATGATCTCTCAAGATTTAGACATATGTTCCTGTTAAAACACAAGCCCGAAACTTTTGAGATAATCACAGAATATAAGTTAGAAGTAGAGAACCAAAAACCGGGTATAAGTATTATGTCCTTTGATGTGATCAAGGAGGAGAATACTTGAGCATGGAATTCCTGGACTATTCTAAAGGAGAATGAGATTCTTTCTCAGCATTACTCCTCCGAATACACCACAGCACGTCGGTGTATCGGGGCGGAGCAATCACACCCTATGTGACATGGTGTGCTCTATGATGAGTACTACTGAATAGCCTATTTTCTTTTAGGGTTATGCACTTGAGAAGTTGCATACCTATTGAATAGGGTTCCAACCAAATCAGATGCCTACCACTCCATATGTGATATGGTATGGGAAGAGCCCATCTCTTAAGGATGTTAAGATTTGGGGTTGTCCGGCCTATGTCAAAAGCAAAATCCGGACAAGCTCGAGGCAAGGTCAGTTCTGTGGAAGTTTGTTAGATATCCCAAGCATTCGCAAGGGAATATCTTCTACCACACCGAGGAACAAAAGTTGTTTTATTTCTCGGCATACCACTTTTTGTGAAAAAGGGAATTTCTTGTGAAGAAATTAGTGGTCATGAAGTAGAACTGGAAGGAGTTCCAGCTATACAAACTGCAGCTGATGATTTGGTAAACCCAGAGGATTCAATAGTTACCAACGAACCTCAGCCTCTCCGCCGATCTGGTAGGGTTCCTCATCCACCTGAGAGATACTTCGGTTTCTCTATGACAGTGGGAGAGAGGATTGCATCATGAGATGATAACCCAACTAGTTTCGAGCAGGCCATCAGGAGTGGGGACTCTGTGAGAATGGCTGGATGCTTAGAGATCTGAGATGGAATCCTTATACACTAATAAAGTATGGACTTTGGTTGCTTTATCTGAAGGGTTAAATACCCATCAGGAGCAAGTATGTCTTGAGAAGATTACTTGGTGTACATGGAAAAGTTGAGACTTTCAAAGCTATGCTTAAGTCCATCCAGATCCTACTTGCCACGGCTACATACCATGACTACGATATCTGGCGGTTTGGTGTCATGACTGCTTTTCTAAATGATAATTTGGAAGAGAGCATCTATAAGTACACAGCCAGAGGCCTTCGTAGACAGTGGGAGCAGCGGAAACGTGAACATGATGTTTTATGGGATAAATCAGGCATCGCGGAGTTGGAACGTCTGTTTTGATGTAGTAGTCAAAGAGTTTGACTTCATCAAAATGGTAGATGAACCTTGTATATACAAAAGGTTAGTAGGGAGTATGGTAGTGATCCTTGTATAGTATGTGGATGACATACTCTTGATAGGGAAGGAGTTTCCTATGCTATGCTCGGTCAATCTCCTCTTATCACAAAAATTCTCAATAGGATCAAGGTGATACCTCATAAATCGTAAGTTATGGATCTATGAGAAAGATCTAATTGGATGTTAGGATTCTCACTAGTTGTAGTGAGATGGTATCAATCGATCCTGGGGAGAATCACTGGAAAGGTTCTAGGGTGATAAGGACGATTGAATGTCAGTCGCAGGCATTGTCTTTACCCTAAGATGGAGGGACGGTATGTTGGAAGAGTTCCAAGCTAGATACTGTGACATACTAGACGATTAAAGGCAAGATACATCGTTACCAAGGATGCTACCAAAGAGGAAGTCTGGATAAATATGAGTTCATGAGATGAATTTCGTTCCTACCATTGTATGACAATGGAGTTGTGACTTAGGCCTAGGAACCCCCGTCCCATCTGTGATCCAGACATATTCTTAGGCAGTATCACCTGATCATGGAGATGTTTGATCTCCAGGTAGATCAAGGTTAGGAGAGTAGACACAGAGGACAACAGCGCGGATCCACTCACAAAGGCCTAGTTCCCAGTAGAGACTTTTATGGGATGGTTGAGTATGAGATACTTCAACCACAGCTTATTGTTGGGTATGAGATAGTACAACAGATGGCCCTAGTGCAAGTGGGAGACTGTTAGTTATATGTATGCCCTAGAGGCCATTACTGTACATACGTTGTATATTATAGTGGATGCTTGGACATATATAGGGAGAACTTTCTTGCTCGTCTTGATAGTATGCTATCTGGTTACTCTTTATCTTAACATGTACTCTGATTGTCTCTATGTCACATGTTGATAAAACCCTTAGGATGAGTACTTGACTACCAGGACTATGATGCAGATCATACTAGTGGGGACAGTGTAGTCGCCAAGTACATCCTTCAAATGTTCCTAGTCGTGGGAGTACCGAGATAAGGCATCGATACTCCAGAGTAGACTAGCGTATGCGCTTCTTGACCCATATGATGGGCGATGGATGATCCCATATCCATTGGTGTTTGACATCAGAGAAGGTATACGGGTGCTCAGTGGAGACTGGGTACACTGGACGGACTCGCCGAGAACTCCCAGATGGTATTATACCTCACGACAGATGGCAGTTCTCTGGTGACACTAGTACAGGTTAGTTTGTAGACCCGAGATCGTCATAGAGTCTTGTGTGATTCCCACTGTGCTTTGATTTCCATCATACCACGTCCAAGAGGGCGTGCAAAGTGGTGGCTTTTGGTACAGTCCCGAATCACATGGAGGCAATGAGCGATAGGAGGGGTTTCGTCTCTCCCAGTATAGGGAGTTGATGTTGCGCTGTGTTCGATTGGCTATAACTAGAAATCCCTGGCCAGGGTTGCTGAGATTTACTGGTAAGTGTTATCAGTAGTTTCTCGAACTGTTATGGACCTCATATCGACACGACTTATCAAGGTACTGGGGTCTGACGTTTACCACCCCTAGGTGAGATATGCGACAAATCAGACGAAGAGACCGGACTGTACGGGAGTGTTACTGGTTGGATTCACGGGAGAATGTACAGGCTTGCTTGTTGATCTTCTGATTGCTCAATACCTGGGTGGCTGTTACGTTTAGCTAACCGCTTGCAGCTTGTGGGTGTTTGATATGATCATCACCTACTGCCGGCGTATTGACGATTCTTTAGAGTCCTACACAGAGCTTTCCTGGCTCAGGCAAAACGGAGTAGGAGCACGTATGTGATATGTGCGGGACCGAGAATAATACGTGTATGCGATACCGTATTAGATTCTCGCGATATGTGATATCGGCCGGGTATATGTGATATAGCCGGGTCATCGGATCAAGTGTTGATTCGATGAACTGATACAGATTATATTAGTCGGTTATTTGTGAAATAGCCGGATTATCGGATCAAGTGTTGATTCAATAATTTAATGTATAATTATATATTTGATATATTAAATTACGTTAACTAAATAAGCTCACTTAAAGATATTTTTCTCACTCGGGTAATACATTGATATATATGTGATATATGTTAATTGTATTATTTTATTTTGTTACAATAAATATTGTATATGTGATATATAATATTGTAATATGTTATGGTTACAAATGCAACATGTTTTGTGGAGTTTAAATATGGTTAGGGTTTGGATTAGGGTTAAACTTACATGAAGCTTTCAAGAAGCTTCTTGAAGCTTTGACTTTGACTTGTGATATTTTGTGTAGATATTTCCTTAACCCAACCCAAACCCTTTACCATGGTAAAATCTCTACAAGGGTTAATTCATTATTCTTAACCCATGGTTGCATTTCTAACCTCACACTTGATTTCATTATTCATCACAAATGGATTTGCTTCATCTTCTTCTTCTTCCTTTTGATAAAAAGCTTTCTAGCTTTTTGTAAAATGATGAAAATGAGTGAGAAATTGAAAACAAAAGAGAGCTAAATTGCTACTTCATCATCCTCATCTATTTTAGCCACTTAGATTAGGGTGTTTGCTTTGCTAATACTTGATTAGCAAAGCAAGATCTTGGGTTTGAGTTTCTTCAAGATAGATCATCTTAGTTATTGAAGATCGGAAGCAAGCTTGCATCTTTCTCTTCATGGAGCTGTTCATATGAGATTTTTGCATTTTCATACCGCCCAATTTTTATCACATTGCATATCGGTAGATACTCTTGAGCCGTGTTTGCTAGTCAATTGCA
The DNA here is from genome assembly GCA_030015575.1 of Agapanthus africanus. Classification (NCBI taxonomy): domain Eukaryota; kingdom Viridiplantae; phylum Streptophyta; class Magnoliopsida; order Asparagales; family Amaryllidaceae; genus Agapanthus; species Agapanthus africanus. The sequence goes on from CM057340.1 coordinate 428,072,426, forward strand.
GGATACAGGTTCTCGGTTCTAAAAACGGTGAAATTCATGGAAAACACAACAAAATCCGGGTTCCTGCCAACCACTGAGAAAACACGGTCTCCGCTCGTCATCCGTATGTTGCCAGATACCAGTTTAGGAAGGCAAAATGTCAAATCAATGTCACCCTCATGCACAAGGCTCAATGGTAGCAAAAAATCCAAGAGATCTACGCGGAGCTCGAGGCAATCATGACAAAATCTTGACAAAAAGTCCACCTTTCCCTCAACAGAAATTCTGGAAAAATCGTGGAGTCAAATTGAGAAAATACACATACCAGAATAAAGGAGACAGAAAACCAGGGAAGCCCAAAATATAGGAAAGCCCAATTCAACTATAGGGCCGCGGATCCGCGGCCAAAGTGGGGTCCAGGCCGCGGATCCGCGGCCATTCTGGCGCCAAAGACAGGGAGTTTTTTGGGGTATTTTGGTCATTCTGTTTGGGTTCTGGTGGTTGCCCTAGAGTTTCATTTTCTGGCCTATAAATAGCCCAGAACTTTGTGAAGGAAAGGGAAATTCTGGTATTTTTCATTTTGCTAAAGTTTAGTGTGTTTCTTCTTCCTCTTCTCACCTCTTCTCCATTAAACTTGTAGTGAGTTTTTGAGTGAAGAGTGATGAATAAAGAAGAACCATTTATTATCATGCTTGTCTCTTTATTTTGTTGAATGTTGTAATTTTAATTCGTTAAGTAGTTGTTGTTATTTCCTTGTTGTTTCTTTCTTCTCTCTTTTTCTTTATCATTCATACGACAATGATACTTACGCTCGATCCTCGCCAAGGTGAGGTCGCAAATAGTTAGTCGTATTCTTCTAATCTCCCTCTTTCTATCTTCCTCTTTTGTTTTGTTTTGTTTTTCCTTATCATGAAGCGTGAGTAGTTTTATACTTGTTAGGGTAGGATAAGGGAAGTTTGAGAGAAGGAAATCTCTCTCACTCTTTCCTTGCCCAACAACTTAAATCGACTCCCGTTAATTGAACCACAATCCGCTCCTTACGGCACCCTATCCTATATGATAGCGGTGATTCCGTAGTGAGACTGGTTGTGGTTGAATTAACCGGAGGTTATGGATAAGAGCCAAGAACGGACGGACAAGCACCAAAAGGAAGACTTATGCGTTGGAAAGCCTAGCTTATACTCGCAAAGTCCTTCCTACTCGTGCTAATCCCCGTTGTTGCCGATTACCGTAACACCGATATTAAGAGGGGCAACGAAAGATGTGGAGACTCCTAACTCAAACTAACCTAATCCTAACCCTAACAAGCTCTCTTTAAACATCAACTTAACACTTAGATAACCACAACAAAATCTGAAAACAGAACTTAACTCGTTAAAACACTTTGAAAAAGACTCCCATCTCCCTGCGGACGACCCGTACTCAACCGGCTAGCTACAAGCGAAACCTTCTTGATTGCGGTATTTAAACTAGAACTTGAACACGCACATATCAGACTAATCAAATGTGAACTTATCATTTGCTCGTCTCGAGCAAAGCCCATTTATTCACAAAAAATTTCCTAACCTCACTTTCGCAGGGAACGCGATTGCACTGAGTATGTGCAACAAGCCGTTAAACCTCTAGGTGTCCCTAGTAGGAGGAGTGTTGTCTCCTGAGGGTTTTCAGCGGATACTACCCACAAAATCCGGTCAAGTTGGTTTTGTAAAATAACTAAGCTTCAAACCCTAAAGTTTTGTTTTAGAAAATAACAATTCTATAATCCTAAGTCTAGACCATCGAACCTTTATTTTTCACACCTCGCATCTTATTTAACTACAGATTTTATATGTCTTTACGTGCAGTGCAAATAGTGTCGTTAAGTTCCAGAAGGATCGATTAAAGTCATCATGTCGCACAATAAAGCCCAGATAACAATTCTAAAAGGATCACATAAGTTTTATAAAGAGTTAAGCATTTTTCAAGTTTCGTTTTCCAGTAAGGTTTCAACTTCAGAATTTCTATCTTCCTTAACAGGAAACTAAGTCGTATTTTTCACTCCACCTTTTTCTTGTTTTCATTTCATACACACCTCTGTGAACGTGCAATAGTCTTTATCAAAGAGTAAAACCTTCATATCTCCGTTAAAATTTTTTATAAAAGCCTGTCTTTTATCAAGATTATTCTCACACAAAGAACCGTTAGGAATTTTAACTCGGAGAGAACACTTGCTTGACTTTATTTTAAAACTGGACTTTCTAGGCTTCTTAGCGAGCTTTGGGCCAATGCACCCAAACCAGTTGGTTTTAGGGCATTAGGTGTAGAAACACCCCAGCGGACTTAATTACTCAAGTTACATAGGTCCAAAAACAAAAGACAGTTTGTCGTGAAAATCAGATGATTTAATACGAACGGAGATATAACCGGCAGTTCAAATATTTTTTTGGATACAAGACGTGTTTAGTGAGTTTGGTGTGTAATCATTCCAATCAAGTTTCCGATGGGTTATTTTTCAGACTTAGCTCCAATTACGGCATCAATAACATTCCTTCATATTCGCTTTACTTCATAAACTATTCTTGACATTACTTATTTCAGAACAAACCTATTTGATCCTCAGAAAATCATTTATCTGTTTAAAAGTTTAAACATGAAAGACTTGTCATCTAATTCCCAAAATCTTACGACACGTGTAGTGTGATGTAAAGACGTATATCAGCTATAGTTAACTTCAAAGGAGAGTTATCTTTCAGGTTTTCAAAATCCAAACAGAAGATCTAGTTATTCCTATTTTTTCAAACAAAAACCGTCGAATGTTGAATCAGAGTTCTTCCACAAGCTAACTTGACAAAAAAGTTTTTATATTTTTTTAGAAAATTTTCAAATTTTTATGGATTTTATGGATATTAAATATGCAGATACAAAATATACATATGAATGCGAAGGTAAGAAATGTGTACCGAGCGTACCCCTAAACTTAAACTGGACAGTGTCCTCACTGTCGTTGCATGAAGAGAGTAGTTGGAAGGTTCAAAATTGTCGGTTAGCAATATACAAATTTTTATTTGTTTTTGTTTTTAAAGAAAAGAAAAAGAATATACACAAATATATACAAAATGGTTTGTACATACCCCCAAACTTATTTGGAACAGTGTCCACTATTCTTGGCTGGATAACTGAAGTTTGGGGGTAGGCAGAGGAAGATCATTCAGGGTAAACCGGCTCCTGTAAGAACAGGAGCTCCTCTGTTGGTTCGGCGCTAAGGTACGGTTTGCATCGGTGTCCGTTTACTTTGAAAAGGGAACCGTCCTTAGGATTTTCCAAATCCACAGCGCCCTGCGAATACACATTCCGCACAAAATACGGCCCTTTCCAGCGAGATCTGAGCTTTCCAGGATGGAAGTGAAGTCGGGTGTCGTAAAGCAGTACCTGCTGACCAGGTACGAAGGTTTTGCGCAAAAGGTGTTTATCGTGAAACACCTTCGTTCGATTCTTAACGACAACCGCGTTGTCGTAAGCCTCATCCCTAAGCTCGTTTAGTTCGTTCAGCTGTAGCTTCCGATGGCTGCCCGCATCCTCAAGAGACAGATTCAGCTCCTTTATCACCCAAAATGCGCGATGCTCTATTTCGACAGGAAGGTGGCAGGCTTTTCCGTACACAAGCCGATAGGGAGACATGCCAAGGTCGGTCTTATAAGCGGTTCTAAATGCCCAAAGGGCATCAGTGAGTTTCAGAGACCAATCCTTACGGTTCTTGGAAACCGTCTTCTCCAGTATCTGCTTGATTTGCCGATTTGAAACTTCGGCCTGCCCGCAGGTTTGGGGGTGGTAGGGCGTAGAGAGCTTATGATTAATGGAGTATTTCCGCATCAAGGCTTCGAAAGTTTTATTGCAGAAATGACTTCCATTGTCGCTAATGATCGGTCGGGGGTGCCCAAATCGTGAGAAAATGTTTTCTTTAAGGAACCTAACGACAACCTTGTTGTCGTTAGTTCGGCTGGGCACAGCCTCGACCCATTTAGAGACGTAATCAACAGCTAGAAGGATGTACAAGTTCCCAAAAGAGCTGGGAAACGGAACCATGAAATCTATCCCCCAAACATCGAAAATCTCCACAACCAAGATCGGTTGGAGCTGCATCTCATTTCTCCGGGATATCCGGCCCATGTGTTGGCACCGGGAGCAAGTCTTGCAATAGTCATGAGCATCTTTGAAGAGTTGTGGCCAGTAGAAACCACATTGCAAGATCTTCTCAGCTGTCTTTCTGGGCCCAAAATGCCCGCCACACGCTTGATCGTGGCAAAATGACAGCACACTCTTGAATTCCTCATCAGGGACACACCGACGAATAATCTGGTCGGGACAGTACTTGAACAAGTAGGGTTCGTCCCAGTAAAAGTGTTTTACTTGGGATAAGAAGCGAAGTCTGTCCTGACTTGACCATTCGGTTGGTAGTAATCCCGTGGCCAAATAGTTCACAATATCTGCGAACCAGGGTTCGCACAATACTGTCAAGAGTTGTTCATCCGGGAAAACGTCGTTGATTGGAATTGGAAGCGAAGGCGAAGAAGGAAGTCGTGAGAGATGGTCGGCAACTACGTTTTCACATCCTCGTTTGTCCTTAATGACAAGGTCAAACTCTTGAAGCAAGAGGATCCAACGTATTAACCGAGATTTGGCATCTTTCTTCACAAAAAGATGGCGCAGAGCTGAATGGTCCGTGTAGACAATGACTGGAGAGCCGATGAGGTAGGGCCTGAACTTTTCTAAAGCAAATACAACAGCTAAGAATTCCTTCTCAGTTGTTGTATAATTGAGTTGGGCGTCGTTCAGGGTTCGGCTCGCGTAATAGATTACGTGCGGCATCTTGTTGATGTGCTGTCCAAGGACAGCACCGATGGCAAAGTCGGATGCATCGCACATAATCTCGAATGGGTGCGTCCAGTCAGGAGAAGAAAGAACGGGAGCAGAAGTGAGTGAGCGTTTCAGTGACTCGAAGGCAGTCACACAGCTCGAGTTGAAGTCGAAAGGCGTGTCCTTGGCCAGCAAAAGCGTCAAGGGCCTAGCAATCTTGCTAAAGTCCTTGATAAACCGTCTATAGAAACCGGCATGGCCAAGGAAGGCTCGGATATCTCTGACGCATCGGGGAGGAGGCAGATTGGAAATGACCTCAATCTTTGCTTTGTCAACCTCTATGCCATTTTGCGAGATGATATGTCCTAAGACAATACCTTCGTGCACTATGAAGTGGCATTTCTCCCAGTTCAAAGTGAGATTCTTGTCCTTACATCGGGTAAGGACAGCGTCAAGATGCAGCAAACACTCGTTGAAGGAATCGCCGAAGATGGAGAAGTCATCCATGAAAATCTCCAGAAATTTTTCCACCATGTCCGAGAAAATTCCCATCATACACCGCTGGAAGGTAGCGGGCGCATTGCATAACCCAAAGGGCATGCGTCGATATGCAAACGTGCCGAAAGGACAAGTGAAAGTGGTCTTGTCCTGGTCTTTTTCGGCGATGGGAATTTGATTATAGCCGGAGTAGCCATCAAGAAAGCAGTAGTACTCGTGTCCGGCCAATCGTTCAAGCATCTGGTCAATGAAAGGTAGCGGAAAGTGGTCTTTCCGCGTTGCGGCGTTGAGTTTTCTGTAATCAATGCAAACTCGCCACCCAGTTTGGGTGCGAGTAGGGATTAACTCATTCGCCTCGTTGGTTATGACCGTGATGCCCGACTTCTTGGGGACAACGTGAATGGGGCTAACCCACTGGCTATCAGAGATAGGGTAAATGATACCACTATCTAGACATTTGACGATCTCCTTCTTCACAGCCTCCTTCATGACTGGATTAAGACGTCTTTGTGGATCCCGGGCTGGTTTGGCATCATCCATCAGATGAATGTGATGCTCAACGATCAGGGGACTAATCCCCTTGATGTCCGCCATGGACCAGCCAAAAGCTTGCCTGTTGCTGTGCAAGACCGCGAGAAGGGCTTTCTCTTGCTCGGAAGCTAGAGAAGCCGAGATGATGACAGGAAGGGTCTCGTTCTCACCTAAGTAAGCGTACTTAAGGTGAGACGGCAAAGGCTTGAGTTCGAGCGTTGGAGGTGAAACGATGGAAGGCAAGACTGGTGCAAAGGTCTCGAACTCAAAGGACTCCAGCAAAGGTTCAAAGCGAGTGTAAGCAACCGAGTTGGATGGTTCAGGTAACTCATCCGGAAAGTCGAAAGATTCAAACTCGGGTTGTGCGCGGCTAAGATCGTTCAAGAACGTGAAACACTCGTATTCGTTGTCGGGTGCAGAAACAGCAGCAGGTTCGAAGAGAAACGCACTAGTGGCGTCGAGATTATCGTGATCAAACAGAAACTCCTCGAATTCACACTCTTCTGGGGTGATCTCCTGGATCGAGCAGACGTCCAGTATATGAGCATTAGGTTCGGCGGGCTGATTCCCCAACCTAAAAATGTTGAGTTCAATCGTCATATTTCCAAAAGAGAGGTTCATTGAACCATTGCGACAATTGATCACAGCATTTGAGGTTGCGAGAAATGGGCGACCGAGTATCACCGGAATTTGATTCCGGGGGTTAGCTACAGGCTGTGTATCTAAGATAATGAAGTCGACGGGGAATATGAAGACCCCGACTCTTATTAACACATCCTCTAGCTCACCCCTAGGATGGGTGATCGATCGGTCGGCCATCTGGAGAGTGCAGTGTGTGGGTTTCAGCTCTCCGACGCCTAATTGCTCGTATACTGAATACGGAAGCAAGTTAACACTGGCACCAAGATCTAATAGTGCGCGGTTGATGTTCTTATCCCCAATAGTAATTGAAATCGTAGGACAGCCAGGGTCCTTCCGTTTTTGTGGTAAAGATTGGGTAAGGGCATCACTCACAGCACTAGCCAAGAAAACTTTCTTGGGTACCTGAGACTTCCTCTTTTTCGTGCACAAGTCCTTTAAGATTTTCGCGTAAGATGGGACTTGTTGGACAGCATCTAAAAGAGGAATGTTAATGTTAACTTGCTTGAATAACTCCAAAATCTTCTCCATTTGTGGATTTTGTTTGTTAGACCTCAACCGGTTTGGAAATGGAACATTTTGAAAATTGGTTGAGTCTAATGCTGGAGGAGGAGATTTTGGAGTTGGAACGGATCCCAGAATAGGTGTTTTCGTGGAGTGAGAAGTGGGTCCGTTCAGAGCAGAAGAAGAGGAAGGAGAGCCTGTTGAAGAATGGAGAATAGGCTCAGAAGACGAAGAAGAAGAAGAAGAAGAAGAAGCGGCCGGGGTGTCATCGTTGATCCGTTTGCCAATGTTGTTTTGCAGCGTCCTCCCCGATCTCAGTGTGGTCACGGCACTCACATTATGGTTTTGTTGTTCAAGAGCAACATGTGCATTATGTGGGTGACCGGGATTTGGAAGTGGCTGGGACGGGAGCTTCCCCTTCTCTCGCTCGCTCAAGGCCGCGTTCAGCTGTGCAATCTGGGCCTCGATGGTTTTGATGCTTTGCCCGTGTGCGGCAGTGTGTTGCACTAAGGATTGAATCGAAGACTGGATGTTGGCGGTGGATTGAGTCGATTGTTTAACAAACGCCTCCAGACTTCGCTCGAGCGAGGAAACCTTATCGTTGTTTGACGGAACAAAGTTGTTTGGCGGAAAAGAGTTGTTGGGTGCAAAGTTGTTCGTCTGGTTTTGGAAAGGTTGGGGTTGGAAGGGCTGCTGATATTGATGTTGAGTTTGTTGTGGCGCTTGTTGTTGCGGTGGAGGGGCCCTTTGGAAATTGTTGCCTTGGAATTGATTCTGATTCTGATTCCAGGCGAAATTGGAGTGGTTCCTCCAACCGGGATTGTAGGTGGAAGAGTATGGATCATTCCTCGGTCTTTGCTGGAAGGCAGCATTAACCTGATCCTGTCCTTCCGAGGGTGGATTGTAAGGACACTCTTCGGTCAAGTGGGAAGGATCGGAACAACAAGCGCAGATGGTACGAAGGGGGAGAACAGGGGCAGGAGCAGGAGCAGAAAATTTGCTCTCTATTGCTTCAAGCTTTCTTGTTATTGCAGCCATTTCAGCTTTCATCGCAATAGAGACATCGAGTTGGTGGATTCCTACCCTAGACTGACCGGTAGAAGTGGAGGTAGAAGAAGAAGAAGTCGGTCTGGTGCTCTCCCACTGTAGCGTTTGCTCCGCAAGATCGTCAAAGAACTGCCACGCTTCCTCGTCAGATTTTGATAGGAAGTGGCCCTGACAGATGGTTTCCAGCAACTGCTTCGTTGCTGGGTTCAGTCCCTCGTATAAGGTTTGGCAGAGTTGCCATTTCTCTATACCGTGGTGAGGACACTGAACAAGAAGGTCTTTGTACCGGTAAAAGCACTTCCAGAAGGGTTCAGAAGGAAGCTGGGAGAATTGGTTGATTTCATTTCGAATTCTTGCGGTCTTATGATTTGGATAGAATTTTTTCAGAAACGCTTTAACAAACTCGTCCCAGCTGGTGATTGAGTGGGAAGCGGTGCTATACAGCCATTTTTCAGCGAGATCGCATAAAGTGAACGGAATGACCCGTAGACGTATAGCATCGTCCGACAGCTGGGTTGTTTTCATCATGGCACAGACATTTTGAAATTTATTGATGAAGATATAGGCATCTTCAGATTCAAGCCCATGAAAACGTGGAAGCATGTTGATGAAATGGGGCTTAATTTCAAAGTTTTCCCCATTGGCCGGAGGAAGAGAAAGGCAGGTGGGAAGTGCAGAACGGGTGGGGTAGAAACGATCCTGGAGCGCGATTCGCTGCGGCGCTACAACAGGCGGAGGTGGTGGGATATTGGTCTCCGTAGGAGGTGGAGCCAATCCAGCGGTGGTCAAAGAGATGTTCGGATTAAATCCCGACATCGCGGAAGAAGAGGTTGGTGAAGGTGAAGGTGAAGGTGAAGATGTATGAACAGAATTCCGGTCAACGTCGGAGTTGGCCGGCAAAGGAAAGGGTGAAAGAGGAGTGGACGGAGTATCGACTTCGGAGTCGATCGCGTAGTCGGTCGCGACTAACGTAACGCGGACTAGACGGGCGCTAGTGTCCCGAGTCCAAGCGGACATACACTAAACGAGTTTAGTATAGTCAAAGCGGAGAAGGTGAGGGTAAGAAAACGTCAATGGAGAAAGGCGATGGGTGGTGGGTGAAAATGGATTTGGCGACAAAAGGGCAAGTTTTTATAAAAGTTTTTGATTTTTTTTCTTTTTTTTTTGTTTTTAGAAAGAGATTTACAGAAGTATGTATGGAAATACGGCTTAAGCAATCACAAACAAGATATGCACAATCACACCTAGATCTAGGGTAACCTAGGTCTACTAGACCTGCTCCTGAACTTGATTGTCGAAGTTAAACAATGTCGAGAAACGGGCTTAAAAATACACTGATCACGAGGCCAGGTAAGTGCAGAGAGAAGGGGAGGTTGTCCAACGCTTTCGCGAAGTTCCTTAATTAAATAACCCTTTCTCTTTCGGCGGTTGCGCCTTTAACACTTTCCTAGACACCCCGTAAACAATATACGGTTAAGCGAGGTTCTAAACACGGTTTATCTTCTCCTAATGAGCGCGAAGTCCTTAGGGCTGAAGTCTAGTATTTTTTAATTTACAATGGACAATGCATATGCTTTAGTGATTTTTGGGGTCCTGGGAAGGGTGATGAAATCCCCACCCAATCTGGATTGGTTTCAAGCCCCTTAAGTCCGTATTAAAGAAATACAAAGCAGTAACAAATCAACTGCAAACAATTTTTATTTGCGGCGCAAAGAATCCTGCACAAGAACAGTTTATTGGAAGGGGGAGAAGAGTTTGCGCAAAGAAGGCTGCAGAAAACACAGTTCAGTGGAGTTCAGAGGAGTGGAGAGAGGCAGAGAGACTTACAGAGAGATTTTGGGGCTCTGAAGCCACCAAGTGGCCGCGTTTCCGCGGCCAAACGCATGCAATGGCCGCGGATCCGCGGCTATGTAGGGGAATTGGGGCTCTGAAAAATATGGGTGTTCTCTGTTGGGTGTCCTATGCTTGTCTGGATGTACTGAATCTTGATTTGCTCACTGTATTTGCTCCAGATTTGTACAGTAGACCGGATGCTTCGTTTTGTCCGTCGCGGTGTAGCCGCGAAAATGTGGGTCTATCTTCCCACGTCTTTGGCACTGTACTTGAACTCCGTATTTTCAACGTTCTTGGCGTCGATCTTGAACTTCGTACTTTCCTGCACACTTGCACAAAAACTAATCAAGAATAACAAGATGGTTTCTTTTACAAAGTATATATTTTTTTCGTTTTTTTTTTTTTATACTTACAAATTAACCCGAAATTACACAAAGAAACAAACTACCGTCTCCCCGGCAACGGCGCCATTTGATTGGTCTGATATGTGCGTGTTCAAGTTCTAGTTTAAATACCGCAATCAAGACGGTTTCGCTTGTAGCTAGCCGGTTGAGTACGGGTCGTCCGCAGGGAGATGGGAGTCTTTTTCAAAGTGTTTTAACGAGTTAAGTTCTGTTTTTAGATTTTGTTGTGGTTATCTAAGTGTTAAGTTGATGTTTAAAGAGAGCTTGTTAGGGTTAGGATTAGGTTAGTTTGAGTTAGGAGTCTCCACATCTTTCGTTGCCCCTCTTAATATCGGTGTTACGGTAATCGGCAACAACGGGGATTAGCACGACTAGGAAGGACTTTGCGAGTATAAGCTAGGCTTTCCAACGCATAAGTCTTCCTTTTGGTGCTTGTCCGTCCGTTCTTGGCTCTTATACATAACCCCCGGTTAATTCAACCACAACCGGTCTCACTACGAAATCACCGCTATCATATAGGATAGGGTGCCGTAAGGAGCGGATTGTGGTTCAATTAATGGGAGTCGATTTAAGTTGTTGGGCAAGGAAAGAGTGAGAGAGATTTCCTTCTCTCAAACTAACCTAATCCTAACCCTAACAAGCTCTCTTTAAACATCAACTTAACACTTAGATAACCACAACAAAATCTGAAAACAGAACTTAACTCGTTAAAACACTTTGAAAAAGACTCCCATCTCCCTGCGGACGACCCGTACTCAACCGGCTAGCTACAAGCGAAACCGTCTTGATTGCGGTATTTAAACTAGAACTTGAACACGCACATATCAGACCAATCAGGAGCCTCTCTTGGGTCCGGGTACTCGATGATCGCAGCGAAGAGACTTCAACACGGAGCTTTATAAGTGAAGGAACGGACTACAAAGGTTGTAATCCCTAACTCTTAGAAGTAAATTTGTTTACTTGCATATTTAACCCTAATTATCTAGCAAAGATTCTCGCTTTAGATTGTTCGGCACATCTAAATTTTAAATCGGGCATGGTTGATGCCTTATAGACCCTTGTGACAGTGCCTAATAACCATACACACATGCTACGTCACTCTGCTTAAGCTACCTACTCCATCATTCCAAAGTCATTCTACACTCCGAAAGGTAAAACCTAGCGCTCTAATACCGAATTTGTCACGACCCAAAATTTGGCACTTAAACCATGCAACGTCTACAGGCGTAACGCAATTTAAGTAAGCCAAAACCTAGAAATCTAAACCATCAAAAGTAGTAAGTGATAAAAATATTTGTTAAAAACATTTGGAAATCTCAAGTAAAAATCTTTAAAGTTTAAATTATTTTCTTAAAAATTTCGGCAGCACCTCCTTTGTAAAAACTAGTCCCGAAACGGGTACAAACATAGGATATAGGTAAAGCAACATATGACATAAATAAAGCATTCCCAAATGGGAGCAAATCACGCCGAAAGGCGGAAACAACCACCACAAGCATATATACGACGCCGTAGCGAAGAGTGGAACAATATAAGTGAAAAACAGCATAAAAGATAAAACTTCATAATAAAAGTCGGCTCACACGAGCACGACACCCAGAGTGACAAAATATACAATATCGTCCTCACAACTCGTCTCTAAGTCAATACATGAAAGGGTAGATGGAGAGTACTAGATACAATGAGATATATACAATAAATATAAATGGATAACCGCATCCCACCTACAGCAAACGGCTCATAGCCAACCGTAGCGGTATCTTCTGCGAAAAGATACAATAAGAAGAAGCCTTGCCGCGACTTGATTGTCACGCTCTAACTGTGTCGTGTTTAAAAAGAATTCTGAAATTACCGCAATCAAAACGGTGTCGCTTGTAGCGAGCCGCGATGAATACGGGTCGTCCGCAGGGAGATGGTAAGTTTCTTATTGCTTGTTTTAACGAGTTAATTCCGTGTTTTGATTTGTTGGTTAACTAATTGTCGTAACAAAGATATGAATAAAAAGGGCTTGTTAAGGGTAGTAATAAGTTAGATTGTATGAAGGTGATGTTTGCCAATTCCTTATAGCCCCGACTTGGTATTGATACTAAAGCAATAGGTAACAACGCGGATTAGGGAACTTGAAATACGGTATTTGCGGTATTTCGCTAAATCCGTTTTCCTTGTCCCTTGTCCTTCCATTGTTATCTCTTGATTTTAGCTTTCGGCAAACCACGGGCAATCCGGTCAAGATTAGGAATCATCACTATCGGGGTAGGATAGGATGCCTAGTGAGCGGAGTTGCGGGTGATTTGCACAAAGTTTCAATAGGCAAGTTTTAGGTTTTAAAGTTTGGACAAAGAAAATTTTCGAATACGATCTAACATATTACACCCTTAACAAGTGAAAAGATTACTCACACATATTTACAAATTAACAAGAAAGAAAAGAGAAGATACATAAAAACATGCATTGAAATAAAGAGGAAAAGAGAACCGATGAGTTCAAGCGTTTTATCTCCCAGTGTTCAATCCCCGGCAACGTGTGAGATCCAAATACCAAGCTTTAAGGTTGCAAGCTCACTTAAGAGGTTGCAAGATCAAAGCAAGGCATGAATTTCACAATTGAAATCATGTAAAGTGGAACAAGACATGTAATAAAAATACGAACTTTTATTGAAGAACAAACTTGTTACAAGAGATCTTGAAGTCAAGAACCTAAGCCTTAAGCTTGCAAGTTCTAAATGAGAAGTTGCAAGGTCAAGACAAAGGGACAAGAGCTCAAGAATGAAAAGAAAAATTACAAGAATTCTAAGATAGTACTAAAGAAAAAGCTCCCCTTTCCTCTTCCCTCTGGTCTCTATTTATAGGCTCAGAAAGAAATATTCATATCTGCCCTATTATGGCTCATGCTGATTTGTTTGATTGCCATTGATTTGAACACATGCTTTTTAGTCTTGAATGCATATAATATCATATGCATATAAAATCATATCCTTGATTTCATATAAAATCATATCCTTGATGATTGCATATAAAATTATATCCTTGATTGCATATAGAATCATATCCTTGATTGCATATAAAATCATATCCACATGTGCTTAAAAGTCTTGTGTACACACTTGTTGTGTTGGACCATTTAGAAAAAAATGTGTACACAACTTGTTGCATAAAGGAACTCCTGAAGTATCGGTCGGTTAGCGTTTCTGGTCGCAGTGTCTTCCCTCAAGTGATATATCCGCGCTGTTGGATGCATTTCCAGTATTTTGTCATGGATACCTGTAATCTGTAATACTGAGCAGACACTGGTCAATAATACCGATAAATACAACAATTAGATAATGAATGAACGGTATTAGAATGCAATTTTCTGATATGAACACGACTACTCTGAGGGTCAAACCTGCAAAACACTGTGGCACAACGGGGGGGTGATTTGCCAACTCGTGTGTAGTAAGTAACATCATACAGGTAATCGCGGGTATGCACGTACTGCGATACTCTATCACTTGCAATGATAGTATCAATATACTAATATGGATATGCAACAATCAAGAAAGGTACTCTATCAGGTACTACAAATACACGAAGCAATGCATATCAAATGAATACTGAGTATGGGATAAAACATGTCATCATCAATGAATCCTCATCGTTGAAAAAACTGATGTCCATCAAATACGGCCAAAATCCCAATACCTCAGGCGCCGTCACTCAGATCAGCCATCATATCCTGTAAATCTCATAGAACCCGAGTGCCCAACATCGGCACTCGAAAACATCATGAAATACTCGTGTCCAGCATCGACACACAAATACTCATCTTTCAGGCGCCGCATCCCCAGATCGGCCCTCAATATATCTCATGTCATAACTCCCGAACGGTATCCTCCGGATATCTGTCGGGTTATATACTATCACCGGTAAGTAGTAGTCCCTCCGCTGGGCTCACCGTCTATCTATACGAGTCTTCTTTCCCCAGGGTACCATACCGATTCCACCATGTACCCGCAGACGGTGCCTACCGCTTCTCGAATCGGGCATCTAACACAAGTCTCAGAACCGGGAAAACTCATGGTGGACGCACTGAAATATCATATCAAGAGTAACCGGGTTTTCAAAATAATGCATACTTTCTTGAAATAATTCCACGGTTCTCAAATCCATAAATAACTTGAAATCCATATCTTAATGTGTAAATCCATGAATATGATATATGAAATATAAAACAGTAATATGAGCACATCAAGGGAAAACCGCTCCTTTAAATGAATCCAGTTTTTAAATGTATCATGATGTTCCCAATTTCTCCCAAAATCCAATGCAACATCACATATGAGCATATATGTAGCTATAGCAAGGTTTGTATGTACACAAGTATGTATGTAAGCAAGTATGTATGTACGCAAGTACGTATGTACGCATAATGCAATTCATATGCGCAATAGAACAAGAATCATGTCTAATGGTAAGGTAAGCTAAGCAATGTATTATCCATGGCAATTCTATAGTGTGAGTGTCATGACAATTACTAACGTTGTGTGTGCGGCATACAGTTTAGTGCTCGTGCAACATGAACCGTTAGTAACAGTGTTGTGTCTCATTAATACTATGTCTGTATGCAACTGGAAATGAGGTATGCAACAATGGTACACATGCACAATCAATGTATATATATACTTATAACTAATAGTCATATCATTGAATCTTGCCCCGACGCATAAAGCCATACGGGCGATTCCCCCGTAGATATTAAATCTACTCACCGATGATCTCGAGCTAAGTAAAGCCAACCACTTGCTTTCTCTTCTTTGCATCGTCCGAAATCCCCGCCTGCGATCCTAAAATCACACAAACATAGTAAGTGCACTTAGAAATCGACCAATAATACATACAATTACGTTTAAATCGACGCACCGATTCCAATACCCACTAAAGTGTTCGCTTAGCGACTAACGTGTGTGGCGACACTCTAAAACAACCCTAACTGCAGCAATATCACAAACCACTGAACTGAGTCGGACACAGTGTTCGATATCGTAATGCGCGTCATCGAAACACTAAAACAAGCTAATCGATCCCAGATTTTATCCACTGTCAAAACCTAAAAATCTAGCAGTACCAAACACCCTAAAACCACTGCAGACAACTACCCACAAAAAACTTAACTCCCCAGTCACCACGATGGCCGAGCTCGCCGGAATTCCTTACAGTGTCGCCGGCCGAAACCATTCAGTTTGGGTTCGTACATCAGGTGTACACTCAGGGTCTCTAATACAACACTTCTACACTGCTAGTTTTCACAGTAAAGACTCCGGGTCACAGCAGATCGCACACACCCTATAATGACACTAAAAACACGATATTGCACTAAAACTATATCTTTAGGGTTCTAAACTGAAACTAACTAGCAATAGTACATAATAACAACCAAATTAACAGTTTAGAGGTTATACCTATCCACACTTACTCGAAATCCTAGCTTTCTATGCTCCAAGTGATTCTAGTGGTTTGATCTTAGCTTGTGAGGGGTTTAAGTGAAGTTTAATGGAGATTTGGTATGGGTTTGTGAGGATTTGGGTTAGGGTTTAGTGAGTGTTCAGTTGAGGGGTGAGGGAGTGGGTGAGGTGAAGGAAAATATGAGAAGGAGAAAATGAATGGGGGTATGAGAGAATGTGAGTGAGAGTGAGGAGTGTATGAGTGAGTGAGGGTAAGGGAATGAGGGGTGAGTTTAGCCATGCCCCTCTCTCTTCATTTAATTCATGGCATGCTTGCCATGCCTCATGATGCCCACTCTCTCTCTTCCTCAAGTCAACAATTCAAACCTTTTATTATTTTAAAAACTAAATAATTAACTAACTACCTAATACTTAATGGAATGGGTTAATATGCCATGGTTACTTAAGCATGGTTAACCCCTAATTAACCCTAGGTTAACATGCACATGTGTGTGCAAACCCAAAATAAATATTAATAAAATATTCATTAATTTTTATAAAATATTTAAAAACTATTTTGGTAAACATTTTACTAAAACTTCGTATTATCGCTTAATTAACCCTAATCGCAATCTAAGGTGTAATACGTGGGGATGACGATGAGCCTGGAAGGGGAGCACTACCTACCGGCGATAGTATTTGAACTCGACGGATATCCGGAGGATACCGTTTGGAGTTATGAGATAAGATAGTAATGAGAGCCGATCTGAGTATGCGGCGCCTGAGATGAGATATATATTGAGGGTCGATCTGAGAATACGGCGCCTGAGATATGAGGATTTACGTATCGATGCTGGACACGGGTTTCATGATGTTTCGAGTGTCGGTGTTGGACACTCACGTTCCATGATTTGACGTGTCATTGTTGGACAGACGTTCTTTGATATCCTCATATATTTACATGCATACGCTTTCATGATGTTTCGAGTGGACGAGATCCACATGCATACAGGCATTGATTATATTGTTGGATGATATCCACATGCATACAGGCGTTGATTATTGTTGGCATATATATAGACACGGTCACCCTAGATATCATAGTATTAGCTTTATAATATAGCTGACCTAGAAAATCGTTATTTTATTCGATTTCTACCTGATGATGTTTTCTACTCACGAGTTGGCAACTCACCCCCCGTTGTGCCACAATTCTTTCAGGTTGATCGCATGGATCAGTAGCGGCATCGCTGTTACACAGGTTGCATTCGGGTGATTTGCTTTGGTAGGTGGCACACGTTGGATCGTGCCCCTCTTGTATTTATTATTCCTGTTGTATCTAGTTGACTCCATCAATCAGAAATTAGTATTTGTGTAAATAGTAAGACTTAGAAGGACTTGTATTTGCGAGACTTAGAGCGATGGGTTATATGTTCGCTTGGTGGGTTGATGTCTTGCTTATTTCATTATCTTTTGTGTTGATCTTCGCCGTTGGGCGTCGTATACATGTTTTATGACTTGCGTGGTTGTGATTCCGCTGTTTGGTGAAGAGCTAGCTCCCGCTTGGGGTTGCCTTTTATATTATCATGTATATGTGGTTTTGGATCAAAATATACAAGGGAGGTGCTGCCCAAATTTTTAAAAAGACGAAACATGTTTTCCAACTAATAAAATCCACTTGCATTTTCATACTCAATTATCTATGCATTTGAGAAAACATTTGATTTCATTATACCTTTATTTCAAAACTGCACCTCTTTTATTTTCTTTAAAAAGGTTTAGATTTCTGGGCTTCGGCTTACTTAAGTTACGTTACGCCTTTAGACGTTGTGTGATTTAAGTGCCGGTCACGAACTAAATTTTCAGGGCGTGACAAAGTTGGTATCAGAGCGCTAGGTTTAATCTTGGTTCGAGTCTAGGTTTGACTATATGGAGTCTGGGGCGTAATCTATTTCGGAACGTAGGCTTGACCTTACTGAACTTAGACTTGAACATGGGGGTATTAGACCCGAACTTTTGTTACATAGGCTGACCATGATTGATGGAGTAGGTAGCTTGAGTAGAGTGACGTACCATACGTATGTTCCGCTGCATATTTACGATATGATACTCCACTTAAGAAACCTTAGGATGTACATATCTTGAGACTTGTGATTCTCTTCATTCCCTTGATCATACATCCATTTGAGATCCTTGATTCTATTCGTTTCCATGATCATACTCTCATTGATTATGTTCCTCCTTATGATCATGTATCCATTCTGGATCTGTTGATTCCTTTCATTCCTTTGATCTACCTTCATTGATACATGCTTGAGATTCCTGTCACCATGGTTTGAGCGCAGATTGAGCTGCTGCTAGTGATGCGGTCAGGGCGAGCTCGTCATGGACGAGGACTGACCATCGTGTTTTCTTGTGACATGGGAATGTCTCGATGTAATGTTGTGTTGTGACCTCTCGTTTGAGGCGAGTGTTCGGTTTTGCACCGGATGATCGGGCCACTGTTAGAGGCCGCTTGTTGTGAGAGAACTGTTGATGTACAGCCTACCTCATAATTTGTGATGTTGTCTACTATGCAGACAGATGACCCAGCTATTGCAGAGATTGATGGGATGTCGCTTCCAGAGCTTGCGAGCTGAGATCACCGGAGCTTCCAGGCAGAGATGCGACAGATGATAGCTAGTCTATCCTGAGTTGAGAGACGAAGGAGATTCGTCAGATTTGATGCGCCGACACAGGCCCAGTTGAGTTGATGATTTCCAGTGCGGAGAATCTTTACTCAGATCTAGATTAGATCAATCCAGAGATGACGTTGTTCATTGAATGATCCGATAGGAGATCAGTAAGTGGACCAGTTTCAGATAGGGGACCTCACCCAGATGCGTTGTGAGTTGATCGAGAATGGACGAGTAATGAGTATTCCTCCGATGGTTCGGACGAGTTCCCGAGGACGTGTTCGGCTAGATATCTTCTACAGAGTGATGAAGATACCGAGTTCGTAATTTCGAGTCCGTGTGAGAGACTCCGGATTGACTGTAGTCGAGAACAATTGCAGTACGCAGATAGCATGATGTGACGTCGAAGTTGACGATAATAAAGACGAGTGGAAGAAGAGGTTCGTGCGAGATGTTAATGAGCTGCTGTTACTCCCCGTTGAGATTAGAGATCGGATATGCATATAGAGACGTTGGGATATGGCCAGTTCCCGAGAAAATGCTGTGCTGGGAACGCAAATGTCCAGGAAATGAGAAAAGATTATGCGAGAGTGCCAGCCTCCATACAGTTTGGTATAGGCGAGATCGGGAGAGAACTTGAGTAGGTTCTTTCCAGGACACTGCTGCGATAAGACTTGCACCGAGGATCAGTTGTGTCACGTGTATTCAGAGGGCCAGGGGCCGACACCAGTGATGTGCTGCTTTACAAGTGGTCATGCTACTTGGCCGAGAGATGACCAGAGAAGTGTCAGAGAGGAATCGTTTCCGTTAGTACACCCGACCGGGCCGACGAGCCGATGGATTGCAAGATTGGTAATCCATAGAGAAAATGAGGACCCAGAGACAGAGGACGCTAGACCGTGAGCAGGAGGAAAACGGATGTTCTTTCTCTGCCAGTTTTGGGCACACCGACATTTTTCGACATTGTAGGAAGTGTACCTTAATTTCATTTATTGTGATTTGCGGTTTTGATCCGAGTATCACGCTTATATCGCTTGGATTTGAGTCTCGATGATTGAGTTTTACGATATTGTTTTCATGCACCATGGCTGCACCTACTGGGTATTTACATTTTGTGCATAGTTATTGCACTTGATATACGTTTTATACACCGTTGTGTTGGTTTGCGATTTGTGCATATCTATTGCACTTGATATTCATTTTATGCCTTGGCTGCACGTGTTTATGATTTCGTGGATTTTCATACAGTTGATTTGATTTTGTACATATGGTATGCACTCGATTTGATTTTTGCACTCGGTATAGCTCACATGTGCTTGCAGTGCATTGATACGTGTTTTGTGCACGCAGTTGCACACATTTATGATTTTATACACCCCGGTATGCTCGTTGTTGCTTTTTACGCATTTGAGTTATTGATTGGTATTTCGTGCATTTGATGCACCAGATTTGTATTTTGTGTATTTGATGCACCAGAATTGTATTTTGTGCACTTGATGCACCAGATTAGTATTTTTGTGCATTTTTGCACTAGATTTGCATTTCGTGCATTTATTGCACAAGATGGGTATTTCGTGCATTGGTTACACTAGATTAATACTCCATACATTGGTTGCACCGATTTATGTCTTTGACCTTTGGTTTACCAGATTTATGTTTTGTGCGCGTTTGCACTTGACGTTCGTTTTCGTGCGCCTTACTTCACTAGATGTTTTTTATGGACCTGACGCGTTTGATTTGGATTTTTGGGCATATTAGGCGCTTGGTATTGGATTTCTTGCACATCGGATGCACTTGGGTGAGATTTTATTCGTGCATGTCGAATGCCCTTGATTGAAATTTTGATCGTGCAAGTTGGATGCACTTGGTTTAGATTTTATTCGTGCATGTTGGATGTACTTGATTTCGATTTCATTCGTTCATGACGGATGCACTTGATTTTGATTTTCGTGCATGTTGGAAGCATGATATGAGATGTGATATTGTGCGCACCGGATGCACTCGATTGGGATTTTCATTCGTGCATGTTGGTTGCACTGGATTGATATTTTCGTGCACTATAGATGCACTAGATGTTGTTGTCGTGCACACCCGTTGCACTAGACAGATGCTTTCGTGCACACCCGTTGCACTTAGTTTTGCTTTCGTGCACATTGTGGCACTTGTGTTTGGATTTGATTTCTGTGTGCACCAGACGCACTTGATTTTTGGATACGCCTTTTGAGGCTGATTTTGCTCTTGAGCACTTTGTTTTCATGATGGGCACTATATTCTGTAGTAGCCGAACAGGACTGATCTGAGAACAGTACCTGAGTACTTTGCTTGCATTAAAAGTTTAACAAGTGGTTTTCAAAAGGAGCTATAGTCCCGCTAATTCCTACGTGTCCACGAGCGACACGAACGTTTACAAAGAAAACTCGGGGATATTTTCAGAAAGGGCGGAACGTATATTTTAGCAAAACACATATGAATGTATATTATTACTTTACAAATGAGCGTCCGTCACTTGTGCCATGAGTTACGCATCACACGGCGATTCAGAAAGGATTTTGCATGTGTTTTATTCAGTTTTAAGAGATTTTTCTAAGGATGCGTACTATATACATATTATAGTATTTGACTAGTGTATATTGGATTCCAGTAGTGGACTCCATTGTAACTCCGATGATTTGCGTGCAAGTCCGATGGTTTGCGTGACGCTTGACGGAGTTCGATTTTGAGTTTCGTACTCGTTTTCGGGCGCATACGATGCGCTGTGGTATTTCTGTATCTTCCGTGCTTTCGGAGCACCATGAATTGAGCTGATTATTGATTGTTTTAGTATTTGGGGATTTAAATTTAAATTCGGGGACCGAATTTATTTAAGGGGGGAAGATTGTAACATTTCAGAAAATATAAAAATATTATTTTTGGAATTTAATATTAAAATAATATATTCCGCGAAAACTACCCGATTTGCGAATTTGGGGTTTTCATAAAATGGTATAAATATAAACCAATATTTGTGAAATAATTGGAGATTAAAATGATTTGTTCATTTAAAAATATATTTATTGGATTTGGCATTTTTATAATTAATGATATGCAGTTTGAATAAAAATTGATTAGTGCACTACTAATCGCGATTAAGCCAAATCCGTGTTTCTACATTTTTCCATGGTTAGTGCACCATGTCATGTTGCATTTTGTTGCATTTGTGTTGTTTTATTGGTATTATATGTATTATTGTGAGAAAAAGAGAAATGGGTTAAAAAGACAATTATTGGAGAGAGAAAGTGAGACATGAGTTTGGAGAGGGTGAGAATAAGAAAGAGAGAGAGATGGTAGCCACCATTTCTTCACCCCATTATTTTCCTTCATCTACTTCCTCCTCATCTCCCTCCACCTTCACCTCTAAGAATCATCTCCATTTCTTTACCAAAACCCTACACCCTCTTCATTAAAGTTGATCCCCACCTCATCCTCAACACTTTGGACAAATCAAAATTGGATTTTGAAGACTTTGGGAAGCTAGGGTTTTTCTTCAGTTTCCCAAATGAGGTATATCTTCATTCATTTAGTTTAGTTTTAGTTTCTTGCACCCTATTTTAGTTTAGAATGTGATTTGGTTAGGGTATGTAATGTTTGAAAAATTCAAGAGAAGGGTTTGGGTGTTTGTGTAGAATCATGAGGTGTAGTGAGTGTTTTAAGACCTTAGGGTTTGATTTCAAGACCTGGAAATGAATATAGAACCCAAAATATGAACTTAGAAATCACTCTGTGTCGGTTTTGTGGAGTTGTCTTGGCCTACAGGGAATTTGGAGCAACCCGAGAAGTTTCTGAGAAAAACTAGCAACTCTAGAGACCTAGTTAGACCAATAGGAGACCACCCTGAGAAGACAAACCATAACAGAGCAGTCTTGGCCGAGCTGGCCGGTTTTATAGGGCATGTGGCCGGCCCCATTGTGGTGTTTGGTGCTGGAATTAGTTCTGTAGCTCACTTATCCCATATACTACCCCACTGCATTGCTAGTTGAGTCCCAATTTAACCTGAGATAAATCTGGGAGCATATTTGGGTGTTTTTGGCTATGTTTTCCGAGTTTTGAGTGCTTGGTTTTGATATTTGGATTTGTATTTGGTTTTTGGGTATTTGTACGTCATAAACAAGGGTTGTTTGATTGTTTTGCATGCGTAGGCTATAGGTTCTAACCCATTAGCGCACCGTGTGCCGTATTGGTTTTCCGGACTTGATTTTAATAGCATTTGCGATTGTGTATTTATTGTAGGTACCTTCGCGTGGATTCCGAGACGACGAAGCATATTGACTACGGCTGAGCAAGAAGATCCGTAGGTGAGTAGATTTATATCTACGGGGGAAGTCGGATGGATGGCGTATAGCACCCCGGCAAACTTTGATGGAAACCGATATATAGAATATGGTTAAGGAAACCTATATTAGAAAACTATGGATATGGTTAAAAAGATAGTTAGAGATGATATGAATGATTGAATATATATATCGAGATATGAGATGAAATCTATAGGAATATGACTCTTTGACATGATATGATAGAAATGATGTCCCGAATTGATATATAAGGATATGAAAAGTGAATGTGAATCACGATATATAGATATGTAGTTGCACGAGATTAAGTATGAGATTTAGAGTAGCATTACATGAGATTTATAAGATAGAATGTATATGTAAAATGACTTGATGTGAGATATTGATGTGATGAAAAGAGTATACGATGAGATATGATGACTAGGTTTGATATGTCGTTATACGGATGCGAGTCTATATGTGATAATTGATACCTTTGTCGGTCCCATGATATGAGATTGATACGGATGTGACCGGGGATATAGGTATATAGATATATATAAAATGTTGTGAACTATAAGTGATATGTCGTACGAGACGTTAGGTCCGTAACCTCATTGTCATATAGGTTGATAGGATCCCTAATTGTTTAATGTCGTCATACGATGGATTACCGTACGTGATGAGTTTTATATGATGATTGATCCATACCCTTGACTAGAGAATGCCGTACGATAGATTATACCATACGTGATGTTGTGAGGCTGGATACCGATTGATAGATTCACCGACTCGGATATGAGATAGAGTATACCTTATAGCATTGCGCTTAGGATTTATTTTATGCTACGTTCATGTTATTCTCATTGCATTACATATACTTGTGCTTGTACACCTATACCATTATCGATGATGCATATGTTACACTTACACAGATTGGTCGGCTCACACACGTCATCATCAATAATTGCTATGTCACTTACACAGTAGAATTGCCACATCATCAATGTTCCATGTTGCATAATATACAGATATGCTTACATTTCTGTTATATGTTGCATACATCATGCTTTACGATTATATACATTGAGATGCTGTTTTTATGAGATCTCTGGATTTGAGAACCGCAGTTTAATTTCAAAGGAAATTGTGTATTATTTTAAAAATGCGGTTTCTCTTGATATGATATTTCGAGACGTCCACTAGGAGTTTTCTCGGTTCTGAGAATTGTTTTCGAGACCCAATTCGATGGATGGAGGAACCATCTGTGGGTACATGGTGGACCCGATGAGGTACCCCAGGGAAAGAGAGAGACTTTGTGGGGATGACGATGAGCCTGGCAGGGGAGCACTACCTACCGGTGATAGTATTTGAACTCGACGGATATCCGGAGGATACCGTTTTGGAGTTATGAAATGAGATAAATATGAGGGCTGATCTGAGTATGCGGCGCCTGAGATGAGATATATATTGAGGGCCGATCTAAGGATACGGCGCCTGAGATATGAGGATTTATGTGTCGATGCTGGACACGGGTTTCATGATGTTTCAAGTGTCGGTGTTGGACACTCAGGTTCCATCATTTGATGTGCCATTTATGGACACACATTCTTTGATATCCTCATATATTTACATGCATATGCTTTCATGATTTTTCGAGTGGAAGAGATCAACATGCATACAGGCATTGATTATATTGTTGGATAATATCCACATGCATACAGGCATTGATTATTGTTGGCATATATGTAGACACGGTCACCCTAGATATCATAGTATTACCTTTATGATATAGTTGACCTAGGAAATCGTTGTTTTATTCGATTTCTACCTGATGATGTTTTCCACTCACGAGTTGGCAACTCACCCCCGTTGTGCCACAGTTCTTGCAGGTTGACAGCATGGATTAGTAGCGGCATCGCTGGCACACAGCTTGCATTCGGGTGATTTGCTTTGGTAGGTGGTACACGTTAGATCGTACCTTTCTTATATTTATTAATCCTGTTGTATCTAGTTAACTCCATCAATCAGAAATTAGTATTCATGTAAATAGTAAGACTTATAAGGACTTGTACTTGCGCGACTTAGAGCGATGGGTTATATGTTCGCTTGGTGGGTTAATGTCTTATTTATTTCATTATCTTTTGTGTTGATCTTCGCCGTTGGGCATCGTATACATATTTTATGATTTGTGTGGTTGTGATTCCGCCGCCGTTTGGCGAAGAGCTAGCTCCCGCTAGGGGATGCCTTTTATATTATCATGTATATGTGGTTTTGGATCAAAATATACAAGGGAGGTGCTGCCCAAATTTTTAAAAAGACGAAATATGTTTTCCAACTATTAAAATCCACTTGCATTTTCATACTCTATTATCTATGTAATTAAGAAAACATTTGATTTCATTATACTTTTATTTCAAAACTGCACCTCTTTTATTTTCTTTTAAAAGGTTTAGATTTCTAGGCTTCGGCTTACTTAAGTTACGTTACGTTTTTAAACGTTGCGTGATTTAAGTGCCGGTCACGAACTAAAATTTCGGGGTGTGACATTGGATCAAAGATCTAACGGAGATGATAAATCATCAAAGCACGGAATTAAATTCTGATTGAGGAAATAATCCTCAAATCTTTCTAAATAAGAAAGATTGTGCTCTGAAAATCAGAGCACCGTTGGATCAAAATGATCCAATGGTGATTAAAAATCACCAAGATACAGAATTAAATTCTGATTGAGGAAATACTCCTCATATCTTTCTAAACAAGAAAGATGGTGCTCTGTAAATCAGAGCACCGTTGGATCAAATATCCAATGCTGATTAAAAATCACCAAGATACAGAATTAAATTCTAACTGAGGAAATACCCCTCAAATCTTTCTAAACAAGAAAGATTGTGCTCTGTAAGTCAGAGCACCGTTGGATAAAAGATCCAATGGTGATTAAATATCTCCAAGAAACAGAATAAGCTCTGTATGGTAAAGTATTTTCCCAATCTTGTTAAAAACAAGAAAAATGTCTTCTGTAAAACAGAAGTCCCTGGATCAAAGATCCAACGGTGGATAAATTCCCCAAATCAATTAAAAAATCTCTCAATGAGAGATTTCCTTAACTGAATCAACAAATCAGCATCCCCTATATAAAGGACCCATGACTTCAAGTCTTGTAGAGAGAACCCTCCCCCCATAAACTTCAAACTTCAAAGACGAGAGCAATTTCTTCTCAAGGTAAATAACAATAAGTGAGATCACAGTATCTCCTCCATATTTAAGAGTTTAACTCTCAAATCAGAAGAACATAGTTCTTTTTCCAGATCTCAGATCTATAAAACAAAGTCTTTCATAAGTGAGAATCTAATTCTCAGAGAATTGAATTGAGCATAATAGAAAACTCAGTGCTTAAGAGTTTAACTCTCACATCAAAAGAACTTAGTCCTTTTTCCAGATCTCAGATCTATAAGACAAAGCCTTTCATAAGTAAGAATCTAATTCTCAGAGAATTGAATTGAGCATAACAGAAAATGCAGTGCTTAGCACTCAAAGCCTGGCGCTCAGCGCCGAGCGCTCCACATGCTCCTCACGAGTGCACTATTTTATAAGAAGCGCTTAGCACTCCAAGTATGGCACTCAGCGCCCACATGCTCCTCACGAGGGCGCTATTTAATAAGAAGCGCTTAGCACTCCAAGTCTGGCGCTCAGCGCCGAGCGCTCCACGTGCTCCTCACGTGAGCGCTATTTAATAAAAAGTGCTTAGCACTCAGTGTTTGGCGCTCAGCGCCGAGCGCCTCACGTGCACTGCACGTGGGCGCCATAAATTGTTTAACACTCCTTATAAAAGAATATGAATAAAACAAAAAGAAAGAGTGGTGTCAGAACCAAAATCAATGCTCAGCAGTGCTGATACAGAAAGGGGATCAAGCCTAAATATGTAATCAAGTGGGTTGAGCTCAAGGTTGGCCAAACTCCAAATTGACCGAGCCCATATGTCTTCTTCTAAATTGGCCTTAGACCCAGAAAAGATTATCAAGTCCCTGATGAAAATTCATTGGTTCAAGGGTATATCTCTTCACACCTCTTATATGTGTCGTTGTAATTCTTCAACGTCTTCAGAGAGGTGGCGGGTCCCGATAACCAGCAACTCTATGGACCGCAACGTCCCTAAAACTAAACTCTATGGACTATGATGTCCTTAAACATGGACTATGATGTTCTTAAACTCTATGGACTATGATGTCCTTAAACCCAATGGACCGCAACGTCCCTAAACTAAATTCTATGGACTATGATGTCCTTAAACTCTATGGACTATGATGTCTTTAAACTCAATGGACCACAACGTTCCTAAAACTAAACTCTATAGACTATGATGTCCTTAAACATGGACTATGATATCGTTAACTCTATGGACTATGATGTCCTTAAACCCAATGGACTGCAACGTCCCTAAAACTAAACTCTATAGAATATGATGTCCTTAAACATGGACTATGATGTCCTTAAACTCTGTGGACTATGATGTCCTTAAATCCAATGGACCGCAACGTCTCTAAAACTAAACTCTATGGACTATGATGTCCTTAAACATGGACTATGATGTCCTTAAACTCTATGGACTATGATGTCCATAAACATGGACTATGATGTCCTTAAACTCTATGGACTATGATGTCCTGAAATCCAATGGACCGCAACGTCCCTAAAACTAAACTCTATGGACTATAATGTCCTTAAACATAGACTATGATGTCCTTAAACTCTATGGACTATGATGTCCTTAAACCTAATGGACCGCAACGTCCCTAAAATTAAACTCTATGGACTATGATGTCCTTAAACATGGACTATGATGTCCTTCAACTCTATGAACTATAATGTCCTTAAACCCAATAGACCGCAACGTCCCTAAACTAAATTCTATGGACTATGATGTCCTTAAACATTTATGGACTATGATGTCCTTAAACCCAATGGACCGTGACGTCCTTAAACTAAAATGATAGAACCCAAATGCTCTTTTGTTGGATCAAAAATGATCTTGAACCCCCGTTGAGTAAATCTTAGTCTAAAATTAGACTAACGTATCCTCAACAAATATTTAAGTTTGATCTTAATCGCAAGATGAGATTAATGATCCTTAAATCAAACAAACCCAAATCTAAGAAAATACGGATTTGGACTAATCCCCGCCCGACGGGCGACAACATAAATTAGTCTCCGTATACAATCCACGGGAAACCAAAATTAAAAAAAAAACACACGACACAAAGTGAACATTTGGAGCAGGAGAAAGTGGTTATCGCTACGCGGTAACGTAATTAACTGCAGGGGCTTACGCCTGCAGGGAAGAGCATCCCCACAATCAAAAAACCCCTCGCCAACGAGGGGGAATCTGACGAAGTCTGCTACAACGACCGCATCTGTTTAAACCTTCGATACATGGTGCCATAAATCAACATGGCATCTTCGGAGAGGTAGATAGATAAAACCAAATAGCATCTGCCTCCAAAATTCAGGCCAGACGTCCCAACGTCCCGGTCGCGTCTTTCGGCGGTAAACAGATTCTGGCACGCCCAGTGGGATCTTTTTTTCTTTCCACTCCACACTTCGTGTGTCATGTTTCGCGAACAAATCGCAGTCTGCTATGGTTGCCTGTGGATTCGAGGTACTAAGATTTGGTGTGTTTCTCCCGTGCAGAGGAAAGAAGATCAATGGCTTCCAGCTGCACCAACTGCAACAACAACTCCCGCCCCGTCCCGTCGGGAAGAGTTACTTACGGGCCCCAAGCGGTCTCCATCTTCGCAATGCCGGTGGAACAGGTGACACAGGCCACCACTGGATTGTTCTTCGGGACCATGCTCCCGCCAATGAGCTTCAACGCTCTAATGCCGTCAAAGGAAGCTCCAAAGAAGTCGGTCTTCCATCGTCTTGCAACTACCGAGGCCCCTCTCAACGGGTCGTCCAAGTCTACTGCCTCAGTCTTCGACAGGATGAGTCTAAGCTCAAATGGGCCCGTGAACAGGCTCTCAATACCGGAGAAGGCTATCCTAACTCCTGCTGTGGGTAAAGTCGTCCAAACTACTTCCCCTACTCAAAAGTCGGCCTTCGACAGGTTGACCATTCCTTCCCAGCGGATGTTAGTCATTGACAGGCTGGCACCAACAACAGCTTCTCCTTAATGCAGGGGGCAGGACGAAACTACTCCTACGATAAACGTGATCCCGGCTACACGACATGCTCGACGTCGTCACTGGCGCCGAGTGAGGAAAGCTGGGGGCAATTCCCCTTCTGGACTTAACCCACCAGCTCCAATGGTGGAAATTGATGCTGCTGTTCCAACCGGGAACAGCTTTGAGCCGCTTAGGAGGGTGCGCAAGAACTCTCCAACTGCCGTGTTGAAAAGGTCTCCTCCACATGTGGAAAACTTTACTAAAGCGAAGGCAGAGCAGCCCTCTCAACGGCTGTCCCCTAAAATCCACAGGGTCTGACAAAGAGTCCAAGACTCTGTAATCGACAGAGACTACTCCCGCAGATCGAAGAAAATGAAGGCCCAGCAAGAGGAGGGTCAACCCGCCGTCATAGCACAGAAAGTCTCTTCTGCAATAGCCCCCTCAACTTCGACCGTTCATAAAAAGAGAAGGCCAGAGAAGATCCCCGTGTCTATGGCAAATCTCAAAGGCACTAAATCCAAACGCCCCAATTCTGGGGGCATGGTAGTGCACACCGTCTACATGGCTTCCGGAAAAGAGGAAAGACGTACTTCTACGGGTTATCGACCACTCACACGGTCTGTGACCAAAACTCAGGAGCAGCAACAAAACCTCCAGGAGATGCTGACAAAGATAGCCGCACTCACTGGGCAGAAGGAAAGCCTGGAAGTATCGTCGGATCAACGCCAGGAACAAGAAACCGACGCCGAGTTCCTACGAAGGATGCTCGAGAAAAAAGATAAAGAGGCCGTGGAACAAGCGGCTAATATAAAACAAATGGCACTCCTGTTCCAAGATATGGTAGGCATGATTATCTTGCCGGACCCTCCAGCCGAAGATCCCCCAATAATCATTGAAGACGATAGAGGAGAGATATCAAACCCTCTTCCGGCTTTATCAGCAGCTAGAGAGGAGACAATCTCGAAAGCTGCGCTTGATGACTACATAGCTCAATAGATACGAGCTCATCAGGCAAGCGAAACCACTGGCCAAGTCGTCAGAACTGGGTGACCCTATCCAAGCTGGTACAATCAAATTAATTACCCACCAGGATACACGATCCCTAAATTTCATGTGTATAAGGGGACAGGCAATCCCCATCAGCACTTCGCTCAGTTCAGGGCTCTATGCGGCAATACTGGAGATGACGACAAACTGCTGCTTCTCCAATTCGTTGGCAGTTTAGTGGAAACAACATTTGAATGGTACTCGGAGCTTCCGAATGACTCCATCAAAACATTCACAGAAACATTACCCAGCGTTTTGCAAGCGCCAGCGAACGCACCCCGATCACGGCATTGATCAATGCCAGGGTGAAGCCGGCGGAACCTATGGTCGAGATGAGAACAACGCATAGAAGAAGCTCTTGCCGTGGGCATGTTCGTGGGGACCCTAGATCCGCAGGCGACTATATCTCAATTCATGATGTTCTTCAAGTCGACCGCTTTCCAAGCCTTGATCGACAAGCTGGCCCAAATGGACCAGATGGGCCATAGACCGCCCTCCTCGAAAACGGAGCTTCGAAATGAAAAGGGTAAAGGGAAACCGACCCTCATCACCAACGCTCAGCAACAGCCGAGTGATCCAAAACCACCTGCTCGCCCAAACGATAAACTGTGATCACTGGGAGAAAATTTGAGAGGTCCTTACTCATTCCCTCAGGATAAAACGAGAAGACTGTTCGAACTGGCAGTGCGCAACAGGCTCATCACTCTACCAGATCCAAGACGCCCACTACAACCAGGCGACATCAACAATCCCAATTACTACCCCTACCACCGAATATTGGGCCACCCAATCGAAGATTGCTTCATCTTCAAAAACTGGATTGAGGACCAGTACCAGCAAGGCAAATTCGCGCTGTCTGAAAACTGGAGGGTAAACCCGCCACAACCACATGCTCCTAAAAAGGTGGACACGCCGGGGGAATCATGCTCATTTATAGAGGAAGCTCCATGGGAAGTTGTTCTTTCGGCAAAAACTAAAAGAATGCTGAAAGATCTTCAAGCATGTCCGACGATCAGGTGGAAAAGCCCGCTAGAGCCAGAAATCATTGAGGGGATGCTGAAACCGCGTCCAACATCGGGAGTTGGTAGCGATGGGCAAAATACCCAGGCCCAGCCGTTGAAGTCTTTGAAAAAGAAGAAGAAGACCAAAAAGCCCGCACAGTCTGATGACAAACGCACGGATTTGCAAAAGCATATTGACGCACTGGAGGAATATAACTAAAAGGTGCGAACCCCGGTCATACTCCAAGAGTTTCTCAACCATATCCTTGAGAGTGGAGATAATGACAATGATGAGGAAGAAGACTCATCAGAAGAACATGAGGATTATGTGGCAAGTTGTCATATGATCTCTCATTCACCAATAAATGACGAAGAAGCTCACCCGGCATCAGAAGATAATGTAGATGAGCTGGGGGCAGGATCACTGCTAAATTCCTTGGAATCGTCAGACGAGATGATTGACATGCTGCAGAACGAAGCCCGTCAGAAGAGCAAAGCTGATTAAGAGCGTGAAATGGCTATATTCAAAAGGGCCAGTTGTCGGCATCAAGTTGAAGAAGTCATGGTAGGGATGAGTCGCAAAGCACTCCAACCAGATCGAAGCACGCCCGTGGTAGACAAAAACAGGCTTAAAACAGGGAAACGGTTTGCTAAAGCCCAGTCAATGGGAATGAAGCTGCCATCTTCCAAAGGAAATACTTCTGGCGGTATATGCCTTGACGAAGCAGATGTACATCCTAACTACTGCTCGTACCATAAGAGGATTGCACACCCTACCGAAGAATGCATGGCCTATAAAAAGTGATGGCAAGGATACATTGCTCACCGACAACATTTCAAGCGGATGAAGCACAAAACTCGTCAGGAGCAGATGAGCACAAAAAAACTGCCGGTAACTATCACATGGTCGATACCAGGGGATCACAAGTTCACACCTTCGGAAGCGATTCTGACGAAGAAGTAGCCCCCGGCCCTCTCTTCAAAGAATCCACTTCAGGAGAAGAGAAAGAGGTAAAGATCTGTAAGAATATTCAGCTGCGTAACCGTACGTTGCCTGAAAAGAATCTCGGACCCACAAACAATGGGTGGAACAAAAAAGATAAGGGGAAGGAAAAGGTCCCTGAGGATATCGCCCTCGATGATCGACTCATCGAAGAGCTGGCAGCCAAAGACCAGCCCAGGAAAAACAAAGTGGATTACAATGTCCTACCAAACCTGAGAAAGATACCCTCACAGCTAAGCGTTTTGGATGCCCTTCTAATGTTTAAAGCGGCGCGAGATTCTCTGAAAAAGGAATTACAAGAGCC
The DNA here is from genome assembly GCA_030015575.1 of Agapanthus africanus. Classification (NCBI taxonomy): domain Eukaryota; kingdom Viridiplantae; phylum Streptophyta; class Magnoliopsida; order Asparagales; family Amaryllidaceae; genus Agapanthus; species Agapanthus africanus. The sequence continues at coordinate 428,104,611 of CM057340.1, forward strand.
CGAGCAATTTCAAGCTTTCCTTTCCGAAGAAAAGATGAAGGACGAGCCGGAAGAAGTGCACACAGCTGACATCACTTTCGGTGATGAAGATCTCCTCATCGGAACGTGCGAGCACAACCGTCCCGTGTATGTCACCGGGTATTGCCATGACATAAAAATAGGGAAAATCTTAGTTGACAACGGGTCCTTTGTCAACCTCCTAAATGTGAGGGTGCTAAAAGAAATCTGCATGAGCATTCAGCACCTTGCTCGAGACAAAATCACCATCTCCGGGTTCGACTCCCAGTCATCACGGACGCTTGGGTCTGTAATACTGACATTACGCTTTGGTCTGCTCGTCATTGATGTCAAATTTCATGTCATTGACGCCAAGACCTGCTACAATGCTTTGCTCAGCAGGCCTTGGTTACACTAATACAATATTATCCCTTCTACACAATATCAGTGTATGAAATATTTCAAAGATGGTCTCGAGTATACCGTGACAGGGGAACTAAATCCATTCTCCGTAAATGAAGTCCGAAAGTACGAAGATGCAAAGTATTTCCTACCAGACTTTGAAGACTCGGAATGATGCCATAAACCGGAGAATAAGCAAAAAACTATCACCACTATTCCGGTCTTCGGGAGCGATACCGAGGAGGAGGAAGAGATAGTCTATTCGGGGCGGCCCCAATACAACGGGACGGGACCATCTACCCCTATTCTCATCTTTGGCAGTGACTCTGAAGATGAAGTCAACGCAGTGTTCTCGGTCCTTCCATCAATGCAGGCCCTCACTGAAGATGATCAGAGTTTGCAAATCGCCATGGTTCCACGGCAGCACTACAGAGAGCTTGATGCGCTCGAGACATATAGTGTGTAGGAGCTGCAGACATTCTACGTCCCTCCCAGGCGAAGAGGTGAAAAGGCGATCATATTCTATCGATCCGGGAAAACCAAAGTCGAGAGAAAAGTCTAGCATGGTGCCGATTTTGCGCTTGACAGGCTCCAACCCATCCTTCTGCCCAGATACTACATGGAGGGATTGAAAAGGTTATTAAGATGCCAAGGCGTACCTTTCAAACAGACTCCTCGACAAGCTCAGTTCTACAATAGAATTTGGAACGTCCCCGGAACTCAGCGAAAATTTTCCAACGGAAAAATAGAAACGATTGGGTTTGGATATGTCCAGTCCAAGAAACAGGAGCAATTCCATGACTTCCATGTCATAAATGACCTCGATGAAGAAGGGGATGCTCTTTTAAAAAACGCTGATGTTGAACCAGAACGAGGTCCTGCCATAAAAATGCTGAGTCTGTCATTTGAAGAGCAGATTGACAAGCTAATAAAAGAAGTGAGTCAAAAGGTTTGGGATGACCACAGCCGCGAAATGACCATTTGCGAGAAAGCCAAGACGCAACGCCTCCTTCAGCAGGCTACGGAGTATGATAATGCCCTTAACCGTCAGCCCGCCATGCATTCCCAAGATAAGAAAAAGGCCCGAGGCAGAGGCAAAAATAAGTTAAAGAACAGAAAAAATGCTCGACAGCGGAAAAACGGATCCAAAAGGCACGCGATCAAGAAAGGGTCAGCCGGAATCCGTCTCTTATGAAAAAGATGGGTCGAACATATTCCTTCCCTCAAGACAAGACAAGGAAGATATTCGACCTCGTCGTGAAACATTATATGATTACGCTCCCGGAGTCCAAGCACCCCGAACAAGCAAACGAAATCTATCAACCGGATTATTGCTCCTATCACCGAGCAATAGGACATCCTCTTGAAGACTGCTTCACCTTCAAAAACTGGATCGAAGACCAATATTAACTCGGCAGGTTCGCTCTATCCAACAGTTGGAGGATAGCCCCACCACAAAGCCACGTACCAAAAGCAACGTATATGGCGAGAGTAGAACCAGATCAACATCGGTCTTGGAAACGATCTCGTACCTGTCACGTGATAACGCTGTCGGAAGAAGGAGTGCATGAGAATATGGATGACCTCTCCTGGTGCTTCGAAAATGAGGATGGGGACGGGGTGATCTAGGAATTTCCACCGGCTCCAAAAGAGTTGGAAGATGGGATACACACTACTGTGGACAACCTGAGAAAAATCGACTTGGGGACGGCAAACGACCCGCGGCCTACGTTCGTCAGTAAGCTGCTGTCTAAAAAGCAGGTGGCTATGCTAAAAGATGTGCTCATGCAGTATAAAGATTGCTTCGCATGAAACTATTCCGAGATGCCGGGGTTAGATCCAGAAATAGTTGTGCATAAATTGGCGATATCTCCGGACATCAAGCCAGTCAAACAAGAACTAAGAAGAATGTGGCTCGAACTTGAAATGAGTATCAACGCCGAAGTCAAGAAGCTAATCGACTTTGGCTTCATCCAGGAAGTTCAATACCCCGACTGGATCGCCAACATTGTTCCGGTGATGAAGAAAAATGGAACGGTGCGCATCTGCGTGGACTTTCAGGAGCTCAACAAAGCCTGTCCGAAGGATGACTTTCCCATACCGGTTACCGAGTTGATGATCGATAACACATCCACCCATGAAATCTTCTCCTTCATGGATGGATCATCGGGGTACAATAAAATAAAGATGCATCCCGAAGACTAGAAGCATACCGCTTTCTGGACACCTCTGGGCATATTCTGCTACAGAGTGATGCCTTTCGGTCTGAAGAACACCGGCGCTACCTATCAGAAGGCCATGACGAAGATTTTCGATGACCTCATACATGAAATCGTAGATTGCTATATCGATGACCTCGTAGTGAAAAGAAAATCGTACGAGGAATATTGGGAGCATTTGAAAACAGTATTCCAACGTCTTCGTAAGTATAACCTGAGATGAACCCTCTGAAATGCGCATTTGGGGTCTCATCGGGCGAATTTATAGGGTTCAACATACGACACTGGGGCATCGAAATAGATCCATCGAAGATCAAGACGATTATGGAAATGCCCACTCCAAGAACTTTAAAACAATTGCAGTCTCTACAAGAGATGCTCGCGTATATCCAACGGTTCATAGCCAACCTCTCCGGAAAATACCGTCCCTACAGTCACCTGATGAAGAAGGGAACCCCATTCATTTGGGATCGTAAATGCTAGAGTGCACTGGACGAAATCAAGCAATATCTGCAAAACACACCGGTACTGACCACTCCAGCCAAGGGAAAGCCCCTCATCCTGTACACAACAGCCCTTGAAGGTTCTTTAGGCGCGCTATGGGCACAGGAGAATGACCAAGGGAAGGAGAGAGCCCTCTACTATTTGAGTCGAGTTCTCCGGGGGGCAGAAAACAACTACTCCCCTATCGAAAAACACTGCCTGGAGCTAATCTTCACGATAACGAATCTTCGGCATTATGCTTTGGCACATGAGGTCCATCTCATATCAAAAGTGGATCCTCTCAAATATTTGATGTCAAGAGCAATACTAACGGGACGGCTCGCTAAATAGGCCCTACTCTTAATGGAATTCTCGATAACATACCGACCTCTCAGGGCAATGAAAGGCCAGGCCATCGCCGACTTCCTCGCTAAGCATCCGATACCTGTCGATTCACCCCTAAATTGCGAATTGCCAGACGAGCAAACGTTTGACACGATCGACGGGGAAAGGGTAAGGAGTGATACCCGATGGGAACTCTACTTCGCTGGGGCATCTTCCATGAAGAAGCGAAAGCACAACTCCCCCATAATCAAATCTGGGGTAGGCCTCATCTTCGTGACTCCACAAGGGAGGATAATGCGCTTTGACTTTTCCTTAACAGAGCCGAGGATAAACAATGAAGCAGAATATGAAACTTTGATAGCAGGTCTTGAGATCGCTGTCGACATGGGAATCGAAGACCTCCTCATATACGGAGACTCCCAGCTGGTCATTAGTCAAGTAAACGGCGACTATCAAACGTGCAAACCAGAGTTGGTAAAGTACAATGAGAGAGTGCGACAATTGCTGACTCAAATCTCTTCCTATGCCCTAGAAAGCATACCGCATACAGAAAATAGCAAAGCAGATGCATTAGCCAAACTCTCTAAAGAACTGGCTGACGAAAACCTCGATGATGTAAGGATCATTGTACAAAACCGACGGGTTCTTGCACTAGCAGAAATATCTCTAGAGTCGTTTGAAGAAAAAGAAGCGACCAAGCAAACAACCCTACAAATAGAGGATCAAGAAAAAGCTAAGGATTGGAGAGAAGTCTTCATAGACTACTTCAAATCCCGTCAAACACCGGAAGATCCATCCTCAAGACATCAGCTCATGAAATGAGCTCTGTCTTTCGCCTTCGTCAATGATACTCTGTATAAGAGATCGTTCCACTCTCTACGGCTGAGATGCCTGGGACCGGAAGAAGCAAGGAGAGTCATCCAAGAAACTCATGACGAACTCTGCGGTTCTCATCAAGCCGGGCCCAAGATGAAGCTAAAAATTAAAAGAATGGGCTACTATTGGCCCATGATGATTCAGGACTGTCTCGAATACGCGAAGCAGTGCCACTCGTGCCAAATTCATGGAGACTTCATCCACCAGCATCTAAACCCGCTACAACCAACAGTGGCTAGCTAGCTGTTTGAAATGTGGGGAACCGACATAATTAGGCCCATCGAACCAGCGTCGTCCAAAGGATATCGGTTCATATTGGCGACAACTGATTATTTCTCTAAGTGGGAAGAAGCGGTACCGCTAATATCAGTGAAGACGAATTACATCCTCCATTTCTTCAAGACACACGTCATCTATCGGTTCGGCACTCCGCGACGGATTATCTCCGATAACGGACCGTCCTACCGAAGTCACAAAATCAGCCGATTCGCACAGCAGCATAATATAGACTGGAGATACTCTTCGGTCTGTAATCCCCTAGCTAACGGTCTAGCTGTGGCTTTCAACAAAACCTTGACAAAGATCAAAAAGAAGACGGTGTCCAAAAATAAAAAGGACTGGCACGAGAAACTGCATGAAGCTTTCTGGGCGTATTGAAGTACGTTCAAAATGGCTACGAATACAACGCCGTATGCATTGGTATTCGGCACGGAAGCAGTACTCCCCTTGGAGATAGAGCTACCCTCTCTTCGAGTGGCGGTTCATTACGAACTAACAGATGAAGAGAATGCTCATCTTCGGCTTGAGGAGCTCAACGCCCTCGATGAAACTCGCCTAATGGCGCAACAAAACTTGGAGGCTTACAAAGCAAAGATGACACGCTCATACGGAAGATTAACTAGGCCGAGAACATTCCGCCAAGGAGAACTCATACTAGTTGCCAAAAGACCTATGATCCCCAACCATGTCAAACGGGGGAAATTCGAGCCAAACTATGAGGGCCCGTATATCATAGACAAAATCTACCAAGGCGGGGCTTACTTGCTCATGGATATGCATGGAGAAAGACCCTTCGGGCCAATAAACGGCCGATTCCTTAAGAAATACTATGCCTGAAGAGTCACAGCCCAGGTTAATGATAGATGACGTCGCTTGTATCTGCTCGCTGTCTTCCTGAGTACCAAACTCTGTAAGTACTATCCGGCAAAACTTCGCCGTAGAAACGTGCTACGGACCGAAACGTCCCTAAACTAACGACGGACCGAAACGTCCCTAAACTAACGACGGACCGAAACGTCCCTAAACTAACGACGGACCGAAACATCCCTAGACTAACAACGGACCGTAATGTCCTTAAACTAGCAACGGACCGAAACGTCCCTGATCTAACAATAGACTGCAATGTCCTGAAACTAGCTACGGACCGAAACGTCCCTAAACTAACAATGGACCGTAATGTCCTTAAAACTAGCTACGGACCAAAACGTCCCTAAACAAACAATGGACCGCAATGTGCTGAAACTAGCTACGGACCATAACGTCCTTAAACTACTACGAACCGCAGCATCGTTATGCTAACGCGGCAAAAAAAGGTACGTCCAAAAGCGAAATGGGCACGGATGAAAACCCGAAAAGGCTCTGTGGGTAAAAACAGCAGGGCTACTGGCGAGTTTGTGAAAACCCGAAAGGGCGCAGACTCGTAAAAAAATTCATGCACACTTGCAAAATCCTTTCGACCTTTTAAGGAGAAAATACCTATGTGAGATCCTTACGACTCACAAGGGAGAAACACACTTAGGGATCCCCACGATTCCTAAGGAGAAATTACACTTACGAGATCCTCACGACTCGTAAGGAGAATCCCCTCCATGAAACCCTCACGGCTCATAGGATTCAAAAGCGTTAAGTTACAGGGATCTGAACCTGTTCTTAAGCCATCACATTCCCAGATTTCCCTACAAATGGTTCAATATCGACCCTTGTATACAATCCACGGGCACAAATAAACGTCTCCCCCACCATGTTCCACCGATGGTGCGAAATGTACATATGTGGTGAACGACACTCGTAAGTCCTCTCGACTTATAAGGAGAAAACGCTCTTGTAAGATCCTTACGACTTATAAGAGAATAAGCACTTAAGAATCCTCACGATTCCTAAGGAGAAAACGCACCTACAAGATCCTCATGACTCGTAGGGAGAAACACCATTATGAGACCCTTACGGCTCATGAAGACAAAAGCCTTAGTCGACAGGATCCTAACCCTGTTTGCTAAGCCACCATTGTTCGAATCGACAAAGGCAAATGATGATTCGCTCCTGGCAATGTCCCAGTGGTAGCGATGCTGATGCCTAAATCGATATCAAATTCCAAGTCCTTTCACAACAAATGATGATTCGCTCCTGGAAATATTCCAGTCGCAGCGATGCTGATGCTAAGATTAATATCAGATCCTAAGTTCCATACTCGCAGCAAAAAGTCAGCGAGCCATAAAGGCATATGAAATAGCTGAAATGATAGGGCAACTTGCAACAAAATCAGCAAGTAAAATATATGCATACAAAAATAGCCAAAATGATTGTGAAACTCGCAATAAAAAGCAGCGAGTAAAAAGAAAAATAGCCGAAATGATTGGGCACCGTGAAAATAGCCGAAATGATTGGGCAATCGCGACTTTCGCGATATAAAATGCTGAAATGATAGAGCATCACGCAAGGAAATAAAAAAATGAAAGAATGAAACTTTTGCCCTACAGGAGAGTCCATACCGACCCCTGTATACAATCTATGGGCATAAACGCAAAGGGAACCACATCTCCCAATAGACTCTGGCAAATAAAGAGTCAGATCTCGACGGCAACATATGCATTCCAGAAGATCAACGCGGCGTTCCTTCCCAACACCGCAGAAAGCGGAACAAGTCACCCAATGACCTCCCCGCCGGAACAACGCTCCGTCTCGGAAACAAGTCAGCCAATGACCTCCCCGCCGGATCAACGCTCCGTCTCAGAAACCAATGACCTCCCCGCCGGATCAACGCTCTGTCTCGGAAACAAGTCAACTAATGACCTCCCCGCCGGATCAACGCTCCGACTCGGAAATAAGTCAACCAATGACCTCCCCGCCGGATCAACGCTCCGTCTCAGAAACAAGTCAGCCAATGACCTCCCCTCCGGATCAACGCTCTGTCTCGGAAACAAGTCAGCCAATGACCTTCCCGCCAGATCAACGCTCCGTCTCGGAAACAAGTCAGCCAATGACCTCCCCACCGGATCAATGCTCTATCTCGGAAACAAGTCAGCCAATGACCTCCCAACCGGATCAATCCTCCATCTCGGAAACAAGTCAACCAATGACCCCCCTCCCCCCGCCGGATCAATGCTCCATCTCAGAAACAAGTCAACCAATGACCTTCCCACCGGATCAATGCTCCGTCTCGGAAACAAGTCAACCAATGACCTCCTCGCCGGATCAATGCTCTGTCTCGGAATCAAGTCAACTCACAAACCTCTCGATTCAGGGAAATCAGCGTCCTTGGCGAGAACCTCTCGATTCATTTCGACCGACAAGGAAATCTGTGTTTTTGCAGAAATCTCTCGATTCGTCTCGACCCCAGGGAAATCAGTGTCCTTGGCAAAACCTCTCGATTCAGGGATATCAGCATCCTTAGCGAGAACCTCTCGATTCGTTTCGGCCAGCAAGGAAATCAGTTTCTTTGCGAGAATCTCTCGATTCGTCTCGACCTGCAGGGAAATTAGTGTCCCTGAGCATAAAGAAAATTCTCTTATGGGATCCTTACGATTCTTGAAAGAAAACGCACTTGGGAGTCCTCACGACCCCTAAGAAGAAATTATACCTACGAGATCCTCTCGACTCGTAGGGAGAAACATCTTTATGAGACCCTCACGGCTCATAAAGTTGAAAAGTCTTAGGCAGCAGACCTGAACCTGTTTCCTAAGCCATCGATACCCTACAAGGAGTTCAAGATGAACTGTTATCTACCATCTACAGGCCACATTTGTTAAAGTCACATGCCAATGACACGACAAAGAAAAGAAGACGATAGTATGAGATAAAATGTCATTTATTCATGAATTCAAGTGAATACAAAATACATTTCACAAAGGAATCAAAATGAATACATGTTATTCATAGACCGCAAGTTTACAGTAGAAAAAAAAGGGGGGGATACAAAGACGGTTATTGAGGAGGAAGTGTTTTCAACAGATCAGCCAGCTGCTCGCGCGCTCCTCTCAATTCTTTCTCGCAATCGGCCACGGCGGCCAACTCCGCTTTGACTCGGGCCCGCTGTCGCAAACAAGACGAATGCTTTTCATCGGTTCCCAGCATGACAGCTTCGCAGTACTGCACGACCCGCTCCACAGAATCAAGCGCCCGTCTCAGCGTTAACCTATCTGAAATGCATCGCTGGAGATTGTCAAAGACAGCTTTCAACAGCGCAGCATTCACTTCAACCTGGACACGCAACTGGGCAGATTCTCTTGAAGCTACTTCATGTTCCATTCGCCTCAGGGTCGCCTCTTTTTCAAAATGGCGGATAAAAGGAACACTGCTCTCGACCCACGCAGCCCGCTGGGAGTTCAAAGCTGATACTTCAGGAGCGGGACGCTTGAGCTCAATCTCATGCAGGCAGGCCTCGATCTTTCTGCAGTAATTAACCCAAGACTCAACGACACCTTCGTCATGGAAGTTCATGAGCGTCGCCAGTATAGGATTAACCTCTGCAGCGAATGCGAGGGCCTCGGTGTCAAGATCCTCGACGAATTCGCTCAACATTTGCAGGCTATTCGCAGCGCCCCTGGAAGATGGGCGTTTAGCAAAGGGCCCTGCCGGTATTGGGATGCGAGACTCAAAGGAAGCCGGTGCGATTGCTGCAAAACAAATTATGGTCAAATGTCGACTCGGGAGGTAAAGAAAATACATGAGCAATGGAGTCTACTATATCGGCTGTGACAGGTGGCAAAATTAGGAGTACCGGAGGCGCGGATATTCTCTCATCCCCTCCTCCGATCCGTGACACTGCGATCAATATAAAGAAGACTTAGCAACAATACGGCTATTCATAAAAGAAAGAGATAAACATTAGCTAAAGAATATACTAACCAATACCAGCAGGCGGAATGACTTCCGACTGGAAGGAGAAATGCGGGTTCGACACCTGGTATAAATGGTCGAAAAGGACTCCTGCAGAGTTACGACAATATACTGTCAATACAAGGAACATGGTGTCCATAGTTAAACTAAATAAATCGCAAACCTATACCTTCCAGCATTTCGGAGGACATAGGAGAAGGCGAGGGAACAACAACCGTCATGGCGGCGACCGGAGATGCTTCAGATGGCACAATCTCAGTGTTCACTACACCTACAAACAAAATATCTTCAGAAGAATCTGAACGGGATTGTGAAATAAAAAGAAAACAGTGACTCAAGATTTACCTGACGGGTCATCAACCAAAACCGCGACGGAAGCATCACCAGGCGTAGCGACTTCTTCGCTCTCCCTCGGAGGAGTAGTTTCTGCGCCCATGGATTCATCCCCTGATTCGACGAGGGCCGTCGTGACGCTTGCGATGCCCGCCGATACCATGGAACCACACGGAGAAAAAGCAGCGGTCTGGACGGTCCCAGATTCTAGAGAAAGGGTCGCAATTTCGGGCACGGTACCGCCAAGCTTTCACCCGTCATCCCATCGCTAAGACTCGGCCCTAAAAAAAATGCATGTGCCAAAATTCGAAGATCAAGTTCTAATAAAAGACTCAGCGTTATGTTACCTTGGGCAGATTTTCAGTCTTTTCCCGGGCCGCGCGTGCAACCTGTCTACGGGCGGTAGATAACGCAGGGGGAACATTCGCCGAAAGAGTATCAACAAGGAGGATGTTGCTTGAGCCTGTACCCACGGCCAAACTGGCATCGCGTTCCCTCGCCACACACTTCCTATGCTTCTTTTCGGTCTGAGCAGTGAGAAATGATCTCCTCAAGACCTCTAACAAAGGGACGTCATCGTATGAACAAAGCTCTGCCTCCAGAGCCGTTAGGGCGTCTGTCATCGGTTGCTTGAGCAAAGGCTCCTGTGGCAATGTTGGGGGAGCTGGGGCCACAATAGCCGGCTCTGGAAGCGTCGCTGCATCACTGCTCGGGATCGGTACCGCACTCGGAATAACCTGCGTCAACGTAGTCCCTGCAACAAAATAAAGGAGAGGGTCAGAGCACGAATAAAAAAAGGGGAATGAAGGCATAATGAGTTGAATTATACCAAGACCCAAAGATACGCGGAGCCTCTCTTCCTCCTCGAAAGTCTTGATGGAAGCCGCGAGAGCCTCTTCGGCAAAAATACCTGTTAAAATAAGGGCATTAGTAAAAGCATAATAATAAAGAAGGAATGAACGCGGAAAAATACAGCTGAAGTATACCTGACTTCGCGATGGTGATTAGCGTCGCTTCTTCGCGAGCCAGTCGCTCAGAGGCCACAAGGGCAGCTTGTAGATCGGTGTCGGTGTTAGGCGTGTCAAACAAGCCATCATTAGTGCCATACTCACACAAGCCTTCGCTGTAAGGAACATGGGGCTCCTGGCCGAGTACCACGTCGGCAGAAAAGATCGACTTTTTCTTTTTCTGTAAGCGAACGCAGGAGGCCGATGACACAAGCTTACGCTTGACGGGCATTTTTGGGCGATGAGTCCCGATTTTCGTACCCACTGCAGACTCCGGGGACACTGCAGCTGTCGTTTCTACAGGAACGCAGGGTAGAGGCTTCTCAGGAAAAGCGCGCAGAACCGCAACCGCAGCAGCTTCTCTAAAGGAAGGACCAACAATGGTCCGTCGCTTTAAGGAGACAGCTGGATTACTGGCAGGGACCACACCCTTGCGATCGAGCAGTAACCGCCTTTCTTCCCTAATAACAGCACCCGTCGCATGCTGGTACCATGCCACGTATGCGTCCGAGGCTTTCGGAACGCAACTCGGCTCACTGATAAGAAAGTTAGAACCGGTGTTTAGCCTCATGAAATGGTGCAGCGCGCTGTGGATACCCTCTTTCGTAGCAACCGGCTCAGCTAAAAAGGCCTCAAACGGGACACCCTGATCATAACTCGACTGTTGACCGAAACGGTGCGGGTTGTACCTCATGAACAGCGCCGAGTCATTCTGCCTGAACACTAAAAAGCCTGGCCTTATTAAATACAAATGCAGAATCTCCCGAGCCTTCAAGGTAGAAGCCCCGTCTTTGAAGGTGTCGCGCAATGGCTGCACCGTTTTAGTGGATTCCTTGCCGATAGTTAAGACCTTATCGACGAAAGTCATGTTATACCCGACCGTACACGGGCGAAGGACCAGACCCCGAGCCTCTCGCTGTGATGGATCTAAAGCAGAAGCGTCAACTAGGAACATAACCCGAGGGAAATTATAACTGTCGTAGAAACGGGGCCGTTTGTGGACTCCAAAAGTGCCGAGCACATGTAGCTCGATCCACGACGTGAAATAGTGCAGCTGGAGATTTACGGGTTGTACCTCCGGCTGAGTGGTGTCTGCCGCTAAGCTGAGGCCATGATACAGGTGAGACAGCCCAACGATTCCGACAGCCACTCGCGTCCCGGCAACTATTCGATGAGCCGGATAGAAGACGGATGGCCTCATATAGCGAGGGTGCATTGGGAGCACAAACCAGCATAACCATGGGCCGAGGAACCCTAAAAAGAATGTATCTTCATCGATGTCTGAAGCTGCGAGCTCTGCAAAGGGGACGACCGAGGTGTCTGAGAAGAAGAAATTCCTTTGATCTGCTTCCGCTCGGAAGAAAGCATGGAGCATCTACTAGTCGGAGTGCCCCGGAGTGTCGGCTGGCTGTCCAAGCCAAAACCAAAAGGATCGTCAAGCTTGGCGAATTTCGTGGTTTGTTTTGACAAGGATTCCGGGCGAAGAAAGCGGGCGATGAAATCCACAAAGCTGACTCCGTGCCCTCCGGACTCGAGAAACAAACTCTCGTAAATATTCAACACCTTGATTAGACTCGGGAATCGATGTTGAATAGCATTCTCCGGAGTAAGACCCATCATCACTGATTTGGTGGCGAAGATGTATTCGTCAGGGGGAAGTATTTCCTCGTAATATTCCCCTCTGACGGGTAGGCCCGAAATTTCTGCAAATTCCTCCAAGGAAATCGAAACCTCCCGGTCCGATAAAAGAAAGGTGTGAGTCGAGGTATTCCACTGTTCCAAGAAAGCCTTGACCCACCATACGTAAGGCGCGGAATACTGGAAAAGAGACGCGTAGATAGCAGGGTACAACCCGAGCTTCAGCAGCTGCGACTTTTTGGCCGACAAGATGTATCGAGCCCACAATAAGTATCCGGCTGAATGGCGAGGAGTCAAACCTATCATGTATGCATGTCCCCAAGGGCGCGACTCGCCTTGACATATGTGCCGCCCCAGAATATCTAAAGCTATCGACGGCTGTACAGGTATCGAGCCCATAAAGGGCTGGAGGCGTCCATCCGTAATCTAGTTAACCTATCCACAGCGTAATTCACCTGGGGTGAGTCAGCATAATGAATGGCGGAAATTAGCTCTGAAGGCACCGCACAAGACAAACTGCGCCGACCCTGAATAATTTGGTTATACCACAACCCCCATAAGTGAAGAGACTTCTGCTCCGGGTCATGATCTTTGATCAATGCAAAAACATCCCGATCCACGGGCGCATCAGCGTATGCACTCTCTGGGCGAACAAATGGGAAAGAAGAGTCAAAAGAAATAATACCTGAGCGAAAAGATACGAAGGTCAGACGGCAATACTACATTACAAATTCTGACATCTGGTACTTTAAATTTGTACCACCCTGCAATGCCGGAAAAAGGGACCAAGGGGGCCCACAAAATCAAAGTGATGGCTCATCATTGATGAGACAGCCAATCATTAAGGAGAAAATCCTAAAAAGATTCTCATTAATGAGAAACTCATTAGGCCAAGGAGTTAAACTCCCATGAGAGCAATGCTCTGCAAACAGAAATGACATCTGTCAACTCTAATTATGAGGGGAATAAAAATTCCCTAAAATTTCTAAGAGCCATGCTCTGTGAAAACGATGGAGTAATCCATCAGAACCATAAAAAAGCAAAACTTTTTACAGAGTAAAAACTCCAAGATCTTTAAGATCTACAAAACGAACTCTAAGAGTTCTTCATAAAGATGAACAATGCTCTAACTAATGGGTTAAGTAACCCTAAAAATTCATTTTAAGATCTATGATCTAAGAAGAGCAAAGCTCTGTTTAAAGGGTTCGATTATGATCCTTAACAAATTTGGACAGAGTTCTAACTCTAAAAGGAATTTCCTTGGGTAGAGATCTGAGCTCTGAAGAGAGAATTAAATTCTCAGAAACAAGAAAGAAAGAAGATGAACAGAAGTCATCTCAAAGGCCAAAGGCCCTACTTATAGGTGCTGGAAGACGATCCAGATTTCGAGATGATCCAACGGTGGAAAGGTTGCCACCGCTGTACTCACGTATGAACCGCGTGAGCATAATGGTGGGGGGTATTTGTTTTCCCCCAATAAGAGAGTAAGGCTTTGTTCAAAATTTGAACTGAGGTAGAGCCCCACGTGCAAAGCACGAGAGCGCCAGCGCCAAGAGTTAAAAACTCTGAGGCAGCGCATCACGTGAAAAGCACAAGAGCGCCAGCGCCAGAACTAAAAGTTATCCACCCTTGGATCAAAGATCCAACGGAAATGATAAATCATCATAGCACAGAATTGAATTCTAATTGAGAAAATACTCCTCAAATCTTTCTAAACAAGAAAGATTGTGCTCTGAAAATCAGAGCACCGTTGGATCAATGATCCAATGGTGATTAAAAATCACCAAGATACAGAATTAAATTCTGATTGAGGAAATACTCCTTAAATTTATCTAAACAAGAAAGATGCTGCTCTGTAAATTAGAGCACCGTTGGATCAAAGCTCTAATGGTGATTAAAAATCACCAAGATACAGAATTAAATTCTGACTTAGGAAATACTCCTCAAATGTTTCTAAATATGAAAGATAGTGCTCTGTAAGTCAGAGCACCATTAGATCAAAGATCCAATGGTCATTAAAAATCACCAAGATACAGAATAAGCTCTGTATGGGAAAGTATTTTCCAAATCTTGTTAAAAAACAAGAAAAATGTCTTATGTAAAACAGAAGTCCTTGGATCAATGATCCAACGGTGGATAAATTCCCCAAATCAATTAAAAAATCTCTCAATGAAAGATTTCCTTAACTGAATCAACAAATCAGCCACCCCTATATAAAGGACCCAAGACTTCAAGTCTTGTAAAGAGGACCCCCATAAACTTCAATCTTCAAAGACGAAAGCAATTTCTTCTCAAGGTAAATAACAATAAGTGAGATCACAGTATCTCCTCCATATTTATGAGTTTGACTCTCATATCAGAAAAATATAGTTCTTTTTCCAGATCTTAGATCTATAAGACAAAGTCTTTCATAAGTGAGAATCTAATTCTCAGAGAATTGAATTGAGCAGAATAGAAAACTCAATGCTTGAGAGTTTAACTCTCACATCAAAAGAACTTAGTCTTTTTTTCCAGATCTCAGATCTATAAGACAAAGTATTTTATAAGTGGGAATTTAATTCTCAGAGAATTGAATTAAGCAGAACAGAAAATTCAGTGCTTAGCACTCAAAGCCTGACGCTCGGCGCCGAGCGCTCCACGTGCTCCTCACGAGGGCGCAATTTTATAAGAAGCTCTTAGCACTCCAAGTCTGGCACTCAGCGCCGAGCACTCCACGTGCTCCTCATGAGGGCGCTATTTTATAAGAAACGCTTAGCACTCCAAGTCTGGCGCTCAGCGCCGAGCGCTCCACGTGCTCCTCACGAGGGCGCTATTTAATAAGAAGAGCTTAGCACTCCAAGTCTGGCGCTCAGCGCCGAGCGCTCCACGTGCTCCTCACGCAAGCGCTATTTAATAAAAAATGCTTAGCACTCAGGGTTTGGCGCTCAGCGCCGAGCGCCTCACGTGCTTTTCACGTGGGCGCCATGTTCATATCATAATTTTGCATTATTATATTCCCCATTCTTATTCATTTTACAAATAAACAGGTGTTTTTGATCCATGTCTGCTACATAGTTGCAGATTACAGGTTCTCGAAACAAAACAGTGAAAATGATGAAAAGACGATACAAAAGTAACACTACGACCAACAAATAGAAGAATCTTGATCATGCCTACAGTTTGAGGGAAAAACGAAGATCAGCAAACAGTTCAATTGCACAAAAGCAGCACAAGATTCAAGACTTCAATACGAAGCGAACGGTAAAAGTCCACAACATTCTGCACTGTGAAAATCTGGAAGAAACTAGAAGACATTCTGAAGAACCAAGTGAATAAAATAGAAGGAAAAAGCAATAGAGTGAAGCCCTGAAGAAATGATGCATAAAGACCATCAAATGGCCGCGGAACCACGGCCAAACCATGCTTATGGCCGCGGATCCGCGGCCGTGCTAAGCGCGTGTCGGCGCGTGTCGGTGCGTCGGTGCATTGACTCGGTTTTCTTAAGGGTATTTCTGTAATTCAAGATATGGATCATATGTAAACCCTAGGGTTTCTATTATCTATAAATAGGAACCCTACAGCCTCTTTTGAGGTGTGCCTCCTTTTGAGTGCCTCTTTAGAGATGCCTCTTTTAAATTCCAGATCTTAAATTTTCAATTCAATGTAATCGTCAAAGAGTGCATCAATAAAGAAGTAAGTTTTTATCTTGCCCTAATTAATTTTTTTCTGCCCTACTTATAAATTTCTTTTCTGCCCTAGTTATAAATTTTACTTATCTGCTGCAGTTGTTAATTTTATTTATCTGTGTAATTGTTAAATTAAAATCATAAAAGTGAACTCTTAGATCTTAAAATAAAAATACCATTTTTTGGATTAACTCGTTAGAACACAAAGATAAGGAATCCATCTCCTTGTGGACCGACCCGTACTCAACCGGCTAGCTACCAAGCGACACCGTTCTTGATTGCGGTAAAATTCTTTGATCTATAAAACACGTAAGCAAAATCTCTTTCAATCAAATGGCGCCGTTGCCGGGGAGACGGTAGTCTCTTTCTTTGTGTAATTTCGGGTTAATAAAATATTATAAAAAAATAAAAAAATTAAAAATTATAAAAATTTAAAAATTTAAAAAAAAAAATTTAAATCCAATAAAAATAAAAATCATTTTGTTCTTTTTTAGACGTATTGTGTGAATTGTGCAGAAAAGGAAGAAGGACAAATTCAGATCTGGAGCAAGCTCGGAGAACAAATCCAAAAACAGAATATCTGAACAGACAGAGGAAAATTAGAACAGAACAGAACAAAAATTTTGGGATCTGAACTGCCCACATAACTGCGGAACCGCCGCAAATCAGTGTCTTTGGCCGCGGATCCGCCGTGGCCTGCTGACATCATCACCTCATATCCCTCTGTGAGTATTTTTTATCTCCTCTGTAACCTTCTGATCTCAACAGAAAATTTTCCTGCAGGGTTCTTTGCGCAAAATCTTTCTCTCTCTCCAATAAATTGTTTTTGTGCAGGATTCTTTGCGCTGCAAAATAAAAAAAAAGATCTTTTGAAAGTGTTTTAGATTTTTGGTGTACTAATTGCTTTGCATATTTAAAATGGACTTTTAAGGGGCTATAACACCAATCAAGATTGGGTGGGGATTTTATTACCCTTCCTAAGAATCCAAAGATCACAAAAAGCATTTTGCATCAACCCTTGAGTTAAATAAAAAATATTAGACTCAGCCAACTAAGGACTGTCGTGCTTATTAGGACAAAAGAAAGGTTGTAGGCATTGATCGTTTATCTAAACCTGACTTTTTGGTGCTTAGGATAGACAAGTAGGAAAGGTAATTTTAAAAGGCCCGTCTCACGGTGATTCGTGAGCGGATCCCTCCTTTCTTTACTTGTACTTACCTGGCCACAATTGGCGGTGAAGTGACGATTTGAGGATCTCACAACTTTCCATTTGGAACAGTTAGGAGCAGTCTAGTTGACTTAAGAGACCCTAGCTCTAGGCTTGATTGTGCATATATAAATTGTGATTGTGCCGTAGTTCCGTACAGATTTTTTCAAAACTATTTCTAAAAAAAACACTTTCAAAAATTTCAAAAACTCCAAAATCAATTTTTTTAAAAAAAAATAAATCATCACATTCTTTTCTTCTCCTTTCTCACATCATGAGTACACCACATCACAAAACTCTTGCCGAACTTTGGTACCCTGAACCAAACTTTGCTTCCTACGCGAATTGTTTTGGTCGAATTACGTACGACCCCTCCATGCCCAAAATTTCTTTGAAAGATCGAATAGAAGCGTCTAGGAGAAACAGTTGGACTCCGCAATCCACTGTGTATAAACCGTTTCAACCTTCACCACCTTCTTACGTTGATACTCCTTTTTCGAGTCCTGTTGTAACTCCGAAACGCATGTCTATTGCTGAACATATAGAACAATCTCGTAACCGATCTTTCACTCCTTTCAACATTTCTAGTTCTTGGGATCAACAAGTCTATTCACCTTTTTATCCAAATGTTGATCCTACTCTTGTCCAACCATTCAATTCTTACCAGTCCTACCCGACTTTCGCATCTTCCCTAGACATTGCTTCTACACAACCATTTGGGAGTTTCCAGAATCCAAACAATTTTGAATTTTTTACTGAAACCCCTTCACAACCCATGTCTAGTCTGGAACAGTCGTTGGAAGCTTATATTGTAGCGATAAACCAACAGATGAGGAATTTGGATGTATCCATTGCCGCCCTTATGCAACCTAGTGACTCGGTAACTAGTTTCCAACTAGCTCCAAAAATTCCAATGTATGATGAAGCGGTTGGACAGATTGAGAATTTGAATGGAGAGAGTGAGCTGTGCACCCTTCCAAATCAAACCTACCCATCACAAATTAAATCCCACAACTCCGGTTTTCAATGTCTATCAAGTGTCCCAAATGATTCACCAGTTGAAAATAAAACGTTTAATGAGTTGTGCGACTTTGTAGTGCTTGATTTGCCAGATTGTGAAGGGCCCCTTTCGAGTGAAACCATCACCAATCCTTTTGACCTCTACACCTCCAATCTAGAACCTGAATTGATAAATATCCATGCTTTTGATGAGGTGTCCAAAAAAATTGATTTTCACTTGATTGAGGATACTGACGCAGGGAATATTTTGGATGATGAACCCGCAAATTTGACTGAATTTTTCTCTACAATTCATCATCCCGAGTCATTAAATGTTTCTCCCAAACTTCATATGCGTCTTGATTTTGATGATAATTGCATGGATGGGATAACTTTTGAGGAGAATTATGAGGATAGTATTGAGAAGAGTATTGAGAATAGTATTGAGGATGAACCAGTTTTGTTTGATGAGTCGGATTTTCCAATTCATCCTCCTGAACCTTTAACTGTTATACTTCCTAAATCACCCCCTTCATCCTTTCCATCGTTCCGACCACGCAAGAAATCACGCAGGAGGACTTTGAGCTTGAAAAATTTCTGTTCGATCACAGCAGTTTTGACGCCACTAGTGCGTTCTTCCTTGAATCTGACACAGTTTGCACAACCGATAATGATTACGAGTGTTTCACTTTTTCGAACAATTTTGAAGACTCATTACCCGAGTTTGAGTCCTTTGAATTTTCGGATGAGTCAGTTGAACCATCCGAATCGGTTGCTTACAGTGATTTCGAACCATTGATGGAATCCTTCGAGTTCGAGACAGTTTCACCAATTTTACCTTCAATTGTTTCACCTCTAAAACTCGAACTCAAGCCAAGTCATTTCGAACCATTGATGGAATCCATCGTTTCGACCGCGCAAGAATCCGTCGCGCTTCCATTTTCAATGGATGGTTTACCAAGTTCAACGTACCCATATTTTCTCGCGAATCTTGAGAGATTTGACCCCATTTCTCGACGGGTTGATAGATTAGCACAATCGCTTTTAACACATCGGTCATCACAATTTGCGCTAATTTATTTACTCGATTTACACCTTCAAGTTCGTACTACACTTCTTTCTCTTTTCCGCCATTCATCTCCTCCACCGAGACCGTATACTGTTTCTATTCCCACACGGTCTCGTGTGCGTCTTATTTCTTTCCTCTACACTCCATTCTTTCACCAACCACACCATTATAACGATAAAATTTATGAATGGTTGGTGCTAACCTTTGGCCTGTGTAAGGCCTTGTATAGCTTAATACTGTGTTTCTCTCCTCCCTAACTCGGAATTTTAACGTTTAAACAGTGGAAACACTGTCTCACTTAAGTTTGGGGGGGACCTTTTTGTATATATATCTTGTTTTGTTTTTTCTGTTAACAATAAAAAATATATATATAAAAAAAATAAACAGGGAAATATCGACAATTTTGACCCTCTTGGTGTAGCCTGACAGTGAGAACACTGTCAAGTTTAAGTTTGGGGGTGTGCTCGGTAAGCTTTCTTCCTTCGCATTCATATGTATATTTTTGCATTTGCATACTTATTTTTAACCCATAAAAATTGAAAAATTTTAAAAATTATAAAAATTGAAAAGTTCAATTTTGGCTATATTTGACTTAAGTCCAACATGACGGTTGAATAGTAGGGAAAAATTAGATCCTAAATTTAGTAAATTAAAAACCCTAAAAATAACATTTCTTAAAATTTAACTGTAGAAAATATATGTCCTTATAGTTTACTTAGAAATAGGCAAATTTTGAATTTACTTCTTGGGCTAAGTCAAAATAAGGGAAAAGTATTGATATTTTTATTAAAGTATAAGTCTGAAAAATAATTCTTAAGCTTAAGTGTAAATTCTGAAAATATATACCCTACAAATTGCACAAACACGAACCTTGAAACTTGGAATATTAGAAGACACCTTGAATTGCTCTTTTCTAAACTCCTTAGTATAAAGGGAAATAAAATAAAAATACAAGTGTGAAATAAAAAAAATGAACACTGGTTTTTGTAATTACTTAAGGCTGCATAAATAGAAAAAAATATTTAGCGAGGGTGCTTTATCACCTAGTGCCTTAGACCAACTGGTTTGGGAGTCACTGCTAAAGCCTTATGTGTTATAAGACTAGGAATTACGCCTTAATGTGCAAACACATTTTGTAATCAGTCGTTAGTATCTCAAGAAGTATTGACGGTCGCATGAAGGATGTGTGAGCAATTTCATCTAAAAATTCACCAACTAAAAGTACTTTGGACAATGGACAAGGGTATAAGAGCTTGAATTGAATTTCCAAGTGTAGGGGTGATACATACATACACGTAGGGGTATATGATTGGGGATTAGATGAGAGATAGAAATGAAAAATAGGATTTATATTTTTAGTAGAGATGATAAAAATTCATAAGTTGAGATGGAACATTAGAAGGAAAACTCGAAAGATGCTAAAAGCTAAATAAATTTACAGAACATATATAATCTTAAGTTAAATGATAAGGAAGCGTGAAAAATACGGGTTGATAATTTCTGAGTTGAAGATAATAGAATTTCTTGCTAGAAAACCAAATTGGAGAATAAAAGTCAATATGCCGAATTGATAAGATTTTGTGGGTAGTATCTGCTGAAAACCCTCAGGAGACAACACTCCTCCTACTAGGGACACCTAGAAGTTTAACGGTTTGTTGCACGAGCTCAGTGCAATCGCATTTCCCTGCGAAAGTGAGGTTAGGACTTTTTCAAGAATAAAAAAAGGTTTGCTCGAGGACGAGCAAATGATAAGTTTGGGGGTATTTGTTCATATCATAATTTTGCATTATTATATTCCCCATTCTTATTCATTTTACAAATAAACGGGTGCTTTTGATCCATGTCTGCTACATAGTTGCAGGTTACAGGTTCTCGGAACAAAACAGTGAAAATGATGAAAAGATGATACAAAAGTAAGACTACGACCAACAAATAGAAGAATCTTGATCATGCCTGCAGTTTGAGGGAAAAACGAAGATCAGCAAACAGTTCAATTGCACAAAAGCAGCACAAGATTCAGGACTTCAACACGAAGCGAACGGTAAAATTCCACAACATTCTGCACTGTGAAAATCTGGAAGAAACTAGAAGACATTCTGAAGAACCAAGTGAATAAAATAGAAGGAAAAAGCAACAGAATGATGCCCTGAAGAAATGATGTATCAAGACCATCAAATGGCCGTGGAACCGCGGCCAAACCATGCTTATGGCCGCGGATCCGCAGCCGTGCTAAGCGCGTGTCGGCACGTGTCGGTGCGTCAGTGCATTGACTCGGTTTTCTTAAGGGTATTTCTGTAATTCTAGATATGGATCAGATGTAAACCCTAGGGTTTCTATTATCTATAATTAGGAACCCTACAGCCTCTTTTGAGGCGTGCCTCCTTTTGGGTGCCTCTTTAGAGATGCCTCTTTTAAATTCCAGATCTTAGATTTTCAATTCAATATAATCGTCAAAGAGTGCATCAATAAAGAAGTAAGTTTTTATCTTGCCCGAATTAATTTCTTTTCTGCCCTAATTATAAATTTCTATTCTGCCCTACTTATAAATTTTATTTATCTGACGTAGTTGTTAATTTTATTTATCTGCCGTAGTTATTAAATTTAAATCATAAAAATGAACTCTTAGATCTTAAAATAAAAACACCATTTTTTTAGATTAACTCGTTAGAACACAAAGATAAGGAATCCATCTCCCTGTGGACCGACCCGTACTCAACCGGCTAACTACCAAGCGACACCGTTCTTGATTGCGGTAAAATTCTTTGATCTAAAAAGCACGTAAGCAAAATCTCTTTCAATCACGCCATAAATTGTTTAACACTCCATATAAAAGAATATGAATAAAAAAAAGAAAGAGTAGTGTCAGAACCCAAATCAATGCTCAGCAATGCTGATACAGAAAGGGGATCAAGCCTAAATAAGTAATCAAGTGGGTTGAGCCCAAGGTTGGCCAAACTCCAAATTGACCGAACCCATATGTCTTCTTCTAAATTGGCCTTACACCCAGACAAGATTATCAAGCCCCTGATGAAAATTCATTGGTTCAAGGGTACATCTCTTCACACCTCTGATATGTATCGTTGTAATTCTTCAACGTCTTCAGAGAGGTGGCGGGTCCCGATAACCAGCAACTCTATGGACCGCAACGTCCCTAAAACTAAACTCTATGGACTATGATGTCCTTAAACATGTACTATGATGTCCTTAAACTCTATGGACTATGATGTCCTTAAACCCAATGGACCGCAACGTCCCTAAACTAAACTCTATGGACTATGATGCCCATAAACATGGACTATGATGTCCTTAAGCTCTATGGACTATGATGTCCTTAAACCCAATGGACCGCAACGTCCCTAAAACTAAACTCTATGGACTATGATGTCCTTAAACATGGACTATGATGTCCTTAAGCACTATGGACTATGATGTCCTTAAACCCAATAGACAGCAACGTCCCAAAAACTAAACTCTATAGACTATGATGTCCATAAACATGGACTATGATGTCTTTAAGCTCTATGGACTATGATGTCCTTAAACCCAATGGACTGCAACGTCCCTAAAACTAAACTCTATGGACTATGATGTCCTTAAACATGGACTATGATGTCCTTAAGCTCTATGGACTATGATGTCCTTAAACCCAATGGACCGCAACGTCCCTAAAACTAAACTCTATGGACTATGATGTCCTTAAACAAGCACTATGATGTTCTTAAGCTTTATGGACTATGATGTCCTTAAGCCCAATGGACCGCAATGTCCCTAAAACTAAACTCTATGGACTACGATGTCCTTAAACATGGACTATGATGTCCTTAAACTCTATGGACTATGATATCCTTAAGCCCAATGGACCGCAACGTCCCTAAAACTAAACTCTATGGACTATGATGTCTTTAAACATGGACTATGATGTCCTTAAACTCTATGGACTATGATGTTCTTAAACCCAATAGACCGTGACGTCCTTAAACTAAAACGATAGAGCCCAAATGCTCTTTTGTTGGATCAAAAGTGATCCTGAACCCCCGTTGAGTAGATCTTAGTCTAAAATTAGACTAATGTATTCTCAACAAATATTTAAGTTTGATCTTATTCTTGAAACGAGATTAACGATCCTTAAATCAAACAAACCCAAATCTAAGAAAATACGGATTTGGACTAAATCTCGCCCTACGGGCGATAACATAAATTAGTGTCCGTTTACAATCCACGGGCAACCAAAAATAAAACAAACACACACGACACGAAGTGAACATCTGGAGTAGGAGAAAGTTATTATCGCTACGAGGTAACGTAATTAACTGCAGGGGCTTGCGCCGGCATTTAAGAGCGTCCCCATAATAAAAAAAAAACCTCGCCAACGAGGAGGAATCTGACGGAGTCTGCTACAACGACCACATTGTTTAAACCTTCAATACATGGTGCCATAAATCAACTTGGCATCTTCGGAAAGATAGACAGATAAAACCAAATAGCATCTACCCCTAAAATTCAGGCCAGACGTCCCAACATCCCGGCCGCGTCTTTCGGCGGTAAACAGTGAGCAAGTGAGATGGCCGATATTTTTCTTGGAGTGACTTTCTTGAGTTGCATATATTCTTACACAACAAAATAGCTCACAACACTTAGCCCATTTTCTTTAGTTGACAAAAATGCTTCACAATCTTCTCTCCAATAGTATCTTCTTCTACCTCCACCCTACATGTCTCATGTGTTGAGAAACCAAGGGTGTATTGAGACAAATTAATCCTACACATTCTCTACTTCATCTTGGCTATCTAGTGTAGCAAACTAGGTACTCGAGTTTTCTCGGATTTGAGGTTGGAGCTCGGACTACATACTCTCGGGTGGATCGTCTTTGATGGGGGAGACCGGAGATCAAACTTGATCAAGGAAGCCGCGAGAAGCTTGGGATAGAGGTTAAAGACCGAAAGAAATGGATCATTCGGTATAACCATTCTTAACTCCTTTTCATATAGCTAGTATAGGGTTAATGGTCGATCCGTAAACGGGGGTTCCGTTAGCGCCGGTTTATAAGATTTTGTTCCTCATTTGGTAACGGATTGATGACCGAGGCGCTGGCGTAACCCAACAAGTATGCTATCTGTTTGCTCTTTATCTTAACATGTACACTTGTATTATTATATTGTATCTCTGATACATGTTGATAAAGCATTTATTATGTTTGCTTAACTACCAGGACTATGATGCGAATCATACTACTGGGACTTGTGTAGTCTACAGGCACATCCTTTAAATGTTCCTAGTCGAGAGAGTATCGAGACAGGGCATCGATATTCCAGAGTAGACTAGTGTGTACGTTTCTTGACCCTGTATAGGGCGATGGTTGATCCCATAGCTATTGGTGTTTGACATCAGAGATTGTACACAGGTGCTTATTGGAGAATGAGTACACCGAACAGGACTCACCGAGAACTCCTAGTTGTATTATTCATATCGTCAGATAGCAGTTCTCTGGTGACACTGGTACATGTTAGTCTGTAGACCCGAGATCATCATAAATTCTTGTGTGGTTCCCACTGTGCTTTGATTTCCTCCCAACCACGGCTCAAAGGAGGCATGCAAACAGGTGGATTTTGGGTACAGTCCCGAGTCACATAGAGGCAGTGAGCGATAGGAGAGGTTTCTTCTCTCCCAGTATAGCGAGTTGATATTGCACTATACTCAATTGGCTATAACAGTAAGTCCCTAGTCAGGGCTAATAAGATTTACTGGTAAGTGTTATCAGTAGTTTCTCGAACCGTTATGAGCCATACATCGGCATGACTTATCAAGTTACCGGGGTCTGACGATTCCACCCCTAGACTCGATATGCGACATATCAGACGAAGAGACCGGACTGTACGGTAAGTGTTACTTATAGGCATCATGGGAGTTTGGATAAGCTTGCTTGTTAATCTTCTATTCGCTCAATACCTGGGTAGCCGTTATGTCCAGCTAGTACCGCTGACGGCTTGTAGGTAACTAATGTGATCATTACCTACTGTTGGCGTATTGATGGGTCTTTAAAGTCCCACATAGAGGTTTCATAGTTCAAGCAAAACGAAATTAGGAACATATGTTGATATGTGCGGGGCCTGATTAAATACGAGTATGTGATACCGTATTCTAATCTGGCGATAAATGTTATCGGTTAGGTTATATGTGATATAACCGGATTATTGAATAAGTGTTGATTTGATAATGTGATATGCAGATAAATGATATTAGTCGGTTATATATGATATAACCGGATTATTAAATCAAGTGTTGATTTAATAATTTGATGTATATTTATATTTGATATAATTATACATTAACTAATATTATTGCTCACTAGATATTTTCTTCTCTTTATATATATATATATATATATATATATGAAGCATGGTTGGATTTTCTATTTTTAGAGAATAGAAAAAGAGATGGAAAATGGGGAGATATTTGTGGAATGGGTGAGGCATGGCTAAAACAATTGTTTATTCATTTGTTTGCACTATTGAAGCATGGTTCAATTTATTATTGTAAAAAATTGTATGCTTCAATAAGTGAGTAGTAGCCATTCTTCACTTGTGATTTTTCTAGAGTTCATTTGTTTCACTCTCTCTAACTCTCTCCATTTTCCTTCTTCTTCTTTCTCATGCTTCAAGATTTAACCATCACATGAGTTGTGAACCCTAGAGCTTGAGAGAATCCTAAGTGAGCTTAAAACCTTACTTTAGATTAGTCATTTAAATTAGGGTGTTTCCTTCATTAATGAAAGATTGGTGAAGAGATAGCTTGAATTAGAGAAACTTTGGATGGATCATTTTCGATACGAAGATCGCGAAGGAAGCTCGTTCATTCTTCAAGTAGAGCGTAGAGGAGTCATAGGGACTATTACCCGGAGCTATAGAAGTGAAGGACACGATCTTCAAAGGTTGTAATCTCTTTCCCTTAGTGTAGAACTTGTGATATCATCATGTAAACCCTAATAATCTAGTTAAGATTCTAGGTTAGTGTTGCTTAGCACCCCGAAATTTTTTAAATTGCATGCTTGATGCCGGTTTTGACCAAGTGGTGGTGCTAGGAAACACTTTCACTTATAAGCAAGGAGAAATCTTGTGAAGAGAGTCATTCATGTGTCGAGTGACGCATTGTTGCGGGAGTGTAACGTGTTTGTCTCTGTGGAGACGTGATTAAGTGGAACGGGCTCGTACGCCTAAAGAAAGAAAACTAGGGGATCTCGTGAATCTCTCTAAATCGCTTGTGTTTGCGTTTTATTTCTCTCTTACCATCTCTTAATTGCTAATTATTTTGTACTACAATTTTGTTTCTTTTTATCTTGTAAATAGAAATTTTAATTTGTAAGTATTGTTAGTATAATTCTATTCACCCCCTCTACGATTATTTCTTGGTGGTCACAACACAGGAGATTTAGACATCCATTCCTATCCTTGTGTTGCGATTATGTGATTGGTCTCAATCTAGGCGAGACGATCGGCCCTCCACTCGGTCTGGTAATAAACGACCGAGCGATTTATACGTCCATTCCTGTGCTCGGGTATTGAGAGTAAACCGAGTGGTGTGGCCGACAAATCATGATTCGGCTTGAGGCTCGCTGTGTAGGAGATTTAGATGTTCATCTCTACTTTTGCATTCGGTCTTCAAGACAAGGAGGTCATGATCCAAGGGTTTGAGAGTTTGTTTCTATTATCACAACAAATATAACTGTAACCCAATTTTATCAATAATATGATGGCTGGAGGACTGTTATCTTTACTGTGTTATTTATAAATTTATGTCCATGCAACCGAGCAGTCTATTTCTATTTTATTAAGGAAGAATGTTCTCCCTTTTTCTAACAACGGCCCAGCCGTCGAGCGAGACAGTGTTGGGCTAATTATTTTTTTCTTTAGTGCAGATCTAATTTTAGAGCGAACACATTTATTTAAGATGATTCTATTCTCTCTATTATTATAACTTGAATTCAAGGGTCCCCGTGGCATTTTATCATTTTTTATCAAAAAATAAATTTAAATGTTCGAAAATTTCTTCACTTTTTCCTAGAAGAAAAGAAAAAAAACTTTCACATAAACCCCCTATATATATTTTAGTTAGATATACTGTAAGCTTCCCAAATTTATTCTTTTCTAACCCCTGTTTTTCATAAATTAAATTTAAAACGCATTATTAGTAACAAGCATGCTAAAAATTAAGGAGAATAAATCAACATTTATTTTAAGTATGCAGAAGGTTTATGACATTCTAAAGAAACTAAAGGCTAAATAGAATTTCCATCATTTTTTATAGATAATGCTGCAAATTTTTTTCATGTGTTGCATGTTCCACAATCTAGTATTGTTTAATAAGAGCTAATTAAAGAAAATGAGTGATATTAGGTAAAATGATCTTGACACCCTCCATCGATATCTTTTTGTTTTATCTCGTCAAACATTGAGTGGTGTATTTAGAGCTTTATAATTGTCACGCCCCGCTTCCCAAAAGAAGGTGGAGGATGACGTGGCAAAATCCGCAACCTAACTGTATTGAAGGTGGTCTATTCAATACAGTTACGTTAAGCATATGAATATCTAACATGCAGGATGTGTACCAAAATCGAAATAATAAAAGCGAAAGGCATTTATTTCTATTAACCAACTTTATTACATCTCAAAGAAAAGAGTAAAATAAACTAAGTAGTATAATTATATCGAAGGAGAAACAAAAGCCCTAAACATGTGAGCAACAATAAAAATTAAATCTAGCTAATCTTCTGTCATCAAGTCTGCATAATCTTCATTAGTTGGCTCCACACCTTGATTCTCGCCATAATACTCATTCTCATCTGACGGACATTCCAAAGATAGAGGGGAAAAAAAAAAAGAAAGGTCCGTCAGCGAGTTATACTCGGGTAGGATTGCCTCTTAAGAAAGTAAAGGTATAGAAACAGACAGGTGTATATAAATATAATGAATATGATGTACATAGGTATAAAGGTATGAGATTATATACAAATTAGATATGTTGACAGAGCTATATGTGAATATGAGTAAGTTGTGTGAGGTATATGTTTGGTAAAATTTCAAGTCAAGTCAAACGGATATTCAGTCTAAGTGTTAGATCAGGTTAAACAAGGTGTGTATGGATGGAATTTACTGGTGAACATACTCGTATCCTTGAGGTATCATATGACTAGTTGGCGCTCGTGCCTGGGGTAGCAATCAATACGGTAGCGTGAACATCCCCGAAAGTGTCACATGACTACTATGGAGTTTTGTCTAGCATGAATATCACTCAAGTGCACAGGTATTTCCACCCTTCAGTTCCATAATAAACAACAAGTCTAAACTGGTAAAATATTCACATCCAAGATACTGAATAACTCGTGTCTCATAAAGAAAGGTAGATAAGGTAATAGGTGGGTATAGCACATGATGTGAGTTTAGTGTTGAGTATTAATAGGTATTGTAAACGTTTTAGTTTGTTAAACAAGAGTCCGAATACTCGCGATTATTCCATTGTGGCCACGGAATAACAACTGGGGAAGTGAAATGTACTATTTCACTTCCCGGGATCATGATCAAGTAGTAGTCGAATCCGAGTTCCGAATCTCCTTGCCTAATCAAACTACCCATCTCCATGGTTCAGTATAAAGGTTTTAACGAATTAGAGTTAGTGTGTATACTTCTAGGCATGGAATTTCCACATTGTATTTCATCCACATATTGGATCATTCGCCCTCAAGTAGGGTTAGTATTCGCCCGAATATCGGGTTAGTATTTCCCCGAATATCGGGTTAGTAGTCGTCTACACATTGGACTGGTCACCCTGCCTGCAGGGATCTTCATATATAAGTATTCCATACCAAGGTCCGCGCATTCTAACCCTAACCGTATCATGTGTCATGTATGTCATAAACTTGTAATCAAGAAGTTGATCTCATTTAATATGGCCTTCTACAACCGCTCGTTTTGTCTTGTTATCTTTTAAAATTTGTAATGTACTTCGTGTCATCTTGTAGAACACTTAGTTAATAAAGGATAATAGTGTTTAATTATATTTATTGTTTATAAGAAAAGTATGATGTTTGGAATATTTATCCTTTTGCAAACCCATAATATTTTACTGAGAAAATATCGTTTTAATAAAAGGTAATGGTATTTATTTGAAAATTATCTTTTAATAATGTTTTAGATATCCTTTTGGAAAATATCATTTATAAGGGTTATGGTCTTTATTGAAAATAGCCTTTTAGTAAAGTTCAAGGTATTTAAATGAAATTTTCTCTTTTTAGGATGGATTAAGCTATTTTATTGTAATTAATAATTTTATGAAATTATAGCATTTTAAATTTGAGGTAACGTTTTAGAAAATACGTTTGTGTTAGCAACCGCTGAACATGGACGGCAGGATTTGTGTTCTTTTCAGGAACGATTGCCTATCAATCACGAGGTACTCACGTAAAACATTACCCTATTAGGGTAAATCATTAAACTTTAGTTAATATTCTAATAAGAATTAATATAGAAATATCCTTTCGAATGAAAGGGCTAAATTGGAAAAACCAGATGCCGTTATTTAAATTTAGTATTATCCCCTTTCAATAGGTGAAGGGATATAACAACATTATAGTAGTTGAAGAAAAGCGTAAGTAAAAATATATATCTATATCGTATCTAAAATAATTATTCCAAATGTCTTAACTCATGTGGATATTTTAAACAAGTATAACCTTTTAACAAAACGAGATTATTTTTGTAGAAGAAATCTATTTCGAGATCACAAAAGTAGCATGGGTGAGTATGGGTATGTAAGTGGTGAATTAATACTCGTGGGTTATAACTTTAAGCCTGTCACATTCCATGTTGTATGAAGGTGTTTTTGACATATAGAAGTGATTAAGGAAACCATTTTAATCATGGGTTTAGATTATCATCATTAAGGGGTACAAAAGTATAGGCATGCAAGAATATTGTAACATCATTTTAATATGGGGTTGATGATTAGAAGTTGGAATTAAGGTTATTGAAAAAAAAGAAGAAGGCGACGGATGAGTGGAGAGAGGCGGATCCTACCTTTGATTAGAGTTGGATGTAGATGGGTTGAAAACGTAGGCTTGTGCAAACTCCTCAATAACTCCGCGCTCAGATTTTTCCTTGCTGATTGGGTAGAGCCATAGTATCGGCATCATCGATACGAAGGCCTGGGTATTTTTTTCAGAATTTTTGGAGTTCTGAGGTGTGAGAAATCAATGTTTGAAGTGCCTATTTATAGGGTTTTTTTCAATAACCATAAAATCCAAAAATCTGTTAAATTAACCCAAAAATCCGTGCCGCCAATGATTTCCAAATCATCTGTTGATGATTTCGCTGCCGCCTGGGATTTCTAGCCGTTGGATGTTGATCCAATGGCCTAGGGTGCACCGCCACGCCGCCGCCAGGGTGCCACGTGCCCGCGTGGCTGGGGATCACGCGGTTTCGTGTGGTCCCCACCACGTGGGCGCCGCCGCGCGTTCTGGGCCGTTGGATCCAAGCATCCAACGGTCCAGGTTAAAGGGGTTTTAAAAAAAATAAAATAAAAATTAATTAGAATAAAAACTCAGCAGATTATTAAAATTATTGATTTGGTTTAAAAAAATTTGTTAAAAATAGTTAAAACTACGGAAAAATTATGGGGAAAAATTCAGAAAATAGGCTTTATTGTTATCTTTAGTAAAAATAATTTTGGGCCAAAAATAAATAATATATCTCATATTTACGGTTTTAGCTTAATTATAATAATTATATAATATCTAGTTTATCCTTTAAAATATTTTTAATTACAAATTAATTATTTTAATTGATAATAAAAATATGTAGATTATTTTAAGGCATTATAAAATTTTATTAAAACATTTTAAGCCAATAAAAACAATAAATAGATTTTAGAAAATTCCTTTAATCATATTCAATGCTTTGAAAATTATTAACATTACTTTAAAAATTATTCTTCTATCAACGAAATACGTAAATAATTATTTGATAGTAGAAATTTAAATAAAATATATTTTATTAGGTTTTAGAAATCATGGTCGTTACAATCTACCCTCCTTAAAATAATTGCATCCTCGAAATTTCAGAAGGTAGGTCAAGGAAAGAAAAAAAAATCACCAAGAAAGGTTTATCGTGGTTAAAAATTTTGGGTCTCGCTCTCTCTTCCCGTTTCCTCGCATCCGTGTACGTCTGCCTGGTAGTTCTTTCTTCATATAGCTCTAGCCAGCTGGATTGTCTTGTCGCTCAAGCTTTCATTCTTCTAGTATTCCGACCGGTTGTTGCTCGTAGGTTATGCTAACCTTTTCGTGATCTAGGAACGATCAAAAGTATGGCTAGGGTTGCCAGCATACCCTCAAAGGAAAGTAGCAAAAGTAGGCTATACATAAACCTACTGTCTCCTTCCAAGATGTTAAACAGCCGATGAGTCGTAAGCTGAGCTTTCCGCGCTCTCTTCATTGTATCACCATCTCCACTTTTTCTACAATTATCTCAATCTTATAAATTCTCCATCTTCAGGATCGCCCCAACCAATCGGCACTTCTCCTATATAAAACTTGACCCCTCTCATCCGCTTCATGTGTTTCGACCATCCGTGTCTACACGTTCTTCTTATAGTAGTATCTCTATATCTTCAAGATGAACATCAGAATCGCCAGTTCTAGATCTGGACAGGATGGTTGCGTCCATAAGTATTTAGTTGTCTTGACGCATATGCAACTATATCGCCGCGCTGATACATCAGACCACCAAATCCCTTCTTCGAAATATCGTAGTGGATGTTAAAACTTCCGGGTCTATTGAGTATGGCAAGGATGGGTGCATTAGTTACGATCTACCCTCCTTAGAATAATTTCATATTTGAAATTTTCAAAGGGGTAGCCACTACTGGGCACGGAAATCAGTAACGCTGTCAGGAATCTTCTTTACTGCATGTGTTGCTCCCGAGAGTTGGTGTATCACTTGACGCATGTAAAGTCTCTGAAGGGTTTAGGTATAAGGAATCAGAAAATGTAAAATCAGTAGTTGCTTCCGGATAGGAAAAGTTTGAAAGTTGAAGGAAGGTTGTGGATTGATGGAAAACTTGAGAGATATAACATAAAGGAAACTTTACGAAAACTAGAGGAATTATAGTGAGTTTAACTAAGATTTGCATCGAAAGATAAATAAGTATGGTATCAAAGAAAGGTTGAAAAAGAAAAGAGTATCTCTGCTGTCTTGCCACGTGGCATCAGACTTCTCGGCTGTCATGGTGAAGGTCTGGCGTTTGGGTCCCATTTCTTTGCGCTTGCTGAAAAACACGCTCCTGTGATGGCAAGGGTGGTCCCTTTGGTGATGCCCCTTGACCGGTTGGTTTAGTAGCGGAAAGTGGCCGGTTGCCCTGTGTTGGTGCCCCATAATTTGTTGGCTTGTTGACGGGGCCTAATTGTCTCCCTCTCTTAGGACAGTCCCCAATAGTATGATCCAGAGACCCACAGACTATGAAAAGTTTATTCAAAATGCGACAGCCTCTCATGAAGTGTCCGGCTCTACCACAATGATTGCATGTGACTGCTGGTTTCCTGAAAGTAGCTGGTCCTGCAGGTCTCTTGGGTTGTTGCCTCCCGTGGAATCTGGAAGATGATCCCCCAAGCATTTGATTGGCTGGTCGCTTAATGCCAGACAGTCGATCATCCTTCCTTATACGTCTCGGAAGATCTTCAAAGTTTCGCACTGCCTCTAAGATTTCATCATAAGTCGAAAGAGTAGCAGAAGACATGGAGGACTGCGCCTTCAGGTCCAATCCTTGTCAGAACCTCTTAGCATAAAGTTCTAGGGTTGCCACGAGATGTGCGCAAACCGAATTAACCTTGCGAACTCCGAAGCCTACTCGTCCACCGACTTATTCCATATGCTCCGTTGTTGGAGTTGTATAAACTCTCTTTCCATCTCTAGACGTGCCATGGCTGGGAAGTACTGGGTATCAAAACGTTGTTTGAACGTTTCCCAGTCGATAGGCTCCTTCAATCTACTTTCCTCGGCCTCCCACCATATTCGGGCATTATCCGTGAGTTGTAGTTTGGTAATGTTCACCCACGCGTCCTTCAGAATTTGAGCGGCACTAAGATCATTGACTGTTCTCTTAAGCCATTCTTCAGCTTCTAAAGGAGTTTTCTTCCCCGAAAAAGTCTTAGGGTGGAGTGATCTGAACTGCTTCACTCCCGCTGAACCTTGAGAAACTGGGTTTAGTGCCTTACTTAAAATCTCTGCTTGCTGCTGCCTACTTTCTCGCAGCTCCTGATGAAGGGCAGCTGTCTGCTGCTGCTGTTGCACTAGTAGTCCTTACATCATTTGTATCATAGCTGCTTGCTGAGCAGCGGCTTCATTGACTCCATTTTCCCTTCGGTTGCGGTTATGGTGTCGTCCGGCCATTGATAATCTGAATCAGAATAGGTTAGGTTACAAACAGGCTGAGAGGTGAGACTAGATAATAACTTGCATGGAAGAATAATAATTAATGCAAGAGAGAGACTAATAAGAAGAGCAAGAGACACAGGAGAGATTTTTGCTCGAAACTAAGATTTTATTATCCAACTTCAATAAGGAGAGTACAACCGAAAAATAAGGACATGCCCCTACTATTCTTATATCGTTTTACTCGGCCAAAGAAAAGGAAAAGATTTATTGATCTCGATTATGGGAGTTCATCAAGTTGCGATAGCCTCTCGCACTAAGAAAGGTGCAGTCATTCCCACGATGCCTTGCGGGGACAACTGCCTGAGTTTCTTCGGCCTCGAGTTCCTCCTCACTCGAAGCTTCGTCTTTCGACTCATCCTTCGGCAGGAACCTCGTTCTCTTATTCCATCTCTATAGGGTCTTCTTCTTCTACAGGAGCCTCCCCATAAGGATCATATTCTATAGGATTCTCTTCCGCCGCAGGAGCCTCTTTTTCTGGCCCCTCCTCTATATGCTCCTCTTCCATAGGATCTTCTTCTTCATCTTCGGAGTCATTGGCCATCATAGGCTCCGGAGTTGCAGCATTGACTTCTTCGTCTTCCAAGTCGCTGTCAGAAATAACCGCCTGAGAGTCTACGACTTCGTCGTCTGAATCTCCAGATGTAGTTTCAAAAGTAATATCGGACATGTCGTCCTCGTCGGAAATATTTGCCAAGACATGAAAGGAAAGTCATGGTCAGGGTACAGAATGTCAAGAAAGGGACAAGGGACATTGGAAAATTATGAAATCGGTATAAATGAATGAGATTCACAAATATAATAAGTCAGTTAACGGTTTTATTTTAGTACATAAGAAAGACCTGCATGGGCCACCACTAAAACCTGTCACGCCCTTCTTCCCAAAAGAAGGTGAAGGATGACGTGGAAAAATCCGCAACCTAACTGTATTGAAGGTGCTCTATTCAATACAGTTACGTTAAGGGTACGAATATCTAACATGCAGGGTGTGTACCAAAATCAAAATAATAAAAGCGAAAGGTATTTATTTCCATTAACCAACTTTATTACATCCCAAAGGAAAGAGTAAAATTGTAAGTCTACGGTAGCGCCCCGGCCGTCTGTCCGAGGCCAAAATACGGAAACAAAAACTTTTTCAAAACTTAAAACTGGCGCTATCGCAGACTTTAATCCCGTATCGAACCATTAACCTATAACTAGCAACTAGAGAAAGGTTAGAAAAGCTATACCGATCGATCCGTGTCCTTCGGTCTTTAGCCATCATCTCTAGCTCCTCGCGGCATCTTCGATCTCCGGTCTCCTCATCGGAAGGGCACCACATCAAGAAGTCTTTTTACAGGCTCCCACCTCTGAACCGAGGCAACTCGGACACGAAGTTTGCTAGCCGACGTGTCCAAGATTGCTGTAGAATATGTGTAGAACGCTTTGTCTCAAAGGTTAATCGAAGTTGCCATTTTGGATGGAGATGGAATGAGCAATGAAAGAAAGGAGCTTATGAATTTTTGTAGCAAATGAGATCAAAAATTCCATCACCCAAAAAGAATTAGGGCTGTCCAAATATGGCTCGGCCATTTCCAAGAGAGGAGGGAGGTGAGCCCAAGTGCAAGAGAAAAATGGGTGATCATAAGGGAAAAAGGTCATACCAATATCCATCACAATCCTTTCACAATTAATTCATCAATAAGGCACAAAAAATGAAGCCAAGCTCTCTAGAAACCTCATGATCATTCCATATGCTGCTGGAGAACCCCCTGCCACAGAAAACCCCTCCCTTCACTAATTCCCACTTTTGCAAGAAACCCCCTCCTTTACAAATTCAGCCAAAGAACAATAGAAAAGGAATTTGGCAAAAAGGGAAAGCAAGCTGGCAACTTCAAAAAGCGATCCGGTAACAAATTACAGGATAACCCCGCGACTGTAGATACATACCCGCATTTATATTCCGACCGAATACAAATGCAATGAGACAAAATCTACGCAGTATAATACTAGGATCCGGCTTAAACCAAAGCCCGCTAGTATTATCCGTCCGAACCATGACACATGTACAAGTGCACGTGTACGTTCAAACCCTGCCATAAATTCATATGGCCTCTACAACGTTTCGCCCGAAACTTGAGAAACTGTCTTTGGGGGACTCTAAAGACTCGTCAATATTTTGGCTGTGGATTTAACCACTAGCACGTCAGAGGTACTAGCCGTACGTAACGGGCTACCAGGTATTGACCAAAAGAGAGGTCGATGAGCGAACTCATCCTGACACCCTACTGAGCCTGTCAGTGACAATATTCGTACAGTCTGGTCAATTTGTCTATGAGCATCGCATGTCGGGACTAGGGGGTTGGTAAAAGTCAGACCCCCAAAAGCGGTACAAGTCATGTCGGAGTGTAGCCCAGAACACCCTGAGATACTACTGGAATACCTACCAGTAAATCTTCTGCCTTGACCAAGGACTTCATGTAATGGCTCTCCTAGACACAGCGCGATCTCACCCCCAATACCGAGAGAGATGAAACCCCTGCCGATCCGCTCACTGCCTCCATGTGGCTCGGGACTGTACCCAACTAAAACCTGTTTGCACGACTCCTTTAAGCCGTGGTAGGGTAGTAATCAAAGCACAGTGGGAACTCACACGAGACAAATGACGATCTCAGGTCGATGAACTAACCTGTACACATGTCACCAGGGAACTGCTATCTGACGTCAGGTATAAAACCAACTAGCATGTTCCCGGCGAGTCCTGTCCAGTGTACTCATAACCCAATGAGCACCTGTATACATCTTAGGTGAACCAACTGACACCAATGGCTTGTGAGACCGGCCTCCGCCCCTCGTCAGGGTCTCGACTGTATACACTAGTCTACTAATGGAGTATCGATGCCCAGTCTCGAAACTCCCACGACTAGGGACCTTTTAAGGATATGCTTATAGACCCCAGCTCCCGCGTATATGATC
The DNA here is from genome assembly GCA_030015575.1 of Agapanthus africanus. Taxonomy (NCBI): domain Eukaryota; kingdom Viridiplantae; phylum Streptophyta; class Magnoliopsida; order Asparagales; family Amaryllidaceae; genus Agapanthus; species Agapanthus africanus. The sequence continues at coordinate 428,141,395 of CM057340.1, forward strand.
GCCATCATACTACTGGTAGTCAAGCAAGAATCCTAAGGGCTCTTTTCATGTGTGATAGCGACCTGTAAGGTCACCTAAAGCAGTACACGATGATAAAGATAAACCAGATAGCATACTATCATCTTGAGTAAGACGGTCCTACCGGTATAGATCCTCCCTCAATCATTGCAATCATGTGCCTGTGATCCAATAATTGACTCTGAGGGCACTATATCCAACAATCTCCCACTTGCACTCAAGGCTCATTGTTACGATGTCGCATACTCACAGCCCGTGTGATACCGAACACCCAACTCCTCTACTAATCAGTCTCACAAAGCCCGTTTGCGAAACTATTGAGTTCGAGGAATAGCCTCAGTGAGTGGATCCGCCCTAATGTTTCTTTCTATGTCTCTCTTTATCTCAAGTTCACGGAGAGAGCCATCTCCCGAAATGAGCAATACCTGTCTTAGAATATGCTTGGATGTCTGATGGGACCTAGTTCATAAATGAACTCAAAATCCAAATTTCTTCGACTGTATCGTCAACTGAATTTAATTAGTATCCTGCGCCATGCCTCCCTCAGTATCCGCTTGGACCAGCTGTCCAAAATACTGCCCCTTGTCAGAGGAAAAACTATAACTCTGACAGTCACTCTGTCATCCAGGTCATCTTGGAAGCCTAGAATGATAACCGTCCCCCGAAAGAGGCTGTCGTTATCATATCCCTAGAACATCTTCTTATGTTCTAAAACTGCTTCCGAACATTTCTCCAGGATAGGATTAATATCAACTTATTGCATCTACTGCAAAAACAGCATCTGGTGTTGTCACGACCCGCAGGGTACGGAACGTGACTGGCACTTAAGTTTACGAAACGTCTAAAGACGTCCGTAAAATAAGTAAGCCAAAGTCCAGAAAAACCAAACCAAATAAGCAAAAGAGTGAAGAGAACCCAATCAATTGGAAACAAGTTTATCAATAAGTCATATAAAACCCTTTTTGAAAACAATATCAATTTTTCCGAAAATTTCGGCAGAGTCTCCTTTGTAAATACTGGCCCCCAAAATGGGTACAACAAAAATATATATGAATCCAACAAATAAGGCATCCCCAAGCGGGAGCTAGCTCTTCGCCACAAGGCGGTCACAAATCCCACGCAAAATAAAGCAACAACATGCGAAATAATCATAATGAAGCATAAGAAAAACAGCATGTCGACTCAAGTGAGCTCGACCCCAAAATACAGCATAAAAGTCCACAAACCTCACAGTCTCATCTCTAGGTCAATATACAATAATACTGGTAGATACAGTAGATGGAGTGCACTAGATACAAAGAATATACAAGGTGGTACAAAAATAATGATATAACCCACCTAAGAGCAAAACCTCGAGTCCAGGCAAAGGAGGCAAAAGAACAAGTGCGCCCGCCGCTACTGTACTGACGGAGCGGACCTGCAAAAGGCTGTGGCACAACGGGGGTGAGTTGCCAACTCGTGAGTAATAAATAACATCTACAAAGGCTATCGTATGCATGCACACAAGCATCCTAGCATCTAAAATACAGGTATGACTGGATGCACTAGCAGGTGTGTATACAACATCAGTGTACTAATATGTATGCAACATGAATATCTGAGGTCTCAATAGGTATATATAAGAAACATTTTATCTCTTTATGTTTTTGAAACTCTTTTAGAATGCCAGCATAATACTCAAAGAATCGACGAGAACCGGTGTCCAGCAACGACACCTAAAAGCTGTCTCAAATCTCATAAATCCATGTCATAGTGTCTCTGGCCTCAGCCATCCGGCTGACCCATCTCAATATCAATATCTCATCCTCTCGCGGCCCCGGTCGGTATCCTCTGGATATCCGCCGTGCCCAATGAAGTCACCGGTAGGTAATCCGTCCCCTGCCAGGCTCATCGTCAGCACCACGAGCTTCTTGCCCCGGGGTACCCTACCGGGCCCACCATGTACCCGAGACGGTTCATCCAACTACTCGAAACGGGTCTCGAAAACCACAGCAAACTCATGGTGGACGACACTTACATCACTAGAAAACCGCAATTTACATATTTTAAAAATATAATAAGTTTAGAAATTTTGCGGTTTTTCCCCGAAATCCAGAAATATCATAAAATCTCAAGAAATCCTCATAAGTGCATATGTCAATGATAATGAATGCATATGGTATCAATAATCAAGTTGCGATGTGTGATTAATAGATTAGGCATGAACAAATAATATGATGAAGTACATGCACATGAATAGCAATCCTACGATTTCATTTTAAGGAATTAAAGGCAATAGCACAAGTTTAAGTATCAATTAGTAAAAGGTTTCAATTTAAAGGTTATCTAGTGTGGTGGCATGGCAATTACCAGGGTGTGTGTGTAAGCATGAATAGTGCTCGTGCTGCATATAAAAACCCTGGCAATGGTGCAGGTGTCATATAAAATGGTTTCGTATAGGTATGTCAATATAGGGCATGAATGTAGCAAATAATCATACAAGTATTACACCCCTAATTACTAACAATACTAGGAATCTTTTAAGTTACTAAAACTATCGGGCGGCTTGCGCCATCCAACGATAGTCCCCCGTAGATGTTACATCTACTCACCGGAATCCCTAGCTAGCTGTGTCCAATCACCGCTTTCCCCTTTCGTGCCGCGTCTGACGTCTCCGCGACCGAACCTGGAATTTACATCAATACCAAACATAAGGTTACCTATCAAGACTGACGCAAAACCCAAACGAAAATACTAATGTTCACTAGCTAGGTACAACGTGCACAAGGTGCGCGGAACATACGCGAAAATCGCAAAAACTGCCAAAAATCGCCGATTTGGTCGCCCGGCAAAACTAAAACCCGACCACTCAAAAATCCGCACACACGCATCCTAAATGTCATAGGATACGCTAAAAATGTCATCAAGACATCGCAATTAATTCATCACAACATTTTAGTAAAAACTAGTAAGCTAGAATAGCAATTAGGTGCAAACATCGACAATAGCGACAAAGTTATCACGGTCCAACACAACCATCCAATCCACACAACTAGTTAGCCACCAAAAACACAAATTTTAACTTATTTACCATGCTACAAAACCCACATTCCATACACAAACCTCTTCTTGAATTTGGTAATTAGCAATCTTAATGAAAATTTCACACAAGCTTAACATAGATTAGCATAATATGAAGCCACTTAAGCAAAGTAACCTTAAAGATTGGTTTAGTATTTAACTAGATATCTAATTAGCTTTAATTAACTAAATAATGGTTCCTAAAAACGCTAGTTTAACTCTAACCATAAACCTTTAAAAACTAGATTAGAATCTAACACTAAATTAACACTAGATTTTAGCCCAATTAGCAATTTAACCACTTAGATTAAGCTAACAAAATAACTAGATAACAAAATAGCTTAATTAATCTCTTAATGGTGATCTAAACCCTAAATTAATTTCAAACCACAAACTTTAGAAAAACTAGTATGCAATTAACACTAAAATTAACACTAAAACAATTTTCAAAGTTCTAATTAGCATACTTTAACTACAATGTAACCATTTGATTAGAAGTTATACCTCAAAAGTTCAAACCCTATGTTGCTAAAGCCTCCCAAGATGCCATCTTTCTCCAAGATTTAACAATTCAAAAACCTTTAAAAAAAAACCTCATTTCCACACAAAAACACAAGTCAAAGAGCATGAAATTTTTTTTCCCCATGTGCTGCTGGAAATGGCCGGCCTAGGGTGAGGGAGAAGTGAGAGGGAGTGCACAAAAAAAATTTATGCAAAAAGACCCCGTACAAGTCCAAAATTGCAAGTTTAAGCTTAAATTCAATAAATTTCGTTTTCTATAATAGAAATTAGTTAAAAATCAAAATAAAATACTAAAAATTTATGTTACAACTAGATTTTAATTAATATAATTTTAAAGATTAAAATTAGCCCGGAAAAATTTGTATTTATCGCTAATTTAATGTATTTTCTTACCGGCTTAAAATAATATTAAAAAATTGAAAAATAGGGAAAAAATTTTAAATGCCCAAAATTTAATAAGTAACTCATTAGCTACTAAAAACAAGTAATTACCTATCCATTTTAGGTATAATTAGCCCTAAACTGCAAAATAACAAAAAAGACGGTTTTCGGAAAAATACCGAATTTTCACCGATTTTCAGGAAAACACCAAAACGACTTTTCAAGGCGCTACAATCTTCCCCCCTTAAAGAAATTCGGTCCCCGAATTTAAAAATATAACTACGCGTACCTTCAAAGAGATGGGGATACTTCTTCCTCATCTCGCCCTCGGTCTCCCAGGTAACCTCCTCGCTGCTCGGGCTACGCCAAAGGACCTTGACGGTTGGTATAATCTTCGACCTCAACTTCTTCACCTGCCGATCCAGGATGGCCACCGGCTGCTCTGCAAAAGAAAGGTCGCGCTCTAGCTGGACTGTCGGGTGCTGAATCGCATGCGAAGGGTCGTGAAGGTACTTGCGGAGCATCGAAACATGGAAGACGGGGTGGACATCGGGAAAGCTGGGAGGAAGAGCCAAACGATATGCAACAGCGCCGACACGCTCGAGGATCTCGAAGGGACCTACGAATCTAGGGCTAAGCTTCCCCTTTCGCCCAAAACGCATCACGCCCTTCATCGGAGAGACTCTCAGAAAAACATGGTCGCCAACTGCGAACTCTAATCTGCGACGGCGCCTGTCTGCATAGGATTTCTGTCTGCTCTGAGCTGCCCTCATCCGGTCTCGAATCAACTGTATCTTCGCTATCGTCTCCTCAACAAGCTGCGGCCCCAAAATGTTGCTCTCGCTGAGCTCTGTCCAACAGACGGGCGATCTGCATCTCCTCCCATACAATGCCTCGAAAGGTGCCATCTGAATAGTATCCTGGAAGCTGTTGTTGTAGGAGAACTCCACTAGAGGTAAATGACGATCCCAGCTACCACCAAAGTCTAAAACGCACGCTCTGGCATGTCCTCGAGAGTCTGAATGGTCCGCTCTGACTGTCCGTCGGTCTGCGGATGAAATGCTGTGCTGAAGCTCAAACGAGTGCCCAAAGCCTCCTGGAGTCTCTGCCATAGTCGGATGGTAAACTGAGTGCCTCGATCTGACACGATACAAGTCGGTACGCCATATAGTCGCACGATCTCATCAATATAGAGCTGAGCATACTGAGCGAAGCTGAAAGTGGTCTTCACTGGTAGGAAGTGAGCCGCTTTCGTCAATCTATCCACGATCACCCAGATGGAGTCGTACCCTCGACTGATCCTGGATAGACCCACAACGAAGTCCATCGAAATCTTCTCCCATTTCCACTCTGGAATGGGTAACGGCTGTAGCTCTCCTGCGGGCCTCTGGTGCTCGGCCTTGACTTGCTGACAAGTCAGGCATCTCGAAACGAACTCCGCAATGTCCCTCTTCATCCCGTCCCACCAGTAGGTCTCTCTCATATCATGGTACATCTTGGTGGAACCGGGGTGGACACTATACACTGATCGGTGTGCCTCCTCAAGAATGTCGCGCCGCAATCCATCAGCATCTGGTACGCACAGTCTAGATCCATATCGTAAAATCCCCTGATCGTCAATCACGAACTCGGAAAATCTGCCCTGTCCCATCTGTGCCATGATCTCTGAGCAACGGTCGTCACTGCGCTGTGCCTCATATATACGGTCAAGCAACTGTGGGCGTGCACGAATATGCGCGAGCTGTCCCCCTGTCTGAGTGAACTCGAACTCAACTCGGCTGTCGCATAACATCTGCCAATCTGCTGACGACTGCCTCTGCACTGCGCGCAAAAAGGATAGACTACCCCCGGGCCTCCTACTCAACGCATCTGCTGCCACATTCGCCTTGCCTGGGTGATATAAGATCTCGCAGTCGTAGTCTTTCACCAACTCCATCCAACGACGCTGTCTGAGGTTCAGGTCTCGCTGCTGAAATATGTACTTTAAGCTCTTGTGATCGGTGAATATCTGACACGACTCGCCGTATAGGTAATGTCGCCAAATCTTCAGTGCAAAGACCACTGCAGCCATCTCCAAATCATGAGTGGGGTAGTTCTGTTCATGCTTCTTCAACTGCCGAGAAGCATAAGCGATCACCCGGCCATGCTGCATCAATACGCATCCTAATCCCACTCGCGAAGCATCACAGTAGACCATAAATCCGCCTGATCCCGAAGGCAAAGATAATACCGGCGCCGTAGTCAAACAAGTCCGTAGCTGCTGAAAACTGCGCTCGCACTCCTCTGTCCAAACGAAAGGAACTCCCTTCCGGGTCAAACCGGTCAAAGGTGCAGCTATACGGGAGAAGTCCTGAACAAAACGCCTGTAGTAGCCTGCCAGGCCTAGAAAACTACGGATCTCAGTAACCGATGTAGGTCGGGGCCACTGCTGAACAGCCTCAATCTTCTTCGGGTCCACACAAATACCGTCTCTCGTAACCACGTGACCCAAGAATCCGACGCTGTCCAGCCAGAATGCACACTTGGAGAACTTTGCGAACAGCTGGTGCTCCCTCAGAGTCTGTAACGTAATCCGCAAGTGTTGCTCGTGCTCCTCTTTGCTCCGGGAGTACACCAAGATATCGTCGATAAACACGATGATGAACAAGTCAAGATACGGCCTGAATGTACGGTTCATCAAATCCATGAATGCTGCTGGGGCGTTGGTGAGTCCGAACGACATCACCAAAAACTCGTAGTGGCCGTAGCGCGTGCGGAAAGCTGTCCTCGGTATATCCTCCTGTCGAACTCGCAGCTGATGGTATCCTGATCGCAAGTCGATCCTCGAAAAATACCCCGCACCCTGAAGCTGGTCGAACAAATCATCAATGCGTGGCAACGGATATCTGTTCCGAACGGTAACTTTGTTCAGCTGGCGGTAGTCGATACATAAGCGCAAACTTCCATCCTTCTTCTTGACAAACAGGACCGGAGCACCCCACGGAGAAACACTCGGTCGAATAAGCCCCTTATCTAACAAATCCTGCAACTGATCCTTCAGCTCTCGAAGCTCTGCCGGGGCCATCCGATAAGGCGGTATAGAAATAGGCCCCGAGCCGGGAATCAAATCAATGCAGAACTCAACATCGCGCTCAGGCGGTACCCCAGGTAGCTCATCAGGGAAAACATCAGGGAACTCACAAACTACCGGGACCCGGTCTAACGGAACCTCTGCAGCTCGAGTATCACAAATATACGCTAAGAATCCCTGACATCCCTTCCGCAAGAGCTGACCAGCGCGAAGAGACGAAATCAAGCTGGGAAGGGTGACGCTGCGGTCTCCCTGAATAACAAGGACTGGCTCTCCCGGAAAGCTAAATCTGACTGCCTTCTCACGGCAGTCCACCGAAGCATAACAAGTGGCTAGCCAATCCATGCCCAGAAGCACATCAAAGTCCAACATATCGAGGAGAATCAAATCAACCGATGAATCCCTCTCCCCGATACGAACGGAACACAAACGAAAAACAAAACGAGCGACAAACGACTCGCCTACCGGAGTACTAACAACAAGCGGATGATCTAACGACGACGACTCACGGTCCAACATCGGTGCAAAGTGTGTAGATACGTACGAATGTGTGGAACCTGGGTCGAATAATACCCGTGCGTCGAAAGAACAAACTGGCAAGGTACCTGTCACAACGGCATTGGATGCCTGCGCATCCTGCGGTGTCAAAGCAAATACTCGGGCCTGTCCTCCACCGATAGCGGGCAGACCTCGGCCTCTGCCTCCTCCTCCTCTCTGAACAGGACCGCCGCGTCCACGGCCTCTGGGTGCACCTAACTGGCGTGGAGCATCGCCTGTGGTAGGAAGTAAGGCTCTCTGTGGAGGGGGTGGCGATGGTGGTAGGGTCACATGCGGAACTGTCGCTGCTCCCTGTCGTCTCGCCGGACAGTCTCTGACAAGATAGTGCAAACTCCCGCACCCAAAACACCCTGGCGACGGCTGCTGCCCCTGGGGATAAGAACCATATAACTGTCCCCGCCCAAATCCTCTGCCAGGCCTATCTCTCGGAAAGAATCTGGCGCGCTGCCTCTGAGACGGTACATCGGTGCGAATCCTCTTCGGCCCAGAAACGGCCGAAGTCTGTGATATGCGTGCCTCCATCCGCAATGCCGTATCCATAGCAGCTGAATAAGTGTCGTAGTGCTGGGCGCCAATGGCAAGATATAGCTGGGCATCAAGTCCCTGTACGAACCTCTTCACCATCTTCTCCTCGGTATCCACCAAATACTGAGCATATCGGGATAACTGTGTAAACTGGATGTCATACTCAGACACCGTCATCCCAGGTGTCTTGACTAAGGCCTCGAAGCTACGAGCTCTGGCGTCACGAACGCTCTCTGGAAGGAAACGGGCTAGAAAGACCGATGTAAACTCGACCCAAGTCATAGGCGGCAGACCTGCAGCTCGACCTCTCAAGACTGACTCCCACCATGTATGCGCGAGACCCTCTAGTCGGAAACTCGCAAGCTCTACCCATCGATCATCCGAACATCTCAGCGAACGGCAGATCCTGGCTAAACTGTCAAGGAACGTCTGTGGGTCCTCCGCTACCTCGGTGCCGGTGAATACTGGAGGTCTCAGCCTCATGAAATCCTGTAGTGAAACCGGAATGGCCACGGTGGTAGTAGTAGGAGCAGGTATCATGGTCGTCTGTGATGTAGTAGGTGCGTCATCCGGCCTCGGTGTACGACTGGCTGCAACTAGGGATCCTACCATCTGACGTAGCTCCTGCATACCCCCCATCATCTGTCGCAACTCCGCCATACCAGTCTCGAGCCTATCCATACGGCCTGGGGAAGGTGGATCGGTCTGTCCCTGCGGCGTAGGCATACCACCCTGCTCAGTCCTAGTCTCGGACGAGCCAGCTCGAATCTCGTCTCTGGCTGCAGCCCTCTGTGCCCTCGTAGCCTTCGGCGGCATAGTGGCTGTTACAGGAAAACGGATAATAAGAACAGTGCAATAGAATCATAGGATACACGGAATTGAAGAAGGAATTTCAAGCAAGTATCCTAAAGTCACTTAGGCGGAGTACCGTATCGCAAGTATGCCGCAGACATACGCACGCTACGTTACCCTGCTTAAGTCACTTACTCCATCTACCAAGGGTCATCCTACACTAAAAAAGGTAAAACCTATCGCTCTGATACCAACTTTGTCACGACCCGCAGGGTACGGAACGTGACTGGCACTTAAGTTTACGAAACGTCTAAAGACGTCCGTAAAATAAGTAAGCCAAAGCCCAGAAAAACCAAACCAAATAAGCAAAAGAGTGAAGAGAACCCAATCAATTGGAAACAAGTTTATCAATAATTCATATAAAACACTTTTTGAAAACAATATCAATTTTTCCGAAAATTTCGGCAGAGTCTCCTTTGTAAATACTGGCCCCCAAAATGGGTACAACAAAAAGATATATGAATCCAACAAATAAGGCATCCCCAACCGGGAGCTAGCTCTTCGCCACAAGGCGGTCACAAATCCCACACAAAATAAAGCAACAACATGCGAAATAATCATAATGAAGCATAAGAAAAACAGCATGTCGACTCAAGTGAGCTCGACCCCAAAATACAGCATAAAAGTCCACAAACCTCACAGTCTCATCTCTAGGTCAATATACAATAATACTGGTAGATACAGTAGATGGAGTGCACTAGATACAAAGAATATACAAGGTAGTACAAAAATAATGATATAACCCACCTAAGAGCAAAACCTCGAGTCCAGGCAAAGGAGGCAAAAGAACAAGTGCGCCCGCCGCTACTGTACTGACGGAGCGGACCTGCAAAAGGCTGTGGCACAACGGGGGTGAGTTGCCAACTCGTGAGTAATAAATAACATCTACAAAGGCTATCGTATGCATGCACACAAGCATCCTAGCATCTAAAATACAGGTATGACTGGATGCACTAGCAGGTGTGTATACAACATCAGTGTACTAATATGTATGCAACATGAATATCTGAGGTCTCAATAGGTATATATAAGAAACATTTTATCTCTTTTTGTTTTTGAAACTCTTTTAGAATGCCAGCATAATACTCAAAGAATCGACGAGAACCGGTGTCCAGCAACGACACCTAAAAGCTGTCTCAAATCTCATAAATCCATGTCATAGTGTCTCTGGCCTCAGCCATCCGGCTGACCCATCTCAATATCAATATCTCATCCTCTCGCGGCCCAGGTCGGTATCCTCTGGATATCCGCCGTGCCCAATAAAGTCACCGGTAGGTAATCCGGCCCCTGCCAGGCTCATCGTCAGCACCACGAGCTTCTTGCCCCGGGGTACCCTACCGGGCCTACCATGTACCCGAGACGGTTCATCCAACTCCTCGAAACGGGTCTCGAAAACCACAGCAAGCTCATGGTGGACGACACTTACATCACTAGAAAACCGCAATTTACATATTTTAAAAATATAATAAGTTTAGAAATTTTGCGGTTTTTCCCCGAAATCCAGAAATATCATAAAATCTCAAGAAATCCTCATAAGTGCATATGTCAATGATAATGAATGCATATGGTATCAATAATCAAGTTGCGATGTGTGATTAATAGATTAGGCATGAACAAATAATATGATGAAGTACATGCACATGAATAGCAATCCTACGATTTCATTTTAAGGAATTAAAGGCAATAGCACAAGTTTAAGTATCAATTAGTAAAAGGTTTCAATTTAAAGGTTATCTAGTGTGGTGGCATGGCAATTACCAGGGTGTGTGTGTAAGCATGAATAGTGCTCGTGCTGCATATAAAAACCCTGGCAATGGTGCAGGTGTCCTATAAAATGGTTTCGTATAGGTATGTCAATATAGGGCATGAATGTAGCAAATAATCATACAAGTATTACACCCCTAATTACTAACATTACTAGGAATCTTTTAAGTTACTAAAACTATCGGGCGGCTTGCGCCATCCAACGATAGTCCCTCGTAGATGTTACATCTACTCACCGGAATCCCTAGCTAGCTGTGTCCAATCACCGCTTTCCCCTTTCGTGCCGCGTCTGACGTCTCCGCGACCGAACCTGGAATTTACATCAATACCAAACATAAGGTTACCTATCAAGACTGACGCAAAACCCAAACGAAAATACTAATGTTCACTAGCTAGGTACAACGTGCACAAGGTGCGCGGAACATACGCGAAAATCGCAAAAACTGCCAAAAATCGCCAATTTGGTCGCCCGGCAAAACTAAAACCCGACCACTCAAAAATCCGTACACACGCATCCTAAATGTCATAGGATACGCTAAAAATGTCATCAAGACATCGCAATTAATTCATCACAACATTTTAGTAAAAACTAGTAAGCTAGAATAGCAATTAGGTGCAAACATCGACAATAGCGACAAAGTTATCACGGTCCAACACAACCATCCAATCCACACAACTAGTTAGCCACCAAAAACACAAATTTTAACTTATTTACCATGCTACAAAACCCACATTCCATACACAAACCTCTTCTTGAATTTGGTAATTAGCAATCTTAATGAAAATTTCACACAAGCTTAACATAGATTAGCATAATATGAAGCCACTTAAGCAAAGTAACCTTAAAGATTGGTTTAGTATTTAACTAGATATCTAATTAGCTTTAATTAACTAAATAATGGTTCCTAAAAACCCTAGTTTAACTCTAACCATAAACCTTTAAAAACTAGATTAGAATCTAACACTAAATTAACACTAGATTTTAGCCCAATTAGCAATTTAACCACTTAGATTAAGCTAACAAAATAAATAGATAACAAAATAGATTAATTAATCTCTTAATGGTGATCTAAACCCTAAATTAATTTCAAACCATAAACTTTAAAAAAACTAGTATGCAATTAACACTAAAATTAACACTAAAACAATTTTCAAAGTTCTAATTAGCATACTTTAACTACAATGTAACCATTTGATTAGAAGTTATACCTCAAAAGTTCAAACCCTATGTTGCTAAAGCCTCCCAAGATGCCATCTTTCTCCAAGATTTGAGCCAAATTTGGGTTTGAGAAGAGAGGGAATAAGGTTTTGCTTTGAAATTGTAAAGGATTTGTTGATTTTTGATGGTTTTTGAGATGAATTTGTGAACAAAATAGAGAGGAAAATGAAGGGGGGGGAGCTGCTGATTTTCTGGACAGAAATGAGGGAGAGGGGAGTGGTGTGGGTGTGGGAAAAAGTCTCTAGTCAAACTCCCCCAAAGTCAAAGCACCATACCCCATTTAACAATTCAAAAACCTTTAAAAAAACCCTCATTTCCACACAAAAACACAAGTCAAAGAGCATGGAATTTTTTTTCCCCATGTGCTGCTGGAAATGGCCGGCCTAGGGTGAGGGAGAAGTGAGAGGGAGTGCACAAAAAAAGTTTTATGCAAAAAGACCCCTTACAAGTCCAAAATTGCAAGTTTAAGCTTAAATTCAATAAATTTCGTTTTCTATAATAGAAATTAGTTAAAAATCAAAATAAAATACTAAAAATTTATGTTACAACTAGATTTTAATTAAAATAATTTTAAAGATTAAAATTATCCCGGAAAAATTTGTATTTATCGCTAATTTAATGTATTTTCTTACCGGCTTAAAATAATATTAAAAAATTGAAAAATAGGGAAAAAATTTTAAATGCCCAAAATTTAATAAGTAACTCATTAGCTACTAAAAACAAGCAATTACCTATCCATTTTAGGTATAATTAGCCCTAAACTGCAAAATAACAAAAAAGACGGTTTTCGGAAAAATACCGAATTTTCACCGATTTTCAGGAAAACACCAAAACGACTTTTCAAGGCGCTACAGGTGTGGTACTTGATATCTCATGATTGACTCAATTGCCTAAGCAAATGATATGCCAACCATGCACATCCCTCTCCCCTTTAGTCTGTAAGACACCTTTAGAGAGGGTGACTCCATCACCTGCAGGTATACTACCGTGCTAGGAGTCGTCCATTCTAAAACAACTTTAGAATGCTGTCTGAGTACCCAGATTGAGAAACTACCCAAATCTAGATCTAAAACCATAGATCTAGTAACCAGAGTGTCTGATATAAAATCCATGTCCTTTGTGGAGAAACCACTGTATAACAACCAAAGTATAACCGATCGTAGTATAGGATTTTCACTTCCTACTATGTGTATATGATCCATGTACCAGGACATCACACTCTACTACCTTCTTACCAGATCCATCCCCTATTCTGATGAAGTCAAACCTATGACTGTCACATCAGAAATAGATGATCTATCTCCGCTATATCTGCTTTAGTCTATAAATATACATAAGCTACTTGTCCACTATACTTCCGCTGCTCCCACTGACTACGACAACCCTTTGGTAGAGTCATATACACATATACTTCTAAAACTAGTTTAGAACGACGCTATAATCATCCTCCTGCCGGGTCTCACAGTCTGGAACAACAGCAATGGCAAGTCTGGGTAAACAAGAACCTCCCTGTCACCGTCCTTGAGCATACCGAAGTACCTCTCGAGTGCCTGAGGTTACCCACTATATCTGCGGAGTGGCTAATAGAATGACAAACCAGATTGAATGTTTAGGTTCTTATCAAACTTTCAGCAATCGTTTGCGGTTCTGGAATCACTTCCAGTTCTACCATACTCCCACTACTGTTTTCTGAAAAAATCCATTTTACTAAAACTGTGGTGAGTCAAGAATAATATCACTATTGATTTTCCAGATGGTAGAAAGTCAACCCTCGTCATAGCCCAGGTCAACCCACAAACAACCATTACAGAAACATGCCTTGAGTTATCCAAAGTCTGGTTTTAAGCATAAGCCGGACAACCCCCCGTACCTTAACATTGTTAAGATATGAACTATTCTATATCCAATATAGAAACAGAGGCATTGATTTAATTGGAACCAGATTCAAATCATGCAGCTGTCTCCAGTGCATGTCAACTAAATGGAGAGAGCCCGATCAGCATTACTCAACTTAGGAATATATCCAGATATGAGTAACCTGAAAGAGAAACAAGTTCTCATAATTATTACTATCAACTGAATACCATACACAAGTATCTACATCTTCGATTACCTTGAAGAATCCTGATACTTGCAACACTTGGTTCTCTACTTTACTCTTATACCTATAACTTCTCAAAACTCAGACCTTGTATTTATACGAAACACTTGTCTAAAAACTAGAGAAGTCATAAGTAAACATAATATAATACGAGGACCAACCCCTCTGTCCTAATGGACACTGGACAATATACAATACTCTGTATAAGTCCCCTGAGTCTATTAACTCATTCCCCGTGTGTCGTAGGTTGAAAACTGTACTTATGGTTAAGAAGAATTACACCGCTGTTTAATGTTCCTTACCTAACCATCCACTGATATAGGTAAATGTCATGGACATAATTTCAAAAAGTTATATCTCACTTTATAAAAATAAACGTACAGATATATCAATTTGAAATTGGTGCATAACAACGGATATTCAAAACCAAATATTTGCCGTCCGGCAAACAACCCAGGCGATTTCCTCAAATATCATCAATTTACAACGAATCTCGATATAATGAGGATGATCACCCAATTCCCAATAATTTACTCCCACTCATCATCTGTAAAACCATACAGATGTGAGAATCAAACCGTAAATACATACCCTGGGGTAAGGGCTAATTAGGAAATCAGTTTTCTTTTAACAATACACAGTGAAACTGAAACATATAAATGTTTCGAAGGGGTATCCAGGTATTCTTAGTAATGCCTCTTCCATTATCAGATTCACAATTATAACCGTATATTTCTTTGCCATCTCTCCAAATCCCTTCATATGTCTTTAGTCATTACCTTCTGTACACCCCTTTAGGCTAAATGGTTTTCTTCCTTCCCTACCCTTCGGCACCAGCCTATGGTTTGGAAGAAGACTATCCAATAAGTATAATGGGTGTACTCTCCTAATCGTAGGAGTACTCGTAACCTGAAAGAAGGTGAAGATAAAAGACAACTGAATAAAACCTTATTCCTATTTCTCCTGAATCAGAATCCATCTCCGAACTGGAACAAGTTCCTTCGAGTTCGTATATAACCATACGATGGAGTATCCAAGTAACTGTGGATCTTTGTAGTGATACGGAGTGTTCTGGAGAAATATAAAGGTGGTGTAGGATTAGCGAAGAAATACTTGGTTTGGTCATGAATAGCAGTCGCAATTTACTTTGCCCTCTTACTAATCCCTTTATTTGTCTTTACTTAATACCTTCTGTACACCTTTTAGGCTAAATGGTTTTCTTCATGCCCTACATTTTGGCACCTGCCTATGGTTTGGATGAAGACTATCCAATTAGCATAATAGGTGTACCGTCCTAATCCAAGGAGCACTCGCAACCTGAGAGAAGGTAAAAGGAGAAGACAACTGAATAGTCCTATTCATTTTCTCCAGAACCGGAAACCATCCTCGAATCTGGAACAAGTTCCTTCGAGTTCGTATATAACCATATGATGGTTTTATCCAATGGAAGTGGATGTTCGTAGTAATACGGGGTGTTCTGGAGAAAAGGGTAAAAGCAGGAGTGACATTGAGGTATGCAACTCAGATAATCCAAAAGCAAGTGTTTTAAGAAAGTTCGGTTAACTTGGTCACTGAGTCATAGTCAAGGGTCGGGTCATGGTCGCAGCCAAAGGGAGAGAGAAAAGAAACACTCTGCGTGCACTCTAACCTAAATCAGAATGGTTATCAATTTATCTAATCAGGAAACCTCCTACTGTAACCTCAAATTTTCCTCCAAACCTGAAGGAAGAATTAGTCGGGATCACCCGAGGAGTAAACTAACTCATCAGTGGGAATCGAGATCTAACTATCATCGCATGATAACGTGATGGAATCCACTTACGTTATCACACTCCAGAAGGTATGCGCATATCTGGCAAGTTTCAATTTTTTTAGAAACTCCCGATGTGATTTTTACCCCATGTTCTTATGACCTTGACGAAGGCCAACAAATCATAAGTCACATGTCAAGTTCTACCCGTCATTGTCCAGGTTAATTTGAACCCACCCATACAACCCCTTGACGAAGGCCAACAAGGCTATACGACTGTCCCAAACCAACGCATCTATCTATGCAGCAGAAAGCTAACAAGCAGCTCCCATTCACTATGCCTTGACGAAGGCCAACAAACATAGCATGAATACTAAGTGCTACCCGTCTGAAATGACGGAGGGCTAGGAATGGTTTTTGGCGAAAAACCTTTAACGTAATGAACTTGATATCGTTGAAGGAACTGGATAGCTTTTTATAGAAATATAGTGGCGAAAACCTTTGCTAAAGAGGTCACTCCCTGTGAAGGGATCTCGGCTCTTTCCCTGTAGGATGAGGTGCAGGATATTCCAACTAAATACCACGATGCAAAGCAAAAAGTCAATCGGCTATAGTGAAGTTATTACCCTGACACAAACTTCTGTCCAAGGGGTCACTCCCGGTGAAGGGATCTCAGCCCTTGCCTCGTCGACTGAGGTGCTGGATATTCATAACCGAATACCACTGTGCAAAACAAAAGAGAACGACCTTGCAATAACAGCTTTTTGAAAAATGTTCCAACAACATCAAACAGGTTTGTTTATCTTGCATTGATCCGAATCAATGCAGTCCCATCAATTAATCTCACCACAAAATAACGAAAATATGATGTACGTATATGCCATCCGCATTCGCCACTGGGTCCCGTCATCACCCGTTAGGTTACTTAACTAACGACAGAGCGGGGACTGGACCAGCGCGGGTGTAAAACATATACAACATCTACTAGTATATATATCAATATATAATAATCGCTCCAGGCGTGATAAAATGCAATATCACAGAAATGTAATAAGCATCACAGAACAATACAGATAATCTGGAATCCCCGGGTTTCATAGAGCCGCTACTGAAACCCGACGTTCCCCTGGTCGTGTGGATAGCCTATGCAATGAAATCCTAGACCCCTACGGGTGTGGCAAGTTACCCGCCAGAACCTGAAGTGAGGCAGCCCCCTTCAACAAAGTGAATGGACCACCCAGCACTTCACGGAATCCGGTAACTTGGGCACCCCTCCTTGGGTCAACCTATACCCCCTACGAGTGCGGCGAATTGCCCGCCAATTCTAGAGTGAAGCCACCTCCATCTCAAAGCTATGAGATGCAGGCCCGTTGCCCTCTAGAGCTCGGCTATCCGTGCATCCTACCGCGGGGTAATCCTAGTACAGAAAATAAAATATATACAACGGGTACATCGACCTCAGCCCGGTCGTGCCCCAAAAGAATAATATACAAACAGGCAGTGACGGCAGTCCACATGTCGGACGCTTGCCCCGCAATATCAAATGTACAAATACAACCAAACTGTACTACCATTGCATCCAGGCTATCCACTATGACAATTTCGCAACATCACAACACAATACAGAACATCAACGTGAATATCACGTTCGCAAATCCGTCTAAAAGAGCTATAGCAATTAGACAAGATTTACTGATCAAATGACATTCACGGTCACAGATATAATGTAAGTACTGTAAACTAACATATTTAAATTTTCGATCGACAAAATTTCCCGAAGTGGGCCCCAAGCACAAATCCAACACTCAAAATAATCTGGGCCAAAAATAAAAATTCCAGAAACCCCAATTCTAAGTCAGAGACCACTGCAGAAAATTTGGTGCAGTGTTGCTACAGTACTGCGGCGGAACCGTGACCAAAACGTGGGTAAGGCCGCGGTTCCGCGGCGCTACAGTGATATCAGTGTACCAAATTTTCTCAGATCTCTTAAAAAAGCCTGCCTGTTTTTCTGCAATACTCAAAATAATTTTTCGACGACAAAAAAAATTCGACAGAAACTGTAAAATTGGAATCGCGGTTTTGGAAATTTCGTTCGATCGATATTTTAAATACGTTAGAACAAGCTAGTAAAGGTTAATGGCGTGGCTCTGATACCATGTAAGTCTACGATAGCGCCCCGGCCATCTGTCCGAGGGCAAAATGCGGAAACGAAAACTTT
The DNA here is from genome assembly GCA_030015575.1 of Agapanthus africanus. Taxonomy (NCBI): domain Eukaryota; kingdom Viridiplantae; phylum Streptophyta; class Magnoliopsida; order Asparagales; family Amaryllidaceae; genus Agapanthus; species Agapanthus africanus. The sequence continues at coordinate 428,159,433 of CM057340.1, forward strand.
TTCAAAACTTGAAACCGGCGCTATCACAGACTTTAATCCCGGATCGAACCATTAGCCTATAACTAGCAACTAGAGAAAGGTTAGAAAAGCTATACCGATCGATCCGTGTCCTTCGGTCTTTAGCCATCGTCTCTAGCTCCTCGCGGCATCTCCGATCTCCGGTCTCCTCGTCGGAAGGGCACCACATCAAGAAGTCTTTTTACGGGCTCCTACCTCTGAACCGAGGAAACTCGGACATGAAGTTTGCTAGCCGACGTGTCCAAGATTGCTGTAGAATATGTGTAGAACGCTTTGTCTCGAAGGTTAATAGAAGTTGTCATTTTGGGTGGAGATGGAATGAGCAATGAAAGAAAGGAGCTTAGGAATTTTTGTAGCAAATGAGATCAAAAATTTCTTCACCCAAAAAGAATTAGGGCTGTCCAAATATGGCTCGACCATTTCCAAGAGAGGAGGGAGGTGAGCCCAAGAGCAAGAGAAAAATGGGTGATCATAAGGGAAAAATGTCACACCAATATCCATCACAATCCTTTCACAATTAATGTATCAATAACGCACAAAAAATGAAGCCAACCTCTCTAGAAACCTCATGAGCATTCCATGTGCTGCTGGGGAACCCCCTACCACAGAAAAACCCCTCCCTTCACTAATTCCCACTTTTGCAAGAAACCCCCACCTTTACAAATTCAGCCAAAGAACAATAGAAAAGGAATTTGGCCAAAAAGGGAAAGCAAGCTGGCAGCTTCAAAAAGCAATCCGGTAATAAATTACAGGATAACCCCGCAACTGTATATACATACCCGCATTTGTATTCCAACCAAATACAAATGCAATGAGACAAAATCTACACAGTATAATATTAGGATCCGGTTTAAACCAAAGCCAGCTGGTATTATCCGTCCGAACCATGACGCATGCACAAGTGCACGCGTACGTTCGAACCCTGCCATAAATCCATACAGCCTCTACAACGTTTCGCCTGAAACTTGAGAAACTGTCTGTGCGGGACTCTAAAGACTCGTCAATACTTTGGCTGTGGATTTAACCACTAGCGCGTCAGAGGTACTAGCCGTACATAACGGGCTACCAGGTATTGACCAAAAGGGAGGTCGATGAGCGAACTCATCCTGACACCCTACTGAGCCTGTCAGTGACAATATCCGTACAGTCCGATCCGTTCGTCTATGAGCATCGCATGTTGAGCCTAGAGGGTTGGTAAAAGTGAGACCCCCAAAAGAGGTACAAGTTGTGTCGGAGTGTAGCCCAGAACACCCTGAGATACTACTGGAATACCTACCAGTAAATCTCCTGCCTTAGCCAAGGACTTCGTGTAATGGCTCTCCTAGACACAACGCGATCTCACCCCCAATACCGGAAGAGACGAAACCCCTGCCGATCCGCTCACTACCTCCATGTGGCTCGGGACTGTACCCAACTAAAACATGTTTGCACGACTCCTTTGAGCCGTGGTAGGGTAGTAATCAAAGCATAGTGGGAACTCACACGAGACAAATGACAATCTCAGGTCAATGAACTAACCTGTATACATGTCACCAGGGAACTGCTATCTGACGTCAGGTATAATACCAACTAGCATGTTCCCGCGCAAGTCCTGTCCGGTGTACTCATAACCCAATGAGCACCTGTATACATCTTAGGTGAACCAATGGCTTGTGAGACCGGCCACCGCCCCTCGTCAGGGTCTCGACTGTATACACTAGTCTACTAATGGAGGATCGATGCCCAGTCTCGAAACTCCCACGACTAGGGACCTTTTAAGGATGTGCTTATAGACCCTAGCTCCCACGTATATGATCGCCATCATACTGCTATTAGTCAAGCAAGAATCCTAAGGGCTCTATCAATGTGTAATAGCGACCTGTAAGGTCACTTAAAGCAGTACACGATGATAAAGATAAACCAGATAGCATACTATCAACTTGAGTAAGACTGTCCTACCCGTATAGGTCCTCCTTCAATCATTGCAATCATGTGCCTGTGATCCAATAATTGACTCTGAGGGCACTATATCCAACAAAAATAAATTAAGTAGTTTAATTACATCGAAAGAGAAACAAAAGACTTAAACATGTGGGCAACAATAAAAATTAAATCTAGCTAATCTTCTGTCTTCAAGTCTGCATAATCTTCATTAGTTGGCTCCACACCTTGATCCTCGCCATAATACTCATTCTCGTCTGACGGACATTCCAAAGATAGAGGAAAAAAAGGAAGGTCCGTCAGCGAGTTATACTCGGGTAGGATTGCCTCATAAGAAAGTAAAGGTATAGAAACAGACAGATGTATATAAATATAATGAATATGATGTACATGGATATAAAGGTATGAGGTTATATACAAATTAGATATGTTGACAGAAGTATATATGAATATGAGTAAGTTGTGTAAGGTATATATTTGGTAAAAGTTCAAGTGAAGTCAAACGGATATTCGGTCTAAGAGTTGGATCAGGTTAAACAAGGTGTATATGGATGGAATTGACTGGTGAATATACTCGTATCCTTGAGGTATCCCATGACTAGCTGGCACTCGTACCTAGGGTGGCAATCAATGCGGTAGCATGAACATCCCCGAAGGTATCCCATGACTACTATGGAGTTTTTTCTAGCGTGAATATCACTCAAGTGCACAGGTATTTCAACCCTTCAGTTCCATAATAAACAACAAGTCTAAACTGGTAAAATATCCACATCCAAGATACTGAATAACTCGTGTCTCATAAAGAAAAGTAGATAAGGTAACAGGTGGGTATAGCACATGATGTGAGTTTAGTGTTGAGTATCAATAGGTATTGTAAACGTTTTAGTTTGTTAAACAAGGGTCCGAATACTCGCGATTATTCTGTTGTGGCCACGGAACAACAACTGGGGAAGTGAAATCTACCGTTTCACTTCCCGGGATCATGATCGAGTAGTAGGGGAATCCGAGTTCTGAATCTCCTTACCTAATCAAACTACCCATCCCCGTGGTTCAGTATAAAGGTTTTGACGAATTAAAGTTAGTGTGTATACCTTTAGACATAGAATTTCCACATTGTATGTCATCCACATATTGGATCATTCGCCCTCAAGTAGGGTTAGTATTCACACGAATATCGGGTTAGTATTCGCCCGAATATCGGGTTAGTGGTCGTTCACACATTGGACTAGTCACCCTGCCTGCAGGGATCTTCATATATAAGTATTCCATACCTAGGTCCGTGCATTCTAACCCTAACCGTATCATGTGTCATGTATATCATAAACTTGTAATCAAGAACTTAATCTCATTTAATATGGGCTTCCACAACCGCTCGTTTTTTCTTGTTATCTTTTAAAGTTTGTAATGTACTTCATGTCATCTAGTAGAACACTTAGTTAATAAAGGATAATTGTGTTTAATTATATTTATTGTTTATAAGAAAACCATGATATTTGGAATATTTATCGTTTTGGAAACCAATAATATTTTACTGAGAAAATATCCTTTTAATAAAAGGTTATGGTATTTATTTGAAAATTATCTTTTAATAAAGTTTTAGATATCCTTTTGGAAAATATCATTTATATGGGTTATGGTCTTTGTTGAAAACAGCCTTTTAGTAAAGGTCAAGATATTTAAATGATATTATCTCTTTTTAGGATGGATTAAGGTATTTTATTATAATTAATAATTTTATGAAATTATAACGTTTTAAGTTTGAGGTAACGTTTTAGAAAATACGTTCGTGTTGGCAACTGCTGCACATGGACAGCAGGAATTGTATCTTTTTCAAGGACGATTGCCTATCAATCACGTGGTACTCGCGTAAAACATTACCCTATTAGGGTAACTCATTAAACTTTAGTTAATATTCTAAGAAGAATTAATATAAAAATATCCTTTCGAGTGAAAGGACTAAGTTGGAAAAACCAGATGCCGTTATTTAAATTTAATATTATCCCCTTTCAACAGGTGAAGTGATATAACAATATTATAGTAGTTGAAGAAAAAACGTAAGTAAAAATATATATCTATATCGTATCTAAAATAATTATTCCAAATGTCTTAACTCATGTGGATATTTTAAACAAATATAACTCTTTAACAAAACGAGGGTATTTTTGTGGAAGAAACCTATTTCGAGATCACAAAAGTAGCATGGGTGAGTATGGGCATGTAAGTGGTGAATTAATACTCGTGGGTTATAAATTTAAGCCTGTCACATTCCATATTGTATGAAGGTGTATTTGACATATAGGAGTGATTAAGGAAACCATTTTAATCATGGGTTAAGATTATCATCCTTAAGGGGTACAAAAGTATAGGCATGCAAGAATATTGTAATATCATTTTAATATAGGGTTGATGATTAGAAGTTGGAATTAAAGTTATTGAAAAAAAGAAGAAGGCGACAGATGAGTGGAGAGAGGCGGATCCTACCTTTGATTAGAGTTGGATGTAGATGGGTTGAAAACGTAGGTTTGTGCAAACTTCTCAATAGCTCGGCGCTCAGATTTTTTCTTGGTGATTAGGTGGAGCTGTAGTGTCGGCGTCGTCGATATGAAGGCGTGGGTATTTGTTTCAGAATTTTTGGAGTTCTGAGGTATGACAAATCAATGTTTGAAGTGCATATTTATAGGTTTTTTCCGATAACCATAAAATCCAAAAATCGGTTAAATTAACCCAAAAATCCGCGCCGCCAATGATTTCCGAATCATCTGTTGATGATTTCGCCGCCGCCAGGGATTTCTAGTCGTTGGATGTTGATCCAATGGCTTAGGGTGCACCGTCACGCCGCCGCCAGGGTGCCACGTGCCCGCATGGCTGTGGATCACGCGGGTTCGTGTGGTCCCCCCCACGTAGGCGCCGCCGTGCGTTCTGGGCCGTTGGATCCAAGCATCCAACGGTCCAGGTTAAAAGGGTTTTACAAAAAATAAAATAAAAATTAATTAGAATAAAACCTCAGCAGATGATAAAAATTATTGATTTGGTTTAAAAAAATTGTTAAAAATAGTTCAAACTACGGAAAAATTATGGGAAAAATTTCAGAAAATAGGTTTTATTGTTATCTTAAGTAAAAATAATTTTGGGTCAAAAATAAATAATATATCCCATATTTACGGTTTTAGCTTAGTTATAATAATTATATAATATCTAGTTTATCCTTTAGAATATTTTTAATTATGAATTAATTATTTTAATTGATAATAAAAATAAGTAGATTATTTTAAAGTATTATAAAATTTTATTAAAACATTTTAAACCTATAAAAACAATAAATAGATTTTAGAAAATTCCTATAATCATATTCAATGCTTTGAAAATTATTAATATTACTTTAAAAATTATTCTTTTGTCAACGAAACACGTAAATAATTATTTGATAGTAGAAATTTAAATAAAATATATTTTATTAGGTATTAGAAAACGCGGTCGTTACAATAATTAAAAAAATGCATTATTATAATTATAGGTAAATTACACTAAAATACCCTTAGCTATGAAGGTTTTTCATTAAAATACCTTAAAGTAATTTTATGATAGTTAAATACCTTTTACTATGGTTTTTTCAAGATATCTTTTTGGGCCAAAACACCCTTAAAGGTAGCATTTAAGATATTACTGAAAATCCATGATAGTAATTTTAATGGCTTATAAAAGCATAATGGTTTTCTTGATTTACCTTTATAATAATTATAAACACCATGAAAGATCATATTAAAACCATTTTTTTTATAGAAAACCGCTTTTGATAATCAACATCATTCATGGATAGACTATTTTTGAGATTTTCTTAATTAATTTATTTTTCTTACCGTCTTCAATTATTAATTAGATATTTTAGAAATATCCCTCTCTGCTCGCGTATGCATATAAAAGCATAGTTACTTCATCAATCTCCCGTATTAATTTTTCTTCTAAAACATCTTTTTAGAGGGGGAAATATATATACTGATCAGAATATTATTTAATATTTTGCCCATTTTAAGGCCAAGGCGCAATTGCTTTGAATATTTGGATAGAGAGAAATAATAGGATTTTTAATAATTCTAAGAAATCTGTTTTGAATATTCTAAATGTAAATTTCTTGTCAGGTGGTGCTGGGATCAAGAAAAATGCAAGGATTGTAGTAGAGGACGAGAGCTCAGGAGCGGGGATGGGGTATTCAGCATCCTTTTTTTTTGGAGGACGAGACAGCGCGAAACGGAGAAGGTCAACCGTAAGCGATAACGGTTCTGAAGGATAGTTTATGTGGGAGGAGCTTGTTGTTTTCTTTTTGTGAGAATAAGACTTGAATTTTGTTTTTTTATAGAGGATGTATTATCCTTTGTATTTTTTCTTGTTAAATTTGATGTAGTATCGTTAAATCGTCGTTTAATGAAACGTCATTTGGCCTTCGTTTTAATCATAATAAAAAAACACCGGCAACAACCCAAAACCCACTAAATTAACTAAAGGGACTAGGAAAAAAATCTTAGGAGAAAGCTTCCTATTAGTGCAATATTACGTGTGGATAACGAGCTCAAATTGTCTCTTTTGATTACTCCCCAGTAAGATAATGGTGTTCCCACTACGGTTTCTTCCTCACTTTTAGGTTTGCCTTGACACAAACCTAGCATGTTAATTAATTAAGCAATGATCAATAAGGAGATGACGCCAAAAGCAAAAGAAAGTTTGATAGAAGAAAATCGTGCATGCGCACAATTAAAGCTGACGTTTTTCCATTAAAAGTCAATAATTTAGTTTAAATTTCTCGAGAACTTTTCCCTAATTTTAAAAGACATCATGATAAGCTTTTGTCTTTTGTCTTGTACAAAATTCGATGGACAAAATAGTTTGCGCATAGCTAAAGTGCTGATGATATATTCTTTCTAACTCTCATCGTAAATTTGAAGTTTTGGTGCAAATGCAACGATTTCAACATAAAATCAGAGTAACTAAGTTAATTTCCTCTTTAATGGGATTGGACCAGCTGGGATTAGCTCGGTTGGTTTCAATTTTCTCTTTAATATGAGAAGTTGCAAGTTCGATCCCGGAAGGAGTTTGATTTCCCAAAACAGAAGAAAGAAGTTAATTTGTTGGACTCGGTACTAAACTGAGGATTAAAAAAGAAAAAACCTGCTCCGCATGAAGTCGACATCTTGATCCAAAAGATCCTCTATCTGCTGTGAATACGTCGTCAACTGATCCAACATCGGATGATGCATCCTAAATTTCAAATGAATTAGACTGACAATCAAATTTATAAATTTATCAAATCTTCTTTCAAACTTTGTTTTATAGCTAATTTTATTATGATGAAGAAATTAAGAGGGCCTGGATGGAATGATGACAACATAAAAATAACCGGCCTAATTTGGACGGTATGTGCCTTTATACCTAACTCTAGATAAATATTATTATAGTAGGTAAACATCACATTCACAATAAAGGAGGCAAATTAAGCAAAGCATAAAGATTTGATGAAGACAGCTATGGCTTATGTAAATTCGATTATCATATATAAAATATGCCTTGCCTACTCGTAAAGTTTAAGAACTAGCTAGCTAGTGTAAGGTTGACTACTTTGGGTTATTACTATAGAATATGTTGTTAACTAATTCAATTATATAAAATTAAAGCGCACGCAGTGTTTTCTTCTCTCTCTCCTGATAGCGACCATATCATGCTTTAATCAAGATAATAATATGGATGTATTGACCGAACATGCTTGTTATTCTGAGCTGGGGAACGTTGGTTCTGCTCTATCTTATAATTATTATAAGTCTGAGCAGAAAATAGGGAAATATCCGGATTCTCATGCAACCCGAACGAGAAATGTGCATGTTGATGCATCTTCTTCGGGTGTGTTCATTACCGAGAACTGTTTCTCAGTACACTCTACGTTCTGGGTATTAGATACCGAATCAGGATCTCATATATGTAAGTCTACGGTAGTATCCCGGCCGTCTTTCAGACGCCAAATGCGGAACAAAAACTTTTATAACTGGCGCTATCGCATAGTATAATCCGGATCCGCCATTAACGCTAAACTAACAAACTACAAAGTGGGTAAAAAGGTTATACCGAACTATCCGAGTCCTCCGTTCTTTAACCATCATCCCACGCTCCGTTGCGGCTGCTCCGATCTCCTGGCTCCTCGTCGAGATGGCACCACATCTACGGATCTTTAAACGGGCTTCCGCCTCTGAACCGAGACAACTCGGTCATCAAGTTTGCTAAAAGAGATGACCAAGATTGATGTAGAGAATGAGTAGATTACTTTGTCTCGCTTCACCCAAAGTCATGGATGAACGGTTAATGAAGTTGCCTTTTGGATCGGGTGATGGAAAAATGAGCTATATGAAATTACATGAAGCAAAACTATTATAATCTTTTTCCCAAAAATTTCGTAGCCTCCAAAATGAAATGGCCGGCTAATATAAGGTGGGGGGTGAGTATAGAAGAGGGGAGAGTGACCATAACATTTAATGAAGAGAATGATTCATCTAACACCTTGCATTTATCATTAATGCATACATTGAATCAAAAAACCCTAGTCATCAAAACATTAAATGAACAATTAATGTAATCATGAGTCACTAATCCTAGTCACCTTCTAGAACCTTCTAGAATCATGACTCACCTCATGACTCACCCAATGAAGGAAAGATAAATCCGTATTAAACCGAATGTTTAAGACGGGTGATAAAAAACTGGAAACTGGCAACTTCCAAAAGCGATCCCGAAACGAATTTCAGGATAACCCTGTAACAGTGCATTTGTATTACGACCGAATACAAATACAACTGAGACAAAAATGTTATATCTACGAAGTATAATACATGGATTCGGCTTAAACCAAAGCCCATAAGTATTATCTGCCCGAAATATGACACGTCCGTAAACGCACGTGCATTTTCCGAATCCTGCCATAAAGCCATACGGCCTCTACAACGTTTCGCCCGAACTTGGGAAACTATCTGTGGGGGACTCTAATGACTCGTCAGTACCCTAGCAGTGGGTTTAACCACAAGCACGTCAGCGGTACTAGCAGTGCGTAACGGCTGCCCATATACTGACCTCAAGAGAAGCCGATGAGCGAACTCATCCTGGAACCCTACTGAGCCTAACAGTGAAAATGTATATACAGTCTGGTCCGTTCGTCTATGAGTATCGCATATCGGGCCTAGGGGGCTGGTAACGTCAGACCCCTAAAAGCGGTATAAGTCGTGTCGGAGGCAAGCCCTGAACACCGTGAGATACTACTGGAGTACCTACCAGTAAATCTCACCTGTCTTGGCCAAGGACTTGGTGTAATGGCATTCCTAGACACAGCGCGATCTCACCCCCAATACTGGGAGAGACGAATCCCCTGCCGATCCGCTCACCTGCCTCCATGTGGCTCGGAACTGTACCCAAAAAATACCTGTTTGCACGACTCCTTTGAGCCGTGGTAGGGTAGAAATCAAAGCACAGTGGGAACTCACACGAGACAAATGACGACCTCAGGTCGATGAACTAACCTGTACACATGTCACCAGGGAACTGCTATCTGACGATAGATATAATACCAACTAGCAGGTTCCCGGCGAGTCCTGTCCGGTGTACTCATAACCCAATGAGCACCTGTATACATCTTAGGTGATCCAACTGACACCAGTGGCTTGTGAGACCGGCCACAGCCCCTCGTCGGGGTCTCGACTGTATACACTAGTCTACTCCGGAGTATCGATGCCCTGTCTCGGTACTCCCACGACTAGGGACCACTATTAAGAATGTGCTCATAGACTACCCAACTCTCACGTATATGATCGCCATCATACTGTTGGTAGTCAAGCAAGATCCTAAGGGCTCTATCAACGTGTAATTGTGATCAGTCACCTGAACCTATACACGACTGATAAAGGCAAACCAGATAGCATACTATCATCTCGAGTAAGACTGTGCTACCGGTATAGGTCCTCCTCAATCATTGCAATCACGTACCTGCGATCCAATAATTGACTTTGAAGGCACTATATCCAACAATCTCCCACTTGTTAGTGCATATGCCCTAGGGTCCATTATTGTATCATACTAGATTGTATATTACTTAATGGAAGCTTGGGATATTCACAGTTATATATACAGTCTTGCTAAAAATGGTAGTATGCTACTTAGTTTGTGTCTACTTTAATATGTGCATATGTTTCTTGTAACGTATCACTTATACATATTAGTAGGGCCCATAGGATCTTTGCTTGATTACCAGCGTCGTGATGGCAGTCACACTAGTGGGGGCTGGGTAGTCTGTAAGCAACATCCTATACAGGTCCCTGGTCGTTGGATTATCGAGATAGGGTATCGATATTCCGGAGTAGACTAAGTGTGTACGCTTCTCATCCCAGTTGGGGAGATGGTCTGTCCCACAGCCATCAGTACGTCGTACTGGAGATAGTATGCAGGTGCTCGTTAGGTTACGGGTACACCGGACAGGACTCGCAGGGGAACTGATTGGTTGGTATTATACCCGTCGTCAGTTAACAGTTCCCAGATGACATGAGTACAACATAGTCCGCAGACTTGACACTGCTACTTCGCCTCGAGTGTGTCCCACCGTTCTTAGATTGCTACCCTACCACGGCTCAAAGGAGTCGTGCAAACAGGTAGCAGTTGGGTGCAGTCCCGAGCACTTGGAGGCAGTGGCGGTTAGATAGGATTCGTCTCTCCCGGTATTGGGAGTTGATATCGCGCTGTGTCAGAGAGCCATTACGCAAAGTCCCTGGCCAGGACAAGCGAGATATAATGGTAGGTTCCAGTAGCTTCTCAAGGTGTAATGGGCTTCGCTCCGACATGACTTATACAGCTATTAGGGGACTGACGCTTGCCTCACCCTAGGCTTGATATGCGATAGTCTTAGACGAACAGACTGGACAGTACGGAGATTGTCACATCAGGCTCAGTGGGAGTTCGGATGATTTTCCTCATTGGGCTTCTTATCGACATCTACCTGGGGACCGTTACGTACAGCTAGTGCCGCTTGCGGTCTGTGGTTAAACCCACTGCCAACGTAGTATCGAGTCTTTAGAGTCCCCCACAGAGAGTTTCCCTGCTCCAGGCGAAACGATATAGAGGTCGTATGGTTTTACGACAAAGGTTCGGACGCGTACGTGTGTTTACGCACGTACGACTTTTCGAACAGTTTTTATTAGCCGGCTTTGGTTTAAGCCAGATTCTAGTATCGGATTATTGGATTTATACAGTCTAAAGTTTTTCCGTGTTTTCACGGATTGGAGGGGCATTCTCGTAATTTGTCGGGAAGCTTCTAGAAGAGTGGTGACTAAGGGGTTAAGATGGCATTGCATTAAATGAGATTAGTAACTCATTTGTGGGATTCATCCATGTCATTAATGCATCATAAATGCTTAATGACTCATGGTGATGAATCACTCATAGATATTTATGAAGCATGGTTGTTAATTCAATTATTTCATTTTTGGATAAATAATAATGCTTCATATATATTATGATAACATCATTATCTCATCTTCACCTTCTCTCTCCTCAAGCTCACTCTCTCTTCAAACCCTAACCCTAGCCTCTCATGTGTTGAGATCAAGGGTTAGCTAGACTAATACATCCATAACCTCACTCTATATCCCCTAGGTAGCTTAGATTAGCACTTTAAGCAACCTAGTTATCTCAAGTTTGAGATTAAGCTTGTAGTAGGAGCTCTCGGGTGGATCGTCTTTGATTCGAGGAGGCCGTTGAGGTGCCGATGTTCCAAGGACCCTACGAGGAGTGGATGACCGCGATAAAGACCCGAAGGACTAGTATCATGAGGTATAACTTCGTATCCGAGTAGTTAAACCTCTAGTTGTTGGTTAGCAATGGTTTAGAAACGATTCATGCGCTCAAGTCCGTGTTACGAAGTTTTGATAATCGTTTTTCATATATTCCGCCTCCCCGCAAGTTCGTGGGGTGCGTGACATGGACTTACAGTTGTATCACAGCCAACTAAACTATTACTAGCTTGTTAGCAACTGATTAGAAGTTCGATCGACGGAAAACACGAAAACAAAACCCTAACACCCTAACAGTTTCTGTAAATTTTAAACGTGTCTAAAATTTTTTTTGACATACTTTAAAATTCACAGCAGGGTATTTTAAGAATACTTAGAAAAAACGAGCCAGTGAGTCGGCAAAACGGCCGCAGTTCCGAGGCAATAGAGAGCTTGTGCCGCGGAACCGCCGCCGAGTCAACGCCGAGTTGACTCGGATTTGCTCACTAATTCCTATTTTGTTGTTTTTTGTTTTCTTGTATGTTCTGTTTCTGCCCAGGTTGCCTCTGTGATGATTTGCTTTTGGGGTAGACACGGATATAGGTAATCGATCGATGTTCTAAACTATTTGCTAATTGGATCTTTATCTGTAATGTTTAATGTGTTCGTAAACCTCCCCTAACTGCTAGTATGTCGGTTGGCAGGGGGTTGCACATTTCTGAAATGTTTACTGTTTGTGTATATGAACTGTGTTGGACTGTTATGATGATTAGCCGGGGTTTGAGATGTGTTTAATATTCATTCAATGTAACTGTAATTTGATATAATATTATTTTGCGGGGTACATCCAGGTTGCGGTTGTAGCCACCGTTGTATTAATATTTCTTTTTACTGTTTTTGCTCCTAGGATAGACCTAAGGTGGGGTACACAAACTACCGGGTACGTTGAAGTATTTAGTGGCCTACTCACGTTGTTGAGGGAGACCGCTTCACTTCGGGTACTTGGCGGGTAGTTTGCCGTACCCGTAGGGGTCTAGGGTGGGGTAATAGCTATTCATCACAACTGTGTAATCCGTCTTTTATTGCAGGCTCAAAGAAAATGCGGATTGCAAGTATATCCAATAAAGTTCATCTGTGATCTGGAATACTTATTATTGCGTCTGACGAATGTACAATATCTATATATATATATAGCTATTAGACGTCACTTATGTTTTACACCCGCACTAGCCCAGCCCCCGCTCTGTCGTTAGTTAAGTAAACTAACGGGTGATGACGAGACCCAGTGGCGAATGCGGATGGCATAAGAGGACGTGGTATTTTCGTTGTTTTCTGCAATGATAGGATAAATGATGGGACGCATTATTATAATGCAAAGAAAATAAACCAAAGTTAAATCGTTGGAACAAATTTAAAAGAAACCACTCGGTTATTTTAAAAGAGCAGAATTTTTAAATGCGGAGCTTTAACCACTCCTTTTAAAAAGCTATCAGGTTCCTTCGATTATATCAAGTTCACTGCGTTCACGGTTTTGCCAAAACCAGTCGTAGCCCTCCGTCATTTCATATAGATATTCAATAGTATTCAAGCTAAGTTTGTTGACCTTCGTCAAGGCATAGTGATTGGTAGCTGTTGGGTGTTCATATGTAGCATAGATAGATGCGTTGGTTTGGGACAGTCGTATTACCTTGTTGACCTTCGTCAAGGGTATATACGGGTGGGTTCAAATTAACCTGGACAATGACGGATAGAACTTGACATGTGACTTATGATTTGTTGACCTTCGTCAAGGTCATAAGAGCATGGGGCAAAAATCCATATCGGGAGTTTCAAAAGAAACTGAAATTTGCAGAGAGATGCATACCATTTTTGAGTTTGATGAATATTGGTAGGATTCCTTCAACATTATCATACGATGATATTTTGGATCTCGATCCTACTGTGAGTTCATGCTACTTATCAGGAGATTCATCACTTAACGATCAATGCTATAAACCAAGTAGGTGCCTAGAAAGGTGTCAGCGGGGCTACGTCCCCAGAGAAAAGAGGTTATTTAATTAAGGAACTTCGTGAAAGCGTTGGAAAACCTCTCTCGAAGTATCGACACTGGCCTGGCTGAACGGTTAAGCAAGTATTGTACGGTGAAAATAGTCCTGGCTAATTCTTCTTTTATGGTTTGAGGAAGGATTTGAGAAACAGTGGGAGCCATCCTGTTTAGATAAATTAAAACCAATCTAAGCTTGTAACAGCATCATGCTAAAATAGTTTTCTTCTCTCTCTCTCTTAATTGTAGCGACCTTGTGACCACACATAGGTTAGATCTAGATAATAAATTGACCGAATCTGACTTATTTGACTGGCAAAAGTCTGTCCAGATGTCCATTGCCTATGACAAGCTGGACCGCCCTATTAAGGGACATTCCTATTGTTGTGGGATTGGGCATTGGCAGAATGATTGCAGGGCTTTAGAAGCCAGTAGCCAAGATACGAAGCATGTTGTGGCTTCGACTTCGGGTGTGTTTATGATAGAGAACTGTATGTCAGTTAACCCTACTTCCTGGGTATTGGATACCGGATCAGGAACTCACATCTGTAATTCATTACAGGCTCTGAGAAACCGTAGGGTTATCGGGATAGGTGATATGACCCTCACAGTTGCTAAGGAATGAGCATGAACGCTGAATCCGTAGGGGAATATCATCTTGGACTGACAACTGGGCAAATATTGATTCTATGTAACTGTTTTTATGTACTAGGTACGACTTGTAATATCATATCTGTACCCTTACTATCTAAGGAGGGATATGATTTTACTTTTACAAGAGATGTGGTTCACATCCACCTAAATCAAGTTATGATTGGGTTAGGTACATTAGAAAACAGAATATACGTATTAAATCAAGCTCAGATTTTCAGTGTCCAGAACACACTTAAAAGAATGTCCCGGAAACAAATCAGGCTTTCTTATGGCATTGTAGACTAGGTCACATCAATGAGAGAAGATTGACTAAGTTACATAGAGAAGGATATTTGAATCCGTTCGAATATCAATCTTATGCTACTTATGAATCTTGTCTCATGGGAAAGATGACAAAGACTCCATTTTCTGGACACGGAGTAAGAGCGAGCGAGCTCTTAGGACTCATACACAGTGATGTGTGCGGTCCAATGTTTACACATGTGCGAGGTGGTTATTCCTACTTCATTACTTTTACGGATGACTTCTCTAGGTATGGATATATATTCTTGATGAAACATAAATCCGAGGCCTTTGAGAAATTCCAAGAATACAAGAATGAAGTGGAAAAACAAACCGGCAAAAGTATCAAGACACTGAGATCTGATCGAGGTGGTGAATACTTAAGTACCGAGTTCCTGAGTTACTTAAAAGAGAATGGAATTCTCTCTCAGCTTACTCCTCCATACACGCCACAACATAACGGTGTATCAGAAAGGAGGAATCGAACCCTATTAGATATGGTTCGTTCCATGATGAGTAAGGCTGAGTTGCCGCGATCTTTCTGGGGTTATGCACTAGAAACAGCTGCATATCTCTTGAACAAGGCTCCAACCAAGACTGTGCCTACCACCCCATATCAGATGTGGAGTGGGAAGAAACCCTGTCTTAAGTATCTTAAGTCATGGGGATGTCCAGCTTTTCTAAAGAAGCAGCATACGGACAAGCTCGAGGCACGCTCAGTACTATGTAAGTTTGTGGGATACCCAAAGAACTCCAGGGGGTATCTTTTCTATTCCGCAGAGGAACAAAAGGTTTTTGTTTCTCAGCATCCCCACTTCTTGGAAACTGAATTTTTAGAAAATCAGAAGAGTGGGAGTGAAATAGAACTGGAAGAAATTTCAGAACCACAAGCTATTACTGAAAGCTTGGTAGAACAAGAAGGTTCAGGAGAACAGGACATCCCGACGCCACTCCGCAGGAGTAGTAGGCAATCTCATCCGCCCGAGAGATACTACGGTTTTCTCATAGACGGGGATAGAGAGGATTGCACTATTGATTATGATGAGCCTACTAGCTTCCAGCAAGCCATTCAGAGCAGTGACTCAGTAAAATGGCTGGATGCAATGCGGACCGAAATGGAGTCCATGTACACTAACAAAGTATGGACTTTGGACATTGCTCCAGATGGGGTAAAACCCGTAGGATGCAAATGGATCTTCAAAAAGAAGATTGGTGTAGATAGACAGGTTGAAACCTATAAGGCTAGACTGTTGCAAAGGGTTTCCGTCAAAGACCTGGTTTGGACTATGACGAAACCTTTTCTCCAGTAGCTATGCTTAAATCTATTCGGGTCCTTCTTGTTATTGCTACCATCCACGATTATGAAATCTGGCAGATGGACGTAAAGACGGCCTTTCTAAATGGTAATTTGGAAGAGAGCGTCTATATGAATCAGCCAGAGGGATTCATTCAGAGTGGGAGTAGCGGTAAAGTATGCAAGTTGCTTAAGTCCATTTATGGACTAAAGCAGGCATCGCGGAGTTGGAACATCTGTTTTGATGATGCTGTCAAAGAATTTTACTTTATCAAAAATCCTGATGAACCATGCATATACAGTAAGATTGTAGGGAGAGCTATAGTATTCCTCGTCTTGTACGTGGATGGCATTCTCGTAATAGGAAATGATATTCCTATGTTACAGTCAGTCAAAAGATTCTTATCACAGAAATTCTCCATGAAAGACCTAGGTGATGCCACCTACATTCTGGGAATCCGGATCTATCGTGATAGATCAAAGAGGATGTTGGGACTTTCATAGTCCAGGTACATAGACACCATAGTGAAGAGATTCAGTATGGATGATTCTAAGCGCGGTAACCTACCGGCTTGTCACGGAATCACCCTCTCCAAAGAGATGTCTCCCAAGACTGATTTGGAAAGGGATCGCATGTCGATTATACCCTACGCTTCTGCGGTAGGCTCTATAATGTATGCGATGTTATGTACCAGACCAGATGTAGCATACGCGCTAAGCGTTGTAAGCCGGTATCAGGCAAACCCAGGGGAGAAGCACTGAATAGCAGTAAAGAACATTCTCAAGTACCTAAGAAGGACTAAGGAGATGTTCTTGGTATATGGCAGAAAAGACCTCCAGATGGAGGCCTTTGCCGACTCCGGCTTCCAGAGTGACAAAGATGACTCCAATTCCATGTCGGGTTATGTCTTTACCCTCAATGGAGGGGCGGTCTGTTGGAAGAGTTCCAAGCAGGAGACCGTTGCAGACTCAACAATGGAAGCGGAGTACATAGCTGCTTGCGATGCCGCAAAAGAGGCTGTCTGGATGAAGAAGTTCCTCATAGAACTTCAGATGGTTCCTTCCAGTGTTGGTCCAATACCTCTGTATTGTGACAACAACGGCGCTACAGCTTTAGCGAAGGAACCCAGGTCCCATCAGAAATCCAGACACATCTTAAGGCGGTATCACCTGATCAGGGAGATCGTAGATCGCCGGGAGATCGAGGCGAAAAGAGTAGAGACAGAGAATAACATTGCTGATCCATTCACAAAGGCCCTTCCTCAGACGTAGTTCGAGAGGCTATTCGAGAAGATAGGTCTACGATATTCCAGCTCATGGCCCTAGTGCAAGTGGGAGATTGTTAGTGCATATGCCCTAGGGGCCATTATTGTATCATACTAGATTGTATATTACTTAATGGAAGCTTGGGATATTCACAGTTATATATACAGTCTTGCTAAAAATGGTAGTATGCTACTTGGTTTGTGTCTACTTTAATATGTGCATATGTTTCTTGTAACGTATCACTTATACATTTTAGTAGAGCCCATAGGATCTTTGCTTGATTACCAGCGTCGTGATGGCAGTCACACTAGTGGGGGCTGGGTAGTCTGTAAGCAACATCCTATACAGGTCCCTGGTCGTTGGATTATCGAGATAGGGCATCGATATTCCGGAGTAGACTAAGTGTGTACGCTTCTCATCCCAGTTGGGGAGATGGTCTGTCCCACAGCCATCAGTACGTTGTACTGGAGATAGTATGCAGGTGCTCGTTAGGTTATGGGTATACTGGACAGGACTTGCAGGGGGACTGATTGGTTGGTATTATACCCGTCGTCAGTTAACAGTTCCCAGATGACATGAGTACAGCATAGTCCGCAGACTTGACACTGCTACTTCGCCTCGAGTGTGTCCCACTGTTCTTAGATTGCTACCCTACAACGGCTCAAAGGAGTCGTGCAAACAGGTAGCAGTTGGGTGCAGTCCCGAGCACTTGGAGGCAGTAGCGGTTAGATAAGATTCGTCTCTCCCGGTATTGGGAGTTGATATCGCGCTGTGTCAGAGAGCCATTACGCAAAGTCCCTGGCCAGGGCAAGCGAGATATACTGGTAGGTTCCAGTAGCTTCTCAGGGTGTAATGGGCTTCGCTTCGACATGACTTATACAGCTATTAGGGGACTGGCGCTTGCCGTCCCCTAAGCTTGATATGCGATAGTCTTAGACGAACAGACCGGACAGTACGGAGATTGTCACATCAGGCTCAGTGGGAGTTCGGATGATTTTCCTCATCGGCCTTCTTAACGACATCTACCTGGGGACCGTTACGTACAGCTAATGCCGCTTGCGGTCTGTGGTTAAACCCACTGCCAGCGTAGTGTCAAGTCTTTAGAGTCCCACACAGAGAGTTTCCCTGCTCCAGGCGAAACGATATAGAGGTCGTATGGTTTTACGACAAGGGTTCGGACGCGTACGTGTGTTTACGTACGTACGACTTTTCGGACAGTTTTTACTAGCCGGCTTTGGTTTAAGCCAGATTCTAGTATCGGATTATTGGATTTATACAGTCTAAAGTTTTTCCATGTTTTCACGGATTGGAGGGGCATTCTCGTAATTTGTCGGGAAGCTTCTAGAAGAGTGGTGACTATGGGGTTAAGGTGGCATTGCATTAAATGAGATTAGTGACTCATTTGTGTGATTCATCCATGTCATTAATGCATCATAAATGCTTAATGACTCATGGTGATGAATCACTCATAGATATTTATGAAGCATGGTTGTTAATTCAATTATTTCATTTTCTGATAAATAATAATGCTTCATATATATTATGATAATATCATTATCTCATTTCATTCTCATCTTCACCTTCTCTCTCCTCAAGCTCACTCTCTCTTCAAACCCTAACCCTAGCCTCTTATGTGTTGAGATCAAGGGTTAACTAGACTAATACATCCATAACCTCACTCTATATCCCCTAGGTAGCTTAGATTAGCACTTTAAGCAACCTAGTTATCTCAAGTTTGAGATTAAGCTTGTAGTAGGAGCTCTCGGGTGGATCGTCTTTGATTCGAGGAGGCCGTTGAGGTGCCGATGTTCCAAGGAGCCTACGAGGAGTGGAGGACCGCGATAAAGACCCGAAGGACTAGTACCATGAGGTATAACTTCGTATCCGAGTAGTTAAACCTCTAGTTGTTGGTTAGCAATGGTTTAGAAACGATTCATGCGCTCAAGTCCGTGTTACGAAGCTTTGATAATCGTTTTTCATATATTCCGCCTCCCCGCAAGTTCGTGGGGTGCGTGACATGGACTTACACCACTTGCACTTAAGGCTAATTATTGCGATGTGGCATACTCACAGCCCGTGTGACACCGAACATCCAACTCCTCTACTAATCAGTTTCACAAAGCCCGTTTGTAAAACTATTTTGTTCGAGAAATAGCCTCAGTGAGTGGATCCGCCCTGATGTTTCTTTCTTTATCTCTTTTAATCTTAAGTTCGCGGAGAAAGCCATCTCCCGAATTGAATAATACCTGTCTTAGAATATGTCTGGATATCTGATGGGACCTAGTTCATAAATGAACTCCAAATCCAAACTTCTTAGACTATATCGATCACTGAACCTAATCAGTATCCTGCACCATGCCTCCCACAGTATTCTCTTAGACCACCTGTCCATAATACTGTCCCTCTTCGTCAGAGGGAAAACAATAACTCTGACAATCACTCTGTCATCCATGTCACCTTTGAAGCCTGGAATGATAACCGTCCCCCGAAGGAGGCTGCCGTCATCAAATCCGTAGAACATTCACTTATGTTCTAAAACTGCTTCCTTATGTTTCTCCAGAATTGGATTAATACAAACTTATTGCATCTCGTGCAAAAACAATATCTGGTGTGGTACTTGACATCTCATGATTGACTCAATTGCCTAAGCAAGTGATCTGCCAATCATGCACATCCCCTCTCCCCTTTAGTCTATAAGACACCTTTAGAGAGGGTGACTCCATCACCTGCAGGTACACCACCATGCCAGGAGTCATCTATTCTAAAATACTACCAGTAAATCTCACCTGCCTTGGCCAAGGACTTGGTGTAATGGTTTTCCTAGACACAACGTGATCTTACCCACAATACTGGGAGAGATGAATCCCCTGCCGATCCGCTCACCTGCCTCCATGTGGCTCGGGACTGTACCCAAAAAATACCTGTTTGCACGACTCCTTTGAGCCGTGGTAGAGTAAAAATCAAAGCACAGTGGGAACTCACACGAGACAAATGATGACCTCAGGTCGATGAACTAACCTGTACACATGTCACCATGGAACTGCTATCTGACGATAGATATAATACCAACTAGCAGGTTCCCGGCGAGTCCTGTCCGGTATACTCATAACCCAATGAGCACCTGTATACATCTTAGGTGATCCAATTGACACCAGTGGCTTGTGAGACCGACCACAGCCCCTCGTCGGGATCTCGACTGTATACACTAGTCTACTCCGGAGTATCGATGCCCTGTCTTGGTACTCCCACGACTAGGGACCACTATTAAGGATGTGCTTATAGACTACCCAACTCTCACGTATATGATCGCCATCATACTGTTGGTAGTCAAGCAAGATCCTAAGGGCTCTATCAACGTGTAATCGTGATCAGTCACCTGAACCTATACACGACTGATAAAGGCAAACCAGATAGCATACTATCATCTCGAGTAAGACTGTGCTACCTGTATAGGTCCTCCTCAATCATTGCAATCACGTACCTGTGATCCAATAATTGACTTTGAGGGCACTATATCCAACAATATATGTAATATATTACAAGGGCTTAAGAGAGGTAGAGAACTGGGAAAATGTGATCATTCTCTAAAAGTAGGGAATGGTGCAAATGTTGCAGCCAAACCTGTTGGTGAATATCACCTTATATTACCAAATGGGAATACATTGATCTTGAACGACTGTTATTACGTGCCATTTATGATATGCAATTTAATATCTATTTCTTTATTAGATAAAGAAGGATATAGTTTTGTACTAGAGAATAATGTTATGAACATTTTCTTAACTCAAATTTTAATTTGGTTTGGTACGTTATATAACGGTTTATACGTTCTAAATCAAAATACAGTTCTAAATGTACAGAACACACACAAGAGGAAAAGTTCAGAAATGAACGAATTCTTCTTGTGGCATTGTAGACTAGATCATATCAATGCGACACGACTAGCTATGTTACATAAGAATGGATATTTGAATCCGTTCGAATTTACATCTTATGAAACTTTCCAGTCATGTCTCAAAGGCAAAATGACCAAAACTCCATTTACTGGACACGGAGAAAGAGCTACAGAACTCTTGGGACTGATACATAGTGATGTATGCGGTTTTATGTCTACACATGCTAGAAATGGTTTCTCATATTTTATCACATTCACCGATGATCTCTCAAGATTCGGACATGTGTTCCTGTTGAAACACAAGTTTGAAGCTTTTGAGAAATTCAACGAATACAAGTACGAAGTAGAGAACCAAACGGGTAAAAGTATTAAAATCCTTCGATCAGATCGGGGAGGAGAATACTTGAGCAAGGAATTCTATGACTATTTAAAAGAGAACGAGATTCTCTCTCAGCTTACTCCTCCGTATACACCACAACACAACGGTGTATCGGAGCAGAGGAATCGCACCCTATTAGATATGGTGCACTCTATGATAAGTACTGCTGAGTTACCTATTTCCTTTTGGTGTTATGCGCTTGAGACAGCCGCATACCTATTGAATAGAGTTCCAACCAAATCAGTGCCTACCACTCCATATGAGATATGGAAGGGAAGAGACCATCTCTTAAACGAGTTAAGATATGGGGTTGTCCGGCCTATGTTAAAAAGCAAAATCCGGACAAGCTCGAGGCAAGGTCAGTTCTGTACAAGTTTGTAGGATATCCCAAGTATTCGGAAGGGTATATCTTCTACCACACTGAGGAACAAAAGGTGTTTGTTTCTCGGAATACCACCTTTTTAGAAAATGAATTTCTTGTAAAAGAAATTAGTGGTCATAAGGTAGAACTGGAAGAAGTTCCAGCTACACAAACTACAGCTGATGATTTGGTAAACTGGAGGATTCGATAGCCTCCAACGAACCTTAGCCACTCCGTAAATCTAGTAGGGTTCCTCATCCACCTGAGAGATACTATGTTTTCTCATAGACGGTGGGGAGCGAGAATTGCATCATGGAAGATGATGACCCAACTAGTTTCGAGCAGGCCATCATGAGTGCTGACACTGTGAAATGGCTGGATGCAATGTGATTTGAGATGGAATCCATGTACAGCAACAAAGTATGGACTTTGGAAGTTTCTCTTGAAGGGGTAAAATCCATCGGAATCAAGTGGATCTTGAGAAGATTCTTGGTGTGTAACATTTCAGAAAAATAAAATATTAGTTTTGGGAATTTATAAAATTAAATAATAAATATTATGAATATTTTGGTAATGTGGTATAATTAAATACCGATAAATTGGGAAATATTTGGAAAATTGTAGGAATTACTGAAATGAGAGTGTTTTATTTGATTTAAACAAATTATGAATTTTTATAATTAATTATATACCATTTTAATGCTAATCGCGATTAAATATCACTAATCGTGCATTAAACTTGTTTTGTGCATATGACATACACTAAGTCATTTTTCATATTTGCTATATTTTTCTACCATGGCTTTTCTTTTCTTTTGCATGGTTTTGTTTTAAAAAGAAATGAGAAGATAAGAAAAGAAAAAGGAAATGGTTAAAAAAATGAGTATGGGCAAGAGAGAGAAGAGAGAGAAATGTAAGTGCACGGCTGCGCCCCGGCCATCTGTACGAGGCCAAAATGCGGAATACAAGAACTTTTCTAAAAACTAGAACCGGCGCTACCGCGGACTTTTAAACCCGGATCGGGCCATTAATCTAATACTAGCTAACTAGAGAATGGGTAGAGAGATATACCGAGCGATCCGTGTCCTTCGGTCTTGGGCCTCCATCCCGATCTTCTCGCGGAATCTCCGGTCTTCATCTCCTCGTCGGAAAGGGCACCACATTGCCGGGTTCTTTTACAGGCTCCCACCTCTGGACCGAGGCAACTCGGGCACGAAGTTGGCGAGCCGACGTGTCCAAGAATGCTGTAGGCTAAGTGTAGAATGGTTTGTCTCTAGGGGTCGTTGAAGTTGACATTTTAGAAGTGGGAAAGGAGATATACTTTGGAGATGAGCTAAGGGTTTTTTAGTGCAAACAAAAGAGATAAAAAAACCCCATCACAATTATTTTGACAGCCCCCTACAAGTGTGTCCGGCCCTTTGTTGTGAAGGGAGAGAGGGAATAATGCAAGAGAGAGAGAAATAATAATCATGAAGAATAATGATCACTATTAAATCCATATCAACTCCCATCACCATCTCATCTCCAAAAGTCAAGAAATCATGAACAAAGAAGTCAAATGATGGTTGAACCATCATGAAGCAACAAATTACAAAGATCACTCTCCACAATGCTAATTTGCACATTTGCAAATAAGCCCTTCTCCACCAAAGAAACAAAGGAAAATGGCCGAAACGGAATGCAAACTGGCAACCTCAAAAAACTGATCCCGTAATAAATTACAGGAAAACCCTGCGACTATATATACATACCCGCATTTGTATTCCGACCGAATACAAATGCAATGAGATAAAATCTACACTGTACAATACTAGGATCCGGCTTAAACCAAAGCCCGCTAGTATTATCCGTCCGATCATGATCCGTACAATACCGCACGTATATGATCGAACCCTGCCATATCTCCATACGGCCTCTACAGCGTTTCGCCCGAAACTTGAGAAACTGTCTTGTGGGGGACTCTAAAGACTCGTCAACATTTTGGCTGTGGATTTAACCACTAGCACGTCAGAGGTATTAGCCATACGTAACGGGCTATCAGGTATTGACCAAAACGGACGTCGATGAGCGAACTCATCCTGACCCTACTGAGCCTGTCAGTGACAACATCCGTACAGTCTGGTCCGTTCGACTATGAGCATCGCATGGCGGGCCTAGGGGGTTGGTAAAAGTCAGACCCCCAAAAGCGGTACAAGTCTTGTCGGAGTGTAACCCAGAACACCCTGAGATACTGCTGGAATACCTACCAGTAAATCTCCTGCCTTGGCCAAGGACTTCGTGTAATGGCTCTCCTCGACACAGCGCGACCTCACCCCTAATACCGGGAGAGACGAACCCCTACAGATCCGCTCACTGCCTCCATGTGGCTCGGCACTGTACTCAACTAAAACCTGTTTGCACGACTCCTTTGAGCCATGGTAGGGTAGTAATCAAAGTACAGTGGGAACTCACACGAGACAAATGACGATCTCAGGTCGATGAACTAACCTGTATACATGTCACCAGGGAACTGCTATCTGACGTTAGATATAAGACCAACTAGCATGTTCCCGGCGAGTCCTGTTCGGCGTACTTATAACCCAATGAGCACATGTATACATCTTAGGTGAACCAACTGACACCAGTGGCTTGTGAGACCGGCCACCGCCCCTCGTCGGGGTCTCGGCTGTATACACTAGTCTACTCTGGAGTATCGATGCCCTGTCTCGAAACTCCCACGACTAGGGACCTTTTAAGGATGCGCTTATAGACCCCAGCTCCCATGTATATGATCGTCATCATACTGCTGGCAGTCAAGGAAGAATCCTGTTAGTGTATACGCCCTAGGGGCCATTATTGTATCATACTAGGTTGTATATTACTTAATCGAAGCTTGGGATATTCATAGTTGTATATAATAGTCTTGCTAAAAATGGTAGTATGCTACTTGGTTTGTGTCTACTTTAATATGTGCATATGTTTCTTGTAACATATCTCTTATACATATTAGTAGAGCCCATAGGATCTTTGCTTGATTACCAGCATTGTGATGGCAGTCACACTAGTAGGGGCTGGGTAGTCTGTAAGCAACATCCTATACAGGTCCCTGGTCGTAGGATTATCGAGACAGGGCATCGATATTCCGGAGTAGACTAAGTGTGTACGCTTCTCATCCCAGTTGGGGAGATGGTCTGTCCCACAGCCATCAGTACGTCGTACTGGAGATAGTATACAGGTGCTCGTTAGGTTACAGGTACACCGGACAGGACTCGCAGGGGAACTGTTGGTTGGTATTATACCCGTCGTCAGTTAACAGTTCCCAGGTGACATGAGTACAGCATAGTCCGCAGACTTGACACTACTACTTCGTCTCGAGTGTGTCCCATTGTTCTTAGATTGCTACCCTACCATGGCTCAAAGGAGTCGTGCAAACAGGTAGCAGTTGGGTGCAGTCCCGAGCACTTGGAGGCAGTGGCGGTTAGACATGATTCGTCTCTCACGGTATTGGGAGTTGATATCGCGCTGTGTCAGAGAGCCATTACGCAAAGTCCCTGGCCAGGGCAAGCAAGATTTACTGGTAGGTTCCAGTAGTTTCTCAGGGTGTAACGGACTACGCTCCGACACGACTTATACCGCTATTAGGGGACTGACGCTTGCCGCCCCCTAGGCTTGATATGTGCCAGTCTTGGACGAACAGACCGGACTGTACGGAGATTGTCACATCAGGCTTAGTAGGAGTTCGGATGGGTTTCCTCATCGGCTTTCTTATCGACATCTACTTGGGGACCGTTACATACAGCTAGTACCGCTTGCGGTCTGTGGTTAAACCCACTGCCAGCGTAGTGTCGAGTCTTTAGAGTCCCACACAGAGAGTTTCCCTGCTCCAGGGGAAATGATATAGAGGTCGTATGGTTTTACGACAAGGGTTCGAACGCGTACGTATGTTTACGCACGTACGACGTTCGGACAGTTTTTACTAGCCGGCTTTGGTTTAAGCCAGATTCTAGTATCGGGATATTTGATTTATACAGTCTAAAGTTTTTCCGTGTTTTCACGGATAGGATGGGCGTTCTCGTAATTTGTCGGGAAGCTTCTAAAAGGATGATGACATGGAGGGTAAGGTTGTTAGTTATATGTATGCCATAGAGGCATTACTGTACATAGGATGTATATTGTAGTGGATACTGGGACATATATAGGTAGGACTTTCTTGCTCGACATGATAGTATGCTATCTGGTTGCTCTTTATCTTAACATGTATACTTGTTGTCTCTCTACTACATGTTGATAAAGCCCTTAGGATGTGTACTCGACTTCCAGGACTATGATATAGATCATACTAGTGGGGCCTGGGTAGTCCATGAGTACATCCTTCAATGTTCCTAGTCGTGGGAATATCGAGACGGGGCATCGATATTCCAGAGTAGACTAGCGTATATCTTCTCGACCCATGTGATGGGCAATGGATGATCCCATATCCATTGGTGTTTGACATCAGAGATGGTATGCGGGTGCTCAGTGGAGACTGGGTACACTGAACGGACTCGCCGAGAACTCCCAGATGGTATTATACCTCACGTTAGATGGCAGTTCTCTGGTGACACCGGTACAACTTAGTCTCTTGACCCGAGATCGTCATAGAGTCTTGTGTGTCTCCCACTGTGCTTTGATTTCCACCCTACCATGGCTCTACTGAGTCGTGCAAACAGGTGGTTTTTGGGTACAGTCCCGATTCACATGGAGGCAATGAGCGATAGGAGGGGATTCGTCTTTCCCGGTATTGGGGGTTGATGTTGCGCTATGCTCGACTGGCCATAACTGGAAATCCCTGGCCAGGATTGCACTGATTTACCAGTAAGTGTTATCAGTAGTTTCATACTTGTTATGGACCTTACATCGGCATGACTTATCAAGCTACTGGGGTCTGACGTTTACCACCCCTAGGTGAGATATGCGACATATTAGACGAACAGACCGGACTGTACGGTAAGTGTTACTGGTTGGATTCACAGGAGTGTGAGTGGGCTTGCTCGTTGATCTTCTGATCGCTCAATACCCGGGTGGCCGTTACGTTTAGCAGACTGCTTGCGGCTTGTGGGTGTTTAATATGATCATCACCTGCTGCCGGCGTATTGACGAGTCTTTAGAGTCCTACACAGAGGTTTCCTGGCTCAAGCGAAACGAAATAGGAGCGCATATGAGATATGTGCGGGACCGAGAATAATACCAGTATGTGATACTGAATTCTATTCTCGCGATTTGTATCATAGGACGGTTATATTAGATATAGCCGGGTTACCGAATCAAATGTTGATTCGATATATTGATACACTTGATATTAGTCGGTTATATGCAATATGACCGGATCATTAAATCAAGTGTTGATTTAATGATTTAATGTATAATTATATATTTGATATATTACTTTACATTGACTAGTATTGTTCACTTAAGATGGATTTTCTCACTTGATTTGCACAAGTAGTATATGTGATATGTTTTTGTGCACTTGATTGTATCATGATTGATGATACATGCAAACTTGGGTGTATGTTTGCTTTAAACCATCTTTAGGTTAATGGTTAGGTTTTAATTTGTTTTATTTATTTTCTTTATTCATTTTGGCAAAAATAAAATGGAGGCTTGCTTTGTTTTATTCTTGAAGCTTCATGAAGCTTTGAAAGTCTTTACCATTTTGTTTTTTCCTTAACCTAACCATTACACCTAAACCCTAGTTTATTCTCTACATGTGTTAGCCTCACCCATGGTTGCATTATGATAAAATTCACTTGATTATTCTTTTCATATAATTCTTTTTCTTTCTTCTTCTTCTTCTTCTTCATGAAGAAAAGAAAAGCATTCTAGAAAATTTTCAAGTGTTGAAATCAAGTGAGAAATCCAAATCCAAAGTGAACCCACTTCCTATTTCTTCATCCTCTACCACTTTCCATGTTGTATAGGGTATTTTCTTCACAAGTTTCATGACTTAGTGAAGATGGAGCTTGAGTTTGAGTTGCCTCGACGTAGATCATCTTCGGCATCGAAGTCAACGACCTAGCCCGATCATTTCTCCGACGAAACCATCGCTAGAGTCCGGGATCCGATGATCGCAGCGAAGGGACGTCGTCACGGAGCTTTGGAAGTGGAGGACCGGATCTACAAAGGTTGTAGTCCCTTTCACTTGTAGTTAAAGTTGTTAACTTGCATGTTCTTTCGCCTTACCTCTAGTATCGATCTTGTTTAGGGTTTCTCGGCACATAGAAAATTTTGAATTGGACATGTTTGATCAGTTGTAGAACCTCATGAGTGTGCCTAGGAACCCTACAGTAGTATCAGAGCCAAGCTAGAGCCTTAGGCGAAGTGTAGATGAAGTTAGAAAATCGATCGAACCCCGAAACCCTATTTGCAACCCCTCTCTGTACATTTTTGTAAACAGTGGATTTTTCCAAATTAAAAATATCCAAAAAATTCAGCAGGGAATTATAGGAGTTACTGTGCATCATGTGACCACAACTCGACCAAAGCGCCGCGGAACCGCGGCCCCACACTGGCTTGCGCGGCGGTTCCGCGGCCATATTGGTGAGTTAGGCCACGTGGTTTGCACAGTAATTTATTTCTGTAATTGCTGTGTTTTCTGGAAATTTTTAAATTTTACTCAAGAGTTGAGTTTCCTGGGTTGTATTGGGGACTCGATGTTACGATCGGATTGTTTAACTTTGTCTATGTGTTTTTCCGGGTAATTTTAGAACATGTTGAATAGTTCGACCGGATATAAATACCCAATTTTTCTCCTGCCGGGAAATTTCCAAGTGTTGGATTTTTCCATAGTTTAAAGACGTTCTAAGTAGTGCAAGTAACGCGATGGACCCTCTAGAAGACAACAAACCTTAACTCGATTATGTGACCGTCTTGAACTGCCCTTTGAACCTTAGGGTTTGGGGCAGTACGGCGTGCCATATGTGAGGCGTTGGCTTGACCTTTCTACGGCTGGACCGTTGGTACTGTGGCATGAAGTGAATGTTTTTAAACTTATTTCATGTGTTGAGCTGTTTCGGGAAAACTTGTGTGTTTGATTGTTCGATCGGAAAGTTTAACATTTTCTATTTATCTGGAATGTGATAAAATATTTGGAATTCACAAGTAGTTATGAGATAACTAAATAGATGTTATAAACATAGCAGTTTAGTCTCACTTGATCGGTTGCCACGGGATTTTGATGTGATCAAAACTCCGTCGCAATCACGTTGCGTACACGAATACTCGCCGGTATAACTTAATAGATAGCCACGCCCCATAGCCCCGACCAAGTGACTGTAGAAGAACCCCATTGCCAAAAGCATCCGTTCGGGTGCTCGCGTCAGCGGTGTTCCGCCTTAGTGCACTTTGTCGACGGTATCGGGGGTGCGGCCGTCTACTAAAGTTTGCGACGAGCATTCGTTCCGGATGTCGGGAATCTTGTTGAATTGTACGACTTGATATTGAAAAGTGTTTTCGATAATGAGACTAAAATGCGGGGTTTATAATTGTTAGGCATGCGATGTCTAAGAAATTCATTTGATTAGGCATGCGATGTCTAAGGAGATTGCGGATTCCAACTGTTGTAGTTTTACACTTTCTTTTCTGCGACCGTAAGTGTAATATGTGATATCGCCGGTTTCGTTGTTATATGTCAACGACAATTGGGATGGGCATATTTACTTACGTTGATGACATGTGATGTTATGTGTTGCTGAATATGTTATATTGGATCGTCGTGTTTGAATAGCAGGGGTTTTTTTTTATGTGAGATGAGTGTTTTTTCATTTTCATTCATGTAAAAACTTGTATGTAATATTCTTTTATTGGGGCACTTCCAGGTTGCGGAAGATGTCACCGTTGATGTATATTATTTACTTTTCCGCATTAGGATAGACCCAAGGAGGGGAGCACAAGTAACCGGGTTCTAGGGTCCAGTGGGAGACCATCTCGAGGAGTCGAGTCCAGGTCTCCTAACCCTAGAATTGGTAGGGTTGCTTGCCGCTCTCATAGGGGTCTAGGGGTGTGGGATTGGCTATTCATCACGACCGTGGAATCCGTGTTTTATTCAGGCTCAAAATAAAACACGGACGTCCTAGTATATCCAATATTTCATATGATATTTTCTGCTGTGTTATGATATGATCATGTGATTTGTTCAGATAGATATATAGTATATATGATATATTATATAGACGTTGCTTATGTTTTACACCCGCGCTAGCCCTGCCTCGCTCTGGCGTTAGTTACCTAACCTAACGGTGCAGACGGGACATCGAGGCGAATGCGGATGGCATAAGCGTACGTTATATTTATCTGTGATGTTTAGGTGGACTTAAATGATGGGACATTCATTAATGAGATTAATGAAAGAAAATAAACCTAAAAGATGTTGTGGAATCGAATTTCAAAAATAAAACAGGTAGCTACAGTTCTTGCTTTGCACAGCGGTATATATGATATATCCTGCACCTTATTCGATGAGGAAAGGGCCGATGACCCCTTTAGCAATAACTGGCAGATGCTACAACCCTCGGTTTGTCTTTTAATTGCTTCTACAGTTTCTGCTTTGCACAGTGATATATATGATATATCCCACACCTCATTCAACGAGGAAAGGGCCGACGATCCCTTCACCGGGAGTGACCCCTTTAGCAAAACTAGAAAAGCCTAAAAAACATTCCATTTAAAAACCATTTGATTCCGCAATGAGATCAAGTTCAAAGCGTTAAAGGTTTTCTTAAAAACCATCCGCAACCCTCCGTCATTTTAGGAAGTAGAGTACTTAGTATTCGTGCTATGTTTGTTGACCATAGTCAAGGAACAGTGTACGGTAGCTAAGTGATGTCTTTCTACACCGCATATGATGCGTTTATTAGGACAGTCTCGTGACTTTGTTGACCTTAGTTAAGGTTCATGTGGGTGGGTCTAATTAATCATGAAATAACGGGTAGAACTTGAGTAGTACTTATGATTTGTTGACCATAGTTAAGGTCATAAGTGCTAGGGGTAAAAACCATTTTCGGGAGTTTCAAGTGTTGAAATTTGCAATGAGATTGCATACCTTCTATGTGATAGTTGGATCCCGATACCCACTGCGAGTAATTGTTACTCCTAGGAGAGTTTTGCACTTTGCAATTAGCCGATCAAGTAGGTGTCTAGAAAGGTGTCAACGGGGTTACGCCTCTGGGAAAACAAGGTTTATTTTAATTAGGTCCGTGCGAAAGCACGGGGAACCTCCCTCAAAGTACCGACACTGGTCTGGCTGAAAGATTGGCGAACTTGTAGAGTGTAATTAATCCCGGCTAGTCTTTCCTTTTAAGGTTAGAAGGAAGATTTGATAAAAAACAGTGGGAGCCATCCTGATTAGATAAAATAAATAACTAATCTAATCTTGCAAGAGCGCACGCAGAGTGTTTTCTTCTCTCTCTCTCTCCAGGTAGCGACCATGTCACGCCTTAATCAAGATAATAATATGGATGTATTGACCGAACCCACTTGTTATACTGAGCTGGGGAACGTTGGTCCCGCTCCAACTTATAATTGTTATAAGACAGAGCAGGAAATAGGGGAATACCAGAATTCCTATGCCGCCCAAACGAAGAAAGTGCATATGATGCATCTCCTTCGGGTGTGTTCATTACAAAGAACTGTTTCTCAGTGTCCTCTACGTCCTAGGTATTAGATACCGGATCAAGATCCCGCAAATGTAATCCGTTACATGGGCTACAGAAAGGTAGAGAACTGAGAACGGATGATAAGTTTCATGAGACAGAAAACGGTGCAAGTTTTGCAACCAAGTCTGTTGGTCAATGTCACCCTGTATTACCAATACATTGATTCTGAACAAATGCTATTAGATACCGTACCTGATATACAAAATCATATCAGTCTCTTTATTTATTAAAGAATGATATAATTTTGTATTGTTGGATAATGTTTTGAACATTTCCTATATCAAAAGTTGATCGGTTCAGGCACGTTATCTAAAAGCATTGACGTTCTAAATCAAACTACAGTTCCTAGTATACAGAACACACACAAGAAGAAGAGTTTAGAAATGAACGGATCCTTCTTGAGGTATTGTAGACTAGGTCATATCAATGTGACCCGACTAGCTAAAGTTATATTTCAGATGCATATTTAAATCAGTTTGAATTTACATCTTGTGAAACTTGCCAGTCATGTCACAAAGATTAGATGACCATAGCTCTGTTTATTGGAAACAGAGAAAGAGTTAGTAAACTCTTGGGATTGATACATGTTGATGTATGTAAGGTCCCCTGACTACACATGCCAGACCGGTTCTTTGTACTTCATTACATTCTCTGATAATCTCTCAAAATTTAGTCGTATGTTCCTGTTGAAACATAAGTCCGAAGCTTTTGAGATATTCACAGAATATAAGTTAGAAGTAGAGAACCAAAAACCGGGTATAAGTATTATGTCCTATGATAAGATCAGGGAGGAGAATACTTGTGCATAGAATTCCTGGACTATTCTAAAGGAGAATGAGATTCTCTCTCAGTATTACTCCTCTGAATATACCACAGCACGGTATATCGGGGCGGAGCAATAGCACCCTATGAGATATGGTGTGCTCTATGATGAGTACTACTGAGTTATCTTTTTCCTTTTGGGGGTTATGCACTTGAAAAGCTGCATACCTATTTAATTGGGTTCGAATCAAATCAGATGCCTACCACTTCATATGTGATATGGAAAGGGAAGAGCCCATATCTTATGTTGGTTAAGATTTAGGGTTGTCCGGGCTATGACTAAAAGCAAAATCCGGAAAAGCTCGAGGCAAGGTCTGTTATGTAGAACTGGAATGGTTCCAGATATGCAAACTGCAACTGATGATTTGGTAGAACCAAAGGATTCAATAGATTCCGACAAACCTCAGCCTCTCCGCCGATCTAGCAGGGTTCCTCATCCGCCTGAGAGATACTTCGGTTTCTCGATGACAGTGGGAGCGAGGAATGTATCATGAGACGATGACCCAACTAGTTTCGAGCAGGCCATCCAGAGTAGGGACTCTGTAAGAATGGCTGGATGCTTAGCGAACTGAGATGGAATCCATGTACACCAACAAAGTATGGACTTTGGTTGCTATATCTGAAGGGTTAAATCCCCATCAGGAGCACGTATATCTTGAGAAGATTACTGAATTGGTGTAGATGGAAAAGTTGAGACTTTCAAAGCTAGATTGTTAGTTATATGTATTCCCTAGAGGCCATTACTGTACATAGGATGTATATTGTAGTGGATGCTGGGACATATATAGGTAGGACTTTCTTGCTCGACATGATACTACGCTATCTGGTTGCTCTTTATCTTAACATGTATACTTGCTGTCTCTCTATTACATGTTGATAAAGCCCTTAGGATGTGTACTCGACTTCCAGGACTATGATGTAGATCATACTAGTGGGGCCAGGGTAGTCCATGAGTACATCTTTCAATGTTCCTAGTCGTGGGAATATCGAGACGGGGCATCGATATTCCAGAGTAGACTAGCGTATATCTTCTCGACCCATGTGATGGGCGATGGATGATCCCATATCCATTGGGGTTTGACATCAGAGATGGTATGCGGGTGCTCAGTGGAGACTGGGTACACTGAACGGACTCGCCGAGAACTCCCAGATGGTATTATACCTCACGTCAGATGGCAGTTCTCTGGTGATACTGGTACAGCTTAGTCTGTTGACCCGAGATCGTCATAGAGTCTTGTGTGTCTCCCACTGTGCTTTGATTTCCACCCTACCATGGCTCTACTGAGTCGTGCAAACAGGTGGTTTTTGGGTACAGTCCCGATTCACATGGAGGTAATGAGCGATAGGAGGGGATTCGTCTCTCCCGGTATTGG
Organism: Agapanthus africanus; assembly: GCA_030015575.1. Classification (NCBI taxonomy): domain Eukaryota; kingdom Viridiplantae; phylum Streptophyta; class Magnoliopsida; order Asparagales; family Amaryllidaceae; genus Agapanthus; species Agapanthus africanus. Next base: position 428,193,197 of record CM057340.1, read on the forward strand.
GGGTTGATGTTGCGCTATGCTCAACTGGCCATAACTGGAAATCTCTGGCCAGGGTTGCACTGATTTACTGGTAAGTGTTATCAGTAGTTTCATGCTTGTTATGGACCTTACATCGGCATGTCTTATCAAGCTACTGGGGTCTGACGTTTACCACCCCTAGGCGAGATATGCGACATATCATACGAACAGACCGGACTGTACGGTAAGTGTTACTGGTTGGATTCACAGGAGTGTGAGCGGGCTTGCTCGTTGATCTTCTGATCGCTCAATACCCGGGTGGCCGTTACGTTTAGCAGACCGCTTGCGGCTTGTGGGTGTTTGATATGATCATCACCTGCTGCCGGCGTATTGACGAGTCTTTAGAGTCCTACACAGAGGTTTCCTGGCTCAAGCAAAACGAAATAGGAGCGCATATGAGATATGTGCGGGACCGAGAATAATACCAGTATGTGATACTGAATTCTATTCTCGCGATTTGTATCATAGGACGGTTATATTAGATATAGCCGGGTTACCGAATCAAATGTTGATTCGATATATTGATACACTTGATATTAGTCGGTTATATGCAATATGACCGGATCATTAAATCAAGTGTTGATTTAATGATTTAATGTATAATTATATATTTGATATATTACTTTACATTGACTAGTATTGTTCACTTAAGATGGATTTTCTCACTTGATTTGCACAAGTAGTATATGTGATATGTTTTTGTGCACTTGATTGTATCATGATTGATGATACATGCAAACTTGGGTGTATGTTTGCTTTAAACCATCTTTAGGTTAATGGTTTGGTTTTAATTTGTTTTATTTATTTTCTTTATTCATTTTGGCAAAAATAAAATGGAGGCTTGCTTTGTTTTATTCTTGAAGCTTCATGAAGCTTTGAAAGTCTTTACCATTTTGTTTTTTCCTTAACCTAACCATTACACCTAAACCCTAGTTTATTCTCTACATGTGTTAGCCTCACCCATGGTTGCATTATGATAAGATTCACTTGATTATTCTTTTCATATAATTCTTTTTCTTTCTTCTTCTTCTTCTTCTTCATGAAGAAAAGAAAAGCATTCTAGAAAATTTTCAAGTGTTGAAATCAAGTGAGAAATCCAAATCCAAAGTGAACCCACTTCCTATTTCTTCATCCTCTACCACTTGCCATGTTGTATAGGGTGTTTTCTTCACATGTTTCATGACTTAGTGAAGATGGAGCTTGAGTTTGAGTTGCCTCGACGTAGATCATCTTCGGCATCGAAGTCAACGACCTAGCCCGATCATTTCTCCGATGAAACCATCGCTAGAGTCCGGGATCCGATGATCGCAGCGAAGGGACGTCGTCATGGAGCTTTTGAAGTGGTGGACCGGATCTACAAAGGTTTTAGTCCCTTTCACTTTTAGTTAAAGTTGTTAACTTGCATGTTCTTTCGCCTTACCTCTAGTATCGATCTTGTTTAGGGTTTCTCGGCACATAAAAAATTTTGAATTGGACATGTTTGATCAGTTGTAGAACCTCATGAGTGTGCCTAGGAACCCTGCAAAGGTGGCATTAGCATTTAATGAATTTGTGACTCACTTAGATGAATCATTCAAGTGAGTTAATATAGCATTTATTGCTTAATGACTCACTTGATGATTCATTGTATCTATTTAATGAAGCATGATGATAATGCATTTTGATTTATTCATTTTGAATTTCTTATGCTTCATTATATATTAGAAGTGAGAAGGATTTTCATTCATTCACATGCCCACCTTCTCTCTTCTCAAGCTTTCTCTTGAAACCCTAATCCTCCCCTCTCATGTGTTGAGATCAAGGATTAGATAGACTAATACATCCATAACCTCACTCTATATCCCCTAGGTAGCATAGATTAGCACTTTAAGCAACCTAGTTATCTCAAGTTAGAGATCAAGCTTGGCGTAGGAGCTCTCGGGTGGATCGTCTTTGACTCGAGGGGGCCGTTGAGGTGCCGATGTTCCAAGGAGCCTTCGAGTAGTGGAGGACAGCGATGAAGACCCGAAGGACTTGTAACGTGAGGTATAACTTCGAATCCGAGTAGTTAAACCTTTCGTAGTTTGCTAGTAACGGTTTAGATACGATTCATGCGCTCAAGTCCGTGTTACGAAGCTTTGATAATCGTTTTTCATATATTCCGCCTCCCCGCAAGTTCGTGGGGTGCGTGACATGGACTTACAGTGGTATCAGAGCCAACTAAACCATTACTAGCTTGTTAGCAACTAATTAGAAGTTCGATCGACGGAAAACACGAAAACAAAACCCTAACACCCTAACAGTTTCTGTAAATTTTAAACGTGTCTAAAATTTTTTTTGATATGCCTTAAAATTCACAGCAGGGTATTATAAGAGTTCTGGGAAAATACGTAGACACAACTCGGCAAGACTGCCGCGGAACCGCGGCTAAATGGTGCTTTTGGCCGCGGATCCGCCGCCGAGTCAACGCCGAGTTGACTCGGAGTTTCACAGTAATTCATTGTTTCTGGTGTTTTGTTTTCCTGTATATTCTGTTTTCTACCCAGGTTACTTCAGCACAGGTTTGCAATTGGGGTAGACACGGAAAATGGTTGTCGATCGATGTTCTAAGATATTTGCTAATTGGGTTTTTATCTGTAATGTTTAATGTGTTCGTAAACCTCCCCTAACTGCTAGTATGTCGGTTGGCAGGGGGTTGCACATTTCTGTAATGTTTACTGTTTGTGTATATGAACTGTATTGGACTGTTGTGATGATTAGCCGGGGTTTGAGATGAGTTTAATATTCATTCATTCGATGTAAATGTAATATGATGTAATATTCTTTTGCGGGGCACATCCAGGTTGCGGTTGTAGCCACCGTTGTATTATTTCTTTTTACTGTTTTTGCTCCTAGGATAAACCCAAGGCGGGGTACACAAACTACCGGGTACGTTGAAGTGTTTAGTGGCCTACTCACGTTGTTGATGGAGACCGCTTCACTTCGGGTACTTGGCGGGTAGTTTGCCATACCCGTAGGGGTCTAGGGTGGGGTAATGGCTATTCATCACAACTGTGTAATCCGTCTTTTATTGCAGGCTCAAAGTAAACGCGGATTGCTTGCATATCCAATAAAGTTCATCTGTGATCTGGAATGCCTATTATTGCGTCTGACGAATGTACAATATCTATATATGATGGCTATTAGACGTCACTTATGTTTTACACCCGCGCTAGCCCTGCCCCCGCTCTGTTGTTAGTTAAGTAACCTAACGGGTGATGACAGGACCCCGTGGCGAATGCGGATGGCATAAGAGGACGTGGTACTTTCGTTGTTTCCTGCAATGATAGGATAAATGATGGGATGCATTATTATAATGCAAAGAAAATAAACCAAAGTTTAATCGTTGGAACAAAATTAAAAGAAACCACTCGGTTATTTTAAAAGAGCAGAATTTTTAATTGCGGAGCTTTAACCACTCCTTTTAAAAAGCTATCAGGTTCCTTCGATTATATCAAGTTCACTACGTTCACGGTTTTTGCCAAAACCATTCGTAGCCCTCCGTCATTTCATTTGGGTACTCAGTAGTATTCAAGCTATGTATTTTGGCCAAAGTCAAGGGATAGTGTTTGGTAGCTGCTGGGTATTCATTTGTTGCATAGTTAGATGAGTTAGTTTGGGACAGTCGTATTATCATTTGACCAAAGTCAGGGGTATGTACGGATGGGTTCAAATTAACCTGGATAATGACGGGTAGAACTTGACTTGTGACTTATGATGTTTTAACCAAAGCCAAGGTCATAAGAGCATGGGGAAAAAATTTATATCGGGAATTTCTAAAGAAACTGAAATTTGCAGAGGAGCATACCATTTTGGAGTTTGATGAATGTTGGTAGGATCCCTTCAACATTATCATACGATAATATTTTGGATCCCGATCCTACTGTGAGTATATACTACTTATCAGAAGATTCGTCACTTAACGATCAATGCTATAAACCAAGTAGGTGCCGAGAAAGGTGTCAGCGGGGCTACGCCCCCCGAGAAAAGAGGTTATTTAATTAAGGAACTTCGCGAAAGCGTTGGAAAACCTCCCTCGAAGTATCGACACTGGCCTGGCCAAACGGTTAAGCAAGTATTTTACAGTGAGAATAGTCCTGGCTAATTCTTCTTTTATGGTTTGAGGAAGGATTCGAGAAACAGTGGGAGCCATCCTGTTTAGATAAATTAAAAACCACTCTAAACTTGCAAGAGCATCATGCTAAAATATTTTCTTCTCTCTCTCTTAATTGCAGCGACCTTGTGACCACGACTAGGTTACATCTAGATAATAAATTGACTGAATCTTACTTATATGAGTGGCAAAAGTCTGTCCAGATGTCCATTGCCTATGACAAGCTGAACCACCCTATTACTACTCAAGATCCCGCCGTCCCAGGTCTAGTTTCCACTGTCATGGATATGGATATCCGTCAGACAAGGGAAAAAGATAAAGCGAAAGCTAAGTGCCTCGTGTTAGCTTCAGTTGATGGTGTATACCAGAAACAGCACAAGAAGATAGACTTAGTTTCCATCTTTCTCCATAACAAAGATTTATATGGAGAGCAATCTCATATCGCAAGATATGAGACCTCGAACGAATTAATTCAAGCGAAGTTGGCTAACGGGTCATCTGTAGGGGACAATGTCCTTACAATGACTAGCTGTATTGATGAGCTCCAGGACCTGGAGACCGCGTTGCGAAACGAGTCAGATACTGACTTGATTCTACAGTCTTTGCCTCCTACCCTGAAGGAAACCAGGGAAGTAGAAGGAAAGAGAAGGGCAAAAGTTTCGGGACTGGATATAGTAAAAAAGGGACGTTCCTATTGTTACAGGAATGAACATTGGCAGAATGATTGCAGGGCTAGCAAAGCCAGTAGCCAGGATTCGAGGTATGTTGTGGCTTCAGCCTTAAGTGTATTTGTTATTGAGAACTGTTTGTCAATTAACTCTACTTCCTTGGTACTAGATACCGGAGCAGGATCTCATATCTATAATTCAATACATGCTTTGAGAAACCATAGAGTTATAAAGGTAGGTGATTGGTCTCTCAGAGTTGCAAACGGAATGAGCGTGGACGCCGAATCCGTGGGAGAATATCGCCTAGGTTTGACAAGTGGGCATATATTGATTCTACGTAACTGTTTGTATGTACCTAGTATGATATGTAATTCATACCAGTATCCTCACTTTCGAGAGAGGGATATGATTTTACATTCGTAAGCGATGTAGTTAACATCCACCTAAATCAAGTTATGATTGGGTCCGGTACATTAGATAACGATATATATGTATTAAGTCAAGCTCAGGTTTTCAATGTCCAGAACACACTTAAAAGAAAGTTTCCGGAATTAAATCAGGCTTTCTTATGGCATTGTAGACTAGGTCACATCAATGAAAGAAGGTTGACTAAGTTACATAGAGAAGGATATTTGAATCCGTTCGAATATCAATCTTATTCTACTTGTGAATCGTCTCATAGGAAAGATGATCAAGACTCCGTTTACTAGACACGGAGTAAGAGCAAGCGAGCTCTTGGGACTCGTACACAGTGACGTGTGCGGTCCAATGTCTACACATGCGAGAGGTGGTTATTCATACTTCATTACTTTTACGGATGATTTCTCTAGGTATGGCTATGTCTTCTTAATGAAGCACAAATCCGAGGCTTTTGAGAAATTCCAAGAATACAAGAATGAAGTGGAAAAATAAACAGGCAAAAGTATCAAGACACTAAGATCTGATCGAGGTGGTGAATACTTAAGTGCCGAGTTCCTGGGTTACTTAAAAGAGAATGGAATTCTCTCTCAGCTTACTCCTTCATACACACCACAACACAATAGTGTATCGGAAAGGAGGAATCGAACCCTATTGGATATGGTTCGTTCCATGATGAGTAACGTTGAGTTACCGCAATCTTTCTGGGGTTATGCGCTAGAATCAGCGGCATATCTTCTGAACAGGGCTCCTACCAAGACTGTGCCTACCACGCCATATCAGATATGGAGTGGAAAGAAACCCCATCTTTAGCATCTGAAGATATGGGGATGTCCAGCTTTTGTTAAAAAGAAGCATGTGGACAAGCTCGAGGCACGATCAGTACAGTGTAAGTTTGTGGGATATCCGAAGAATTCAAAAAGATATTATTTCTATTACGCAGAGGAACAAAAGGATTTTGTTTCTCGTAATGCCCATTTTCTAGAACATCAGTTTTTAGAAAAGGAAACAAATGGGAGCGAAATAGAACTGGAAGAAATTCCAGAACCACAGACTACAACTGAAAGTATGGTAGAACCAGAGGTTTCAGAAGAAAGGGATATACCGGCGCCTATCCGCAGGAGTAGTAGGCCGTCTCATCCGCCTGAGAGATACTACGGTTTTCTTATAGATGGGGATAGAGAGGATTGTGTCATTGATGAAGATGACCCTACTAGCTTCCAGCAAGCCATTCAGAGCGGTGACTCGGTAAAATGGCTGGATGCAATGCGGACCGAAATGGAGTCCATGTACACTAACAAAGTATGGACTTTGGACATTGCTCCAGATGGGGTAAAACCCGTAGGATGCAAATGGATCTTCAAAAAGAAGATTGGTGTAGATAGACAGGTTGAAACCTATAAGGCTAGACTTGTTGCAAAGGGTTTCCGTCAAAGACCTGGTTTGGACTATGACGAAACCTTTTCTCTAGTGGCTATGCTTAAATCCATTCGGGTCCTTCTTGCTATTGCTGCCTTCCACGATTATGAAATCTGGCAGATGGACGTAAAGACGACCTTTCTAAATGGTAATTTGGAAGAAAGCGTCTATATGGATCAGCAAGAGGGATTCATTTAGAGTGGGAGCAGCGGTAAAGTATGCAAGCTGCTTAAGTCCATTTATGGACTAAAGCAAGCATCGCGGAGTTGGAACATCTGTTTTGATGATGCTGTCAAAGAATTCGACTTTATCAAAAATCCAGATGAACCATGCATATACAGTAAGATTGTAGGGAGAGCTGTAGTATTCCTCGTCTTGTACGTGGATGACATTCTCCTAATAGGAAATGATATTCCTATGTTACAGTCAGTCAAAAGATTCTTATCACAGAAATTCTCCATGAAAGACCTGGGTGATGCCACCTACATTCTGGGGATCCGGATCTATCGTGATAGATCAAAAAGGATGTTGGGACTTTCGCAGTCCAGGTACATAGACACCATAGTGAAGAGATTCAGTATGGATGATTCTAAGCACGGTAACCTACCGGCTTGTCACGGAATCACCATCTCCAAAGAGATGTCTCCCAAGACTGATTTGGAAAGGGATCGCATGTCGATTATACCCTACGCTTCTGCGGTAGGCTCTATAATGTATGCGATGTTATGTACCAGACCAGATGTAGCATACGCATTGAGCGTAGTAAGCCGGTATCAAGCAAACCCAGGGGAGAAGCACTGGATAGCCGTAAAGAACATTCTCAAGTACCTGAGGAGGACTAAGGAGATGTTCTTGGTGTATGGCAGAAAAGCCCTCCAGATGGAGGCCTTTGCCGACTCCGGCTTCCAGAGTGACAAGGATGACTCCAAATCCATGTCGGGTTATGTCTTTACCCTCAATGGAGGGGCGGTCTATTGGAAGAGTTCCAAGAAGGAGACCGTTGCTGACTCAACAATGGAAGCGGAGTATATGGCTGCTTGCGAAGCCACAAAAGAAGCTGTCTGGATGAAGAAGTTCCTCACAGAACATCAGGTGGTTCCTACCAGTGTTAGTCCAATACCTCTGTATTGCGACAACAACGGCGCTACAGCTTTAGCGAAGGAACCCAGGTCCCATCAGAAGTCCAGACACATCTTAAGGTGGTATCACCTGATCAGGGAGATCGTCGATCGCCGGGAGATCGAGGTAAAAAGAGTAGAGACGGAGAATAACATTGCTGATCCATTCACAAAGGCCATTCCTCAGACGCAGTTCGAGAGGCTATTCGAGATGATAGGTCTACGATATGCCAGCTCATGGCTCTAGTGCAAGTGGGAGATTGTTAGTGTATATGCCCTAGGGGCCATTATTGTATCATACTAGGTTGTATATTACTTAATGGAAGCTTGGGATATTCACAGTTGTATATAACAGTCTTACTAAAAATGGTAGTATGCTACTTGGTTTATGTCTACTTTAATATGTGCATATGTTTCTTGTAACGTATCTCTTATACATATTAGTAGAGCCCATAGGATCTTTGCTTGATTACCAGCGTTGTGATGGCAGTCACACTAGTGGGGGCTGGGTAGTTTGTAAGCAACATCCTATACAGGTCCCTGGTCGTAGGATTATAGAGACAGGGCATCGATATTCCGAAGTAGACTAAGTGTGTATGCTTCTCATCCCAGTTGGGAGATGGTCTGTCCCACAGCCATCAGTACGTCGTACTGGAGATAGTATACAGGTGCTCGTTAGGTTACGGGTACACCGGACAGGACTCGCAGGGGAACTGTTGGTTGGTATTATACCCGTCGCCAGTTAATAGTTCCCAGGTGACATGAGTACAGCATAGTCCGCAGACTTGACACTGCTACTTCGCCTCGAGTGTGTCCCACTGTTCTTAGATTGCTACCCTACCACGGCTCAAATGAGTCATGCAAACAGGTAGCAGTTGGGTGCAGCCCCGAGCACTTGGAGGCAGTGACGGTTAGACAGGATTCGTCTCTCCCGGTATTTGGAGTTGATATCGCACTGTGTCAGAGAGCCATTATGCAAAGTCCCTGGCCAGGGCAAGCGAGATTTACTGGTAGGTTCCAGTAGTTTCTCAGGGTGTAATGGGCTACGCTCCGACACGACTTATACCGCTATTAGGTGACTGACGCTTGCCACCCCCTAGGCTTGATATGCGATAGTCTTGGACGAACAGACCGGACTGTACGGAGATTGTCACATCAGGCTCAGTAGGAGTTCGGATGGGTTTCCTCATCGGCTTTCTTATCGACATCTACCTGGGGACCGTTATGTACAGCTAGTACCGCTTGCAGTCTGTGGTTAAACCCACTGCCAGCACAGTGTCGAGTCTTTAGAGTCCCACACAGAGAGTTTCCCTACTCCAGGCAAAACGATATAGAGGTCGTATGGTTTTACGACAAGGGTTCGGACGCGTACGTGTGTTTACGCACGTACGACGTTCGGACAGTTTTTACTAGCCGGCTTTGGTTTAAGCCAGATTCTAGTATCGGGATATTGGATTTATACAGTCTAAAGTTTTTCCGTGTTTTCACGGATAGGAGGGGCGTTCTCGTAATTTGTCGGGAAGCTTCTAGAAAGATGATGACATGGAGGGTAAGGTGGCATTAGCATTTAATGAATTTGTGACTCACTTAGATGAATCATTCAAGTGAGTTAATGTAGCATTTATTGCTTAATGACTCACTTGATGATTCATTGTATCTATTTAGATGATAATGCATTTTGATTTATTTATTTTGAATTTCTTATGCTTCATTATATATTAGAGGTGAGAAGGATTTTCATTCATTCTCATGCTCACCTTCTCTCTCCTCAAGCTCTCTCTTGAAACCCTAATCCTCCCCTCTCATGTGTTGAGATCAAGGATTAGATAGACTAATATATCCATAACCTCACTCTATATCCCCTAGGTAGCTTAGATTAGCACTTTAAGCAACCTAGTTATCTCAAGTTAGAGATCAAGCTTGGCGTAGGAGCTCTCGGGTGGATCGTCTTTGACACGAGGAGGCCGTTGAGGTGCCGATGTTCCAAGGAGCCTTCGAGGAGTGGAGGACAGCGATGAAGACCCGAAGGACTTGTAACGTGAGGTATAACTTCGAATCCGAGTAGTTAAACCTTTCGTAGTTTGATAGTAACGGTTTAGATACGATTCATGCGCTCAAGTCCGTGTTACGAAGCTTTGATAATCGTTTTTCATATATTCCGCCTCCCTGCAAGTTCGTGGGGTGCGTGACATGGACTTTCAAATCCTAGGGGCTCTATCAACGTGCAATAGTGACCTGTATGGTCACCTAAAGCAGTACACGATGATAAAGATAAATCAGATAGCATACTATCATCTTGAGTAAGACTGTCCTACCGGCATAGGTCCTCTCTCAATCATTGCAATCACGTGCCTGTGATCCAATAATTGACTCTAAGGGCACTATCTCCAACAATCTCCCACTTGCACTCAAGGCTAATTATTGCGATGTCGCATACTCACAGCCCATGTGATACCGAACACCCAACTCCTCTACTAATCAGTCTCACAAAACCCGTTTACGAAACTAATGCGTTCGAGGAATAGCCTCAGTGAGTGGATCCGCTCTAATGTTTCTTTCTATGTCTCTCTTTATCTCAAGTTCGCGGAGAAAGCCATCTCCTGAAATGAGCAATACCTGTCTTAGAATATGTTCGGATGTCTGATGGGACCTAGTTCATAAATGAACTCCAAATCCAAACTTCTTAGATTGTATTGTCAACTGAACCTAATCAGTATCCTGCGCCATGCCTCTCTCAGTATCCGCCTGGACCACCAGTCCAAAATACTGCCCCTCATCAGAGGGAAAACTATAACTCTGACAGCCATCCTGTCATCCAGGTCACCTTGGAAGCCTGGAATGATAACCGTCTCCTAAAATAGGCTGTTGTTATCATATCCCTAGAACATGCACTTATGTTCTAAAACTGCTTCCGAATGTTTCTCCGGGATTGGATCAATATCAACTTATTGCATCTACTGCAAAAACAACATCTGGTGTGGTACTTGACATCTCATGATTGACTCAATTGCCTAAGCAAGTGATCTGCCAATCATGCGCATCCCTCACCACTTTAGTCTGTAAGATACCTTTAGAGAGGGTGACTCCCTCACCTGCAGGTATAATACCGTGCCAGGAGTTGTCCATTCTAAAAACAGCTTTAGAATGCTGTCTAAGTACCTAGATTGGGAAACTACCCAAATCTAGATTTAAAGCCATAGGTCTAGTAACCAGAATGTCCGATATAATATCCAAGTCCTATGTGGAGAAACCACTGTGTGACAAACAAAGTATAACCGACCGTAGTATAGGAATTTCACTTCCTACTCTGTGTATGTCATCCAAATACCAGGACATCACACCCTACTACCTTCTTAACAGATCCATTCCCTATTCTGATGAAGTCAAACCTATGACTGTCACATCAGAAATAGATGATCTATCTCCGCTACATCTGCTTTAGTCTCTTAATAGACATAAGCCACTTGTCCACCAATGCTTCCGCTGCTCCCACTGACTACGACAACCCTCTGGCAGAGTCATATAGACGTGCACTTCTAAAGCCAGTTCAGAACGACGCTATATTTATCCTCCTGCCAGGTCTCACAGTCTGGGACAACAGCAATGGCAAGTCTGGGTAAACAAGAACCTCCCTGTCACCGTCTTTGAGCATACCGAAGTTCCTCTCGAGTGCCTGAGGTTACCCACCTTATCTGCGGAGTGGCCAATGGAATGTCAAATCAGATTGAATCTTTAGGTTCTTATCAAATCTTCAGTAATCGTTTGCGGTTCTTGAATTACTTCCAGTTCTACCATACTCCCACTACTGTTTTCTGAAAAAATACATTTCTTTTAAAACTGTGGCGAGTCAAGAACAATATCACTATTGATCTTCCAGATGGTAGAAAGTTAACCCTCGTCATAGCCCGGGTCAACCCACAAACAGCCATTACAGAAATGTGCCTTGAATTATCCAGAGTCTGGTTTTAAGCATAAGCTGGACAACTCCCCGTACCTTAACAATGTCAAGATATGAACTGTTCTATATCCAATATAGAAACAGAGGCATTGATTTAATTAAACCAGATTCAAATCAAGCAGCTGTCTCCAGTGCATGTCAACTAAATGGAAAGAAGCCGATCAGCGTTACTCAACTTAGGAATGCTTCCAATTATGAGTAACCTGAAAGAGAAGCTTGTTCTCTTAATCATTACTATTAACTGAATACCATATACAAGTATCTACATCTTCGATCACCTTGAAGAATCCTGATACTTGCAACACCTAGTTCTCTACTTTATTCTTATACCTATAACTTCTCAAAATTCGGACCTTGCGTTTCTATGAAACACATGTCTAAGAACTAGAGAAGTCACAAGTAAATAGAATATGGTACGAGGACCAACCCCTCTGTCCTAATGGATACTGGACAACATACAATACTCTGTATAAGTCCCCTGAGTCCAATAACTCATTCGCTGTGTGTCGTAAGTTGAAAACTGTACTTATGGTTAAGAAGAATTACACCGCTGTTTAATGCTCCTTACCTAACCATCCACTGATATAGGTAAATGTCATAGACATAATTTCAAAAAGGTATATCTCACTCTATAAAAATAGACGTACAGATATATCAATTTGAAATTGGTGCATAACAGCGGATATTCAAAACCAAATATTTGCCGTCCGGCAAACAATCCAGGCGATTTCCTCAAATATCACCAATTACAACGAATTCCGATATAACGAGGACGATCACCCAATTCCCAATAACTTACTCCCACTCATCATCTGTAAAACCATACAGATGTGAGAATCATACCTGGTAAATACATACCCTGGAGCAAGGGTTTAATTGGGAAATCAGTTTTCCTTTAACAGTACACAGTGAAACTGAAACATTGAAATGTTTCGTAGGGATATCCTGGTATTTCTAGTAATGCCTCTTCCATTATCCAGATTCACAACTGTAACCGTATATTTCTATGTCATCTCTCCACATCCCTTCATATGTCTTTAGTCATTACCTTCTGCACACCCCTTTAGGCCAAATGGTTTTCTTCCTTCCCTACCGTTCGGCACCAGCCTATGGTTTGGAAGAAGACTATCCAATAAGCATAATGGGTGTACTATCCTAATCCTAGGAGCACTCGCAATGCGAGAGAAGGTGAAGATAAAAGACAACCGAATAAACCTTATTCCTATTTCTCCTGAACCAGAATCCATCCCTGAACTGGAACAAGTTCCTATCGAGTTCGTATATAACCATACGATGGAGTATCCAATAAACTGTGGATCTTCGTAGTGATATGGAGTGTTCTGGAGAAATACAAAGGTGAAGTAGGAGCGGTAATGAAATACTTGGTTTGGTCGTGAATAACAGTCGCAATTTACTTTGCCCTCCTTCTAATCCCTTTATTTGTCTTAACTTAATACCTTCTGTACACCACACTTAGGCTAATCGGTTTTCTTCATTCCCTACCGTTCGGCACCAGCCTAAGGTTTGGAAGAAGACTATCCAATAGGCGAAACGGGTGTACTATCCCCTAATCCAAGGAGCACTTGCAACCTGAAAGAAGGTAAAAGGAAAAGACAACTGAATAGTCCTATTCGTTTTCTCTAGAACCGGAAACCATCCTCGAATAAATTCCTTCGAGTTCATATATAACCATACGATGGTTTTATCCAATGGAAATGGACGTTCGTACTAATACGGGGTGTTCTAGAGAAAAGGGTAAAAGTAGGAGTGGCAATGAGGTATGCAACTCTGACAATCCAAAAGCCAGTGTTATAAGAAGGTTTGATTAATTTTGTTCACTGAGTCATAGTCTTAGGGTCGGGCCATGGTCGCTGCCAAAGAGAGAGAGAAAAGAAACACTCAGCGTGCACTCTAACCTAGATCAGAATGGTTACCAATTTATCTAATCAGGAAACCTCCCACTGTAACGTCAAATTCTTCTCCAAACCTGAAAGAAGAATTAGTTGGGATCACCCGAGGAGTAAACCAACTCATCAGTGGGAATCGGGATCCAACTATCATCGCATGATAACATGATGGAATCCACTCACGTTATCACACTCCAGAAGGTATGCGCATATCTGGCAAGTTTCAGTTTCTTTAGAAACTCCCGATGAGATTTTTGCCCCATGCTCTTATGACCTTGACGAAGGTCCACAAATCATAAGTCACATGTCAAGTTCTACCCGTCATTGTCCAGGTTAATTTGAACCCATCCGTACAAGCCCTTAACGAAGGTCAACAAGGTTATACGACTGTCCCAAACTAATGCATCTATCTATGCAGCAGAAAGGTAACAAGCAGCTACCATACACTATGCCTTGACAAAGGCCAACAAACATAGCATGAATACTACGTGCTACCCGTCTGAAATGACGGAGGGCTACGAATGGTTTCTGGCGAAAAACCTTTAACATAATGAACTTGATATCGTTGAAGGAACTGGATAGCTTTTATAAAAATATAGTGGCGAAAACCTTTGCTAAAAAGGTCACTCCCGGTGAAGGGATCTTGGCTCTTTCCCCGTAGAATGAGGTGCAGGATATTCCAACTGAATACCACGATGCAAAGCAAAAGTAATCGACTATAGTGAAGTTATTACCCTGATGCAAACTTCTGTCCAAGGGGTCACTCCCGGTGAAGGGATCTCGGCCCTTGCCTCGTCGACTGAGGTGCTGGATATTTATAACCGAATACCACTGTGCAAAACAAAAGAAAACGTCCTTGCAATAACAGCTTTCTGAAAAGTGGTTCCAACAACATCAGAACAGGTTTGTTTAGCTTGCATTTATCCGAATCAATGCAGTCCCATCAATTGATCACACTAATAAAGAACGAAAATAATGATGTACGTATATACTATCCGCATTCGCCACTGGGTCCCGTCATCACCCGTTAGGTTACTTAACTAACGACAGAGCGGGGACTGGACTAGCGCGGATGCAAAACATATACAACATCTACTAGTATATATATCAATATATAATATTCGCTCAAGGCGTGATAAAATGCAACATCACAGAAATGTAATAAGCATCAAAGAACAATATAGATATCTGGGATCCCCGGGTTTCATAGAGCCGCTACTGAAACCCGACGTTCCCCTGGTCGTGTGGATAGCCTGTGCAATGAAATCCTAGACCCCTACGGGCGCGGCAAGTTACCCGCCAAAACCTTAAGCGAGGCAGCCCCCTTCAGCAACGTGAATGGACCACCCAGCACTTTACGGAATCCGGTAACTTGGGCACCCCTCCTTGGGTCAACCTATACCCCCTACGAGTGCGGCGAATGGCCCGTCAATTCTAGAGTGAAGCCCCCTCCGTTTCAAAGCCATGAGATGTGGGCTCATTGCCCTCTAGAACCCGGCTATCCGTGCACCCCACCGCGGGGTAATCCTAGTACAGAAAGTAAAATTTGCATACAACGGGTACATCGAACTCAGCCCGGTCGTGCCCCAAAAGAATAATATACAAATAGGCAGTAATGGAAATCCACATGTCGGACGCTCGCCCCGCAATATCAAATGTACATATACAACCAAACTGTACTACTATTGCATCCAGGCTATCCACCACGACAAATCCGCAACATCACAGCACAACACAGAACATCAACGTGAATGTCACGTTCGCAAATCCGTCTAAAAGGGCTATAGCAGTTAGACAGGATTTACCGATCAAATGACATTCATGGTCGCAGATATAATGTAAATACTGTGAACTAACATGTTTAAAATTTTCGATTGACTAAATTTCCCGAAGTGGGCCCCAAGCACAACTGTAGCACTCAAAATAAATCTGGGCCCAAACAGAATATACCAAAAACCTATTTCCATGTCAGAAGCCCACTGTAAAAATTTGGTGCTGTGAACAGTTTAAATGGCGGCGGAACTGCGGCCAATGCATGGGTTTGGCCGCGGTTCCGCGGTGGAATAGTGCCATCAAGCTACCAAATTTTCACAGAATGCATAAAAAACCCTGCACGTATTTTTACAATGTACCAAATAATTTTTAGAGCACTGGAAAAATTCGACAGAAACTTGACATGGAAACGCGGTTTTTGGAAAATCCGTTCGATCAAACTTGTAAACACGTTAGAGCAAGCTAGACTAGGTTAATGGCGTGGCTCTGATACCAGTGTAAGTGCACGGCAGCGCCCCGCCGTCTGTACGAGGCCAAAATGCGGAATACAAGAACTTTTCTAAAAACTAGAACCGGCGCTACCGCGGACTTTTAAACCCGGATCGGGCCATTAATCTAATACTAGCTAACTAGAGAATGGGTAGAGAGAGATATACCGAGCGATCCGTGTCCTTCGGTCTTGGGCCTCCATCCCGATCTTCTCGCGGAATCTCCGGTCTTCATCTCCTCGTCGGAAAGGGCACCACATCGCCGAGTTCTTTTACGGGCTCCCACCACTGGACCGAGGCAAGTCGGGCACAAAGTAGGCGAGCCGACGTGTCCAAGAATGCTGTAGACTAAGTGTAGAATGGTTTGTCTCTAGGGGTTATTGAAGTTGCCATTTTAGAAGTGGGAAAGGAGATATACTTTGGAGATGAGCTAAGGGGTTTTTAGTGCAAACAAAAGAGATAAAAACCCCATCACAATTATTTTGACAGCCCCCTACAAGTGTGGCCGGCCCTTTGTTGTGAAGGGAGAGAGGGAACATTGCAAGAGAGAGAGAGAGAGATGATAATCATGAAGAATAATGATCACTACTAAATCCATATCAACTCCCATCACCATCTCATCACCAAAAGTCAAGCAATCATGAACAAAGAAGTCAAATGATGGTTGAACCATCATGAAGCAACAATTTACAAAGACCACCCTCTACAATACTAATTTGCACTTTTGCAAATAAGCCCTCCTCCACCAATTTTCAGCCAAGGAATGAAACAAAGGAAAATGGCCGAAACGGAATGCAAACTGGCAACTTCAAAAAACTGATCCCGTAATAAATTACAGGAAAACCTCGCGACTGTATATACATACCCGTATTTGTATTCCGACCGAATACAAATGCAATGAGACAAAATCTACACTGTACAATACTAGGATCCGGCTTAAACCAAAGCTCGCTAGTATTATCCGTCCAATCATGATCCGTGCAATACCGCACGTATATGATCGAACCCTGCCATATCTCCATATGGCCTCTACAGCGTTTCGCCCGAAACTTGAGAAACTGTCTTGTGGGGGACTTTAAAGACTCTTCAATACTTTGGCTGTGGATTTAACCACTAGCACGTCAGAGGTATTAGCCATACGTAACGGGCTACCAGGTATTGACCAAAAGGGACGTCGATGAGCGAACTCATCCTGACACCCTACTGAGCCTGTCAGTGACAATATCCGTACAGTCCGGTCCGTTCGTCTATGAGCATCACATGGCGGGCCTAGGGGGTTGGTAAAAGTCAGACCCCCAAAAGCGGTACAAGTCGTGTCGGAGTGTAACCCAGAACACCCTGAGATACTCTTGGAATACCTACCAGTAAATCTCCTTCCTTGGCCAAGGACTTCGTGTAATGGCTCTCCTAGACACATCGCGACCTCACCCCCAATACCGGGAGAGACGAACCTCTGCAGATCCACTCACTACCTCCATGTGGCTCGGGACTGTACCCAACTAAAACCTGTTTGCACGACTCCTTTGAGCCGTGGTAAGGTAGTAATCATAGTACAGTGGGAACTCACACGAGACAAATGACGATCTCAGGTCGATGAACTAACCTGTACACATGTCACCGTGGAACTGCTATCTGACGTCAGGTATAAGACCAACTAGAATGTTCCCGGCGAGTCCTGTCCGGTGTACTTACAACCCAATGAGCACCTGTATACATCTTAGGTGAACCAACTGACACCAGTGGCTTATGAGACCGGCCACCGCCCCTCGTTGGGGTCTCGACTGTATACACTAGTCTACTCTGGAGTATCGATGCCCTGTCTCGAAACTCCCACGACTAGGGATCTTTTAAGGATGTGCTTATAGACCCCAGCTCCCACGTATATGATCGCCATCATACTGCTGGCAGTCAAGCAAGAATCCTAGGGGCTCTATCAACGTGCAATAGTGACCTGTAAGGTCACCTAAAGCAGTACACAATGATAAAGATAAACTAGATAGCATACTATCATCTTGAGTAAGACTGTCCTACCGGCATAGGTCCTCTCTCAATCATTGCAATCACGTGCCTGTGATCCAATAATTGACTCTGAGGGAACTATCTCCAACAAGAAAGGTGAGGGGTCTCATTGACCAAGTCCCCATTTGCTTTCCCCCTCATTTTCTTCTTCATTTTCCTTCTCCCTTTCCCATGGCTGCCCTCATATCCCTCCTCCACTAAACCCTCACAAACACCCTGAATCCCACATTAAAACTTCATCTCCTCTACACAAAAAATATGCACAAGCCCACTACAAGCATTTTGGACTAAGAAAGCTAGGATTTTGGGCACTTGGGGCAACTCAAGAAAATTCTTGAGTTGCCAAATGAGGTATTTCCTTCACCCCTAGCATGGTATTTCATTCCCTTTAGCATCTTTACATGCTTAGTAGTGGTTCAGTGAAGTTTAGTGAACTTTGAAAATTCCAAGATGAGATTGTGAGGAATTCTATGAGTTGTGAAGTGTAATTGAGATTAGTAGAGACCCTAAAACCCCTTTAGTGTTAGAATTCTGGACAAAACCAGAGACTTAAAACCCAAACCCCAAACTTAGAAACCCCGATATCGGAAAATTGTGAGAATTATGATGGTATATAGGCATCTGCTATAACCCGGGTGACCTGAAAATTATTTAACAAACACAGAGAGATGTGCAGGCAAAGTGGAGCATACCCTTGAGACCCGAGCCCCTAACCCTCTGCCCTGGCCACAAATATATTCTTTCTCGCCGCAATTTGTGGCTAGAGCAGTGGTGTTGGGATCCGTGTATGTTCCATAGCTTTATTTGCAGTAAATAAAACCCCCCACATATGCTAAATTGGCTAATTTTACCAGATGGAAAATTTGGGATATGTTTCTCATGTTGCTGATTATATGTTTTCTGATTCTGAGAATTTGGTTTTTGTTTTTGGTTTGAATTCGGTCGTTAAACGTTTGTACATCAGCGACGAGGGATTAGGATTGATTTCGTATGCGTAAGCGATAGGTTCTGACCTATAAGCACCTCGCGTGTTGTCTTGGATTTAAATCGGGTCTTAATGCGATACGATATCTCGTGTGATATATATGTAGGTACCCCCCCTCACGTAGAATTCGGACGATGAAGAAGAGGATGGCGACATCGACATCGACAAGCAAGGATCAAGGTGAGTTGATATATATCTACGGGGGAAGTCGGGTGGATGGCGTATAGCACCCACGCAGTTTCATAGTATATAACGCGAATGCGTTATGATATATATAGATATATGCTTATATAGTATTATAAGATGTGTATACTTAGCTAGAAATGCTTTAATGGACTTTGGATGATAGTGTCGTTAGTTAATTTCCTAGTCGCGAACCCTAGAATAAGGTTTATCTACACGCTCGCACACACACGCTTACATTTTATTTTACTTGTGCTTATATGGGGATATATACATACATATATATATATATATATATATATATACATATGGGTATGTGAATATGTGTGTGTGTGTGTGTGTACTTGGATATGAGGATAGTATATGATATTTGGAGATAAGTCGATGAGATTGGGTGCGATGCCATGAGATCGGTGATATGACATGGTTCGTATTATGAGATACGCCATGATTATTATAGCGGGTCCTTAGGCGATGTGTTTTCATACACACGTATATATATGTAGATGGTATGAGTAGGTACTAGACTTTAGATCAGTACCCCAGTTCATGATATGATGATAAGGATACCAGATAAATGATGAGGTATATGTGATATTCGGCCCGTACCTGGATTGGGATGACGTACGATGGATTTACCGTACGAGCTATATATTGATGATAGATCAGCACTCTTGACTCGAGGATGTCATATTATATATTGTATCGTAGGTGATACTACTGAGGCGGGATCACCGACTATTATATTTATATATATCGACTCAGATTTAGGTGGTTTCCTAACCTTTTCGATTAGCCTGTTAGTTTAGTCATGTAGTTTACTTGTAGATGTTAGACTAGACTCGAGTACTACCTATTTCAAAACTAACGAATCGTGAGTATTTTAAAGACAGGCTAAGAGATTCTACGGATATTTTAAAGGACGCACCTTTTCTTAAAAACACCACAGCCCTTATTTTCTAAACACCACGATTCGTGTTATTTCAAATGGTAAGATAGTATGACTCGATCATATAAATGTATATTCTTTATTGCTGCATTTACCATTCATTTTCCGCATATTCTTATTATTCGCATCGCATTGCATGCTTATTTGTGTATTGTTATATTAAACCCATGTGATCAGGACACCAGCACCATTACCGATGATGAGTATGTCTATGAACACTTACTTGCCGGCTCACACACATCATCATCGGTAATTGCCATGTCACGTACACTTTAAAGAATATTAATTCATTGATATCACTTGTTAGCTGATAGTTTTGATATATTATTATGGTGCTAGATTAGATATTGCATTTATTTACGGTGTTATCTTATGCATGTATATCCATATATTCATTTACCATGCGATAGTATGGGCCAGTCCGGATTGCCGGAGCCCAGTATTCATTATTTATTTACATCGTGATTTATGATTTCGGATTTCCATGTGATTCTGGATTTAGAGAAACCGCAAAGATTTTATAAACTTATCATCTTTTTAAATGATAGAAAAAATGTGGTTTTCTCATGATATGATATGAGATATGTCCACCATGAGTTTTCTCGGCTCGTGAGCGATATCATACACCCGATTCGAGGAGTAGGAGGAACCGTCTGTGGGTGCATGGTGGACCCGGTGCGGTACCCCGGGGCAAGATGGTCGCAGATGATGGCGTTGAGCCTGGCAGAGGAGCACTACCGATCGATGATTTTATTATGACTCGACGGATATCCGGAGGATACCGATCGGAGTATGGGCCAGTCCGGATAGCCGGAGCCCTAGATACTGAGATTTGATGATACAGGCCAGTCCAGATTGCCGAACCCTGAGATATTGAGATATTGGGATTTATATATTTTGTGTCGATGCTAGACACTGATTTTTGTTGATTTCATTGATGATACTGCGATTTTTATACATAAATCTCACTGAGATAAGAAAACAGTTTTCTCATTTGGATGTATTCTGTTTTCATACATTCATACATCATATATATGATATGTTGCTACCTGAGGCACTGACACGAGAACTTGGTATTACACTTATGTATAGATATTTACCCTTGCCATTTTATCATGCTTCAGGCCTTATTATTTGAGGATATTACTGATTATATGACCTAGGATTGAGTCATACATGCGATTTCTGCTCTGTGATGTTTTCTACTCACGAGTTGGCAACTCACCCCCGTTGTGCCACAGTTTCTTGTAGGTTTTGCCGTACAGGTTTTTCTTGGCGGCTTTGCTGGCATACTGCTTCTTTTCGGGTGATTGCTTTAGTAGGTGGGTTCACTCGCATCGTGACCACCCTTGTACTTTATTATGTTCAGTTGTATCTAGTAACTTCATCAACCAGACTTGTATTTTATTTCAGACTTAGAAAACCAGTTGTTGTTATTTCGACCTTAGAGTCGCGCTTATATTATTATAGTTTTCTTGATGATTTTGAGTTCCTTTTGAGTTTTGATCCTCGCCTTTCGGCGTTATATATTATATTGCTTGCGTGGTTGTGACCGCCAATTGGTGAAGAGCTAGCTCCCGCTTGGGGATACCTTTATGAATATTATTCATGTTGTACCCCTTTTGGGGCCAGTACTTACAAAAGAAACTCTGTCGAAATTTTCAGAAAAGACTTGAGATTTTAAAAATACATACTTCGGCTTATGTTATTAAAACCACTTTCTTTTAAATAAGTTTTCTTCACTTCTTCCTTAAAATGGTTTAGATTTCTGGGATTTTTGGCTTACTTGAATTAGATGGGGTCCTATAGACTTCATATGATTCAAGTGCCAGTCATGTGCCATTTCGGGTCGTGACAAAGTTGGTATCAGAGCGCTAGGTTAACTTTGGTTCGAGTCTATGTTCGACTATGCGGAGCCTAGGGCATTTGTATATATTCGGAACCTAGGCTTGACCTTATGGAACTTAGACTAAGTCGAAGGGGTATTAGACCCGAACTTTCGTCGCGTAGGTTGACCTTGGTTGATGGAGTAGATGACTTAAGGAGAGTGACGTACCGTGTGTATGTTCCACGGCATACTTACGATACGCTACTCTAATTAAGAAGCCTTAGGATGTACATTTCCTTGCCCAGTATTATATTCATTCATACGATCTATACTCATCGATATCGATTTATGGTTTTGCTGCCATGATTACACGAGCAGAGAGAGAGAGCTACGACTAGAGTTGCGGTCAGCACGAGCTCATCACGGACGAGGACTGACCAGAGCATGATTCCAGGGCCTTATGATTTGCATGGATGCGTCATTTTATTTTGTTTTCACTCCATGAGCATTTGATGGATCGCTTTTACAAGATTTCTCGGACGTGCAGGTCAATACTAGAGGATTGGGCCACTGTTAGAGGCCAGCCAGAGTGTGATGACCGTCGATACACCGATTATTCTTGATGATTGAGGCATTGTTTAGCGTGCGGACGAATGATTCAGTTGTTGCTGCAAATAACAAGATATCGCCCCAGATTTTTGAAGCTAATGCCGCACGAGTTATACATAGAGATATGGTAGAAGATCGCTAGTCACCCAAGGAGGAATGACTAGGACATGTGATTCATTGCCTACCCCGATGCGAGGTCATCAGATTGATTGATTCCAGCTAGAGACGACTTCACGCAGGTACGTTAGGAGTCGAAGAAAAACGATCGAATGTCAGGAACCCATTTTTCCAAGTTTAAAGTATTCGGAAAAACATGCAAGTAATTCCGTGGACCCTCTAGAAGAATGAAACCCTAACTCGATATAATGACCATGAGAACGCTTTGAAACCTTAGGGTTTGCAGCAGTTCCGCGGTGCCATTAATGAGGCTTGGGTTTGCCCTTCTATGGCTGGTCCATAGGTAATATGGTATGTACTAGAATACTATTAAACTGTACTCAAGATGTTGAGATCTTAGGGGATTATGGAACTTTTACGAATCGATCAAAAGGTTCGACGTCATTCGGATATCATGTGATGGGACACATTACTTGGGAGACTCCAGATACGAGTATAGCCGTTGGAGCGCAGTCCATGCAGCCACGACGAGACGAGTCCAAATCAGTCGCCTTTAGAGAAAAGTGGAGTAAGAGGTTCGTACGAGATCGTGATGATAAGAAGTTCTACTCCGCTGACATCAGAGATGTGATACGCATGCAGAGGCGTTGTATATGGATATATCTTCCAGAAGGAGTCATGACGAGTATGCAGCCGTTCCAAAACAAGAAACAGATTTAGTAAAGGATGATAACTTCGGGGCAGATCGGCAGAAACGATATTTGGGTGAGACTTCGACAGAACTTTTCTGGAGTACTATACGAGGAGACTTGGACCCAGGAGCGGTCATATTGCGCACATCCAGTAGGCCAGAGTTCGGCATCGTCGACGAGACATGTTATGAGTGACCATGATAGTTGGCCAGAGATTTTTTGAGGATGTGCCAGAGCGGGACTATTTCCTCCACCTTTGATTTTGGTATTTTGGGCGATTTATTTGCATGATTGAGATTTTGGGCACCACAGTTGCACCTGACTTCGATTTGATGTCATTAGAGATGTTGATTTTGATTTCATGCCTATGGTATGCATGTGATTTGACTTATGCTTTCGGCATAGTTTTCATGCACTTTTAGTAACTTGATTTGATTTTGTGCATGCTGATGCACATGGTTGTGAGATTATATACCACGGTATACCTGATTTAGATTGAGATGTGCTGTATACCGTCGATTTCGATTGTGATACTCGATATTTGTTTTCGTGCACCTTGTGCACTTGGTTTGGATTCTTGCGCATACCTGGCGCGCTTGATACGATTTTGGTGTACGCCAGATGCACTAAATCGAGATTCTTCGTGCATATCAGATGCACCTGATATTGCTGGCAGGCACACCCGTTGCCTTTGAGAGGTGTTTCATGCACACCCGTTGCACTTAGATTTTATTTCTGTGCACATGTATTGCACATTCATGGATTTTGTTTTCCGTGTGCACCAGACGCACGTGGCATTCTTATGCACATTTTTGGATTGATTCTTATGGAGCAGTACGTTTTTATGCTATTTACTATTTGGTATGGTAGCTGAGCAGGACTAATCAGAGGACAGTACCTGAATATATTTTCCATGCATTGATAGTTATCGAAGGGATTTCTAAAAAGGATCTATAGTCTCAGTATTCACCTACGTGTTCGAGATGACACGAGACATTTAACAAAGGAAACCCTTCTAAATTATTTTTCAAAATGGCGGGACGTGTATGTTAAACAAAGGGTATATATATAGTTATTTTCTTCCAATAGACGTCCGCCACTGTGCCGCGATATGTGCATTGCACATTGATTGGAAAAGAGTTTGGCATGCATTTCTTTCAGATGTTTTAATGACGTTTACATGTATAGTTTGATGTATATCATGTTAGTTTTCGTATTGGGCTATGACATTGATGTTTTCGCCATAACTCCGATGATTGCGGGATGCTTGACGGAGTTTGGATTTTGGTTTACATACTCGTTTTCATGCCCATGCATTGCGCTACGATGTGTTTTATGTATTTATGATTTCAGACCCCGATGACTTGATCATTTTACTGAAATGTTTTAGTATTTGAGGGGTTTAAATTTAAATTCGGGGACCGAATTTCTTTAAGGGGGAAGACTGTAACATTTCAGAAAAATAAAATATTATTTTTGGGAATTTATAAAATTAAATAATAAATATTATGAATATTTTGGTAATGCGGTATAATTAAATAGCGATAAATTGGGAAATGTTTGGAAAATTGTAGGAATTACTAAAATGAGGGTGTTTTATTTGATTTAAACAAATTATGAATTTTTATAATTAATTATATACCATTTTAATGCTAATCGTGATTAAATATCACTAATCGTACATTAAGCTTGTTTTGTGCATATGACATGCACCAAGTCATTTTTCATATTTGCTACATTTTTCTACCATGGCTTTTCTTTTCTTTTGCTTGGTTTTATTTTAAAAAGAAATGAGAAGATAAGAAAAGAAAAGAAAAGAAAAAGGAAATGGTTAAAAAAATGAGTATGGGCAAGAGAGAGAAGAGAGAGAAAGGTGAGGGGTCTCATTGACCAAGTCCCCATTTGCTTTCCCCCTCATTTTCTTCTTCATTTTCCCTCTCCCTCTCCCATGGCTGCCCTCATATCCCTCCTCCACTAAACCCTCACAAACACCCTCAATCCCACATTAAAACTTCATCTCCTCTACACAAAAAATGTGCACAAGCCCACTATAAGCATTTTGAACCAAAAAAGCTAGGATTTTGGGCACTTGGGGGCAACTCAAGAAAATTCTTAAGTTGCCAAATGTGGTATTTCCTTCACCCCTAGCATAGTATTTCATTCCCTTTAGCATTTTTACATGCTTAGTAGTGGTTTAGTGAAGTTTAGTGAACTTTGAAAATTCCAAGATGAGGTTGTGAGGAATTCTCTGAGTTGTGAAGTGTAATTGAGATTAGTAGAGACCCTACAATCCCTTTAGTGTTAGAATTCTGGACAAAACCAGAGATTTAAACCCCAAACCCCAAACTTAGAAACCCCAATATCGGAAAATTGTGAGAATTGTGATGGTATATTGGCATCTGCTATAACCCGGGTGACCTGAAAATTATTTAGCAAATATAGAGAGATGTGCAGGTAAAGTGGAGCATACCCTTGAGACCCGAGCCCCTAACCCTCTACCCTGGCCGCAAATATATTCTTTCTCGCCGCAATTTGCGGCCAGAGCAGTGATGTTGGGATCCGTGTTTGTTCCATAGCTTTATTTGCAGTAAATAAGACCCCCCACATATGCTAAATTGGATAATTTTACCTGATGGAAAATTTGGGATAGATTTCTCATGTTGTTGATTATATGTTTTCCGATTCTGTGAACTTGGTTTTTGCATTTGATTTGAATTCGGTCGTTAAACGTTTGTAAGTCAGCGACGAGGGATTATGTTTGATTTCGTATGCGTAAGCGATAGGTTCTGACCTATAAGCACCTCGCGTGTTGTCTTGGATTTAAATCGGGATTTAATGCGATACGATATCTCGTGTGATATATATGTAGGTACCCCCCTCACATAGAATTCGGACGATGAAGAAGAGGATGGCGACATCGACATAGGCAAGTAAGGATCAAGATGAGTAGATATATATTTACGGAGGAAGTCGGTTGGATGGCGTGTAGCACTCCCGCAGTTTCGTAATATATAACGCGAATGCGTTATGATATATATAAATATATGCTTATATAGTATTATAAGATGTGTATACTTAGCTAGAAATGTTTTAGAGGACTTTGAATGATAGTGTCGTTAGTTAATTTCCTAGTCGCGAACCCTAGAATAAGGTTTACCAACACGCGCACACACACACGCTTACATTTTATTTTACTTGTGCGTATATGGGGATATATACATACATATATATATATATATACACATACATACTTACATACATATATATATACATATGGTTATGTGAATATGTATATTTGAATATGTATATATATATATGTATACATATATTTGGATATGAGGATAGTATATGATATTTGGAGATGAGTCGATGAGTTTGGGCGCGATGCCATGAGATCGGTGATATGACATGGTTCGTATTATGAGATACGACATGATTATTATAGCGGCTCCTTAGGCGATGTGTTTTCATACACACACATATATATGTAGATGGAATCAGTAGGTACTAGACTTTAGATCAGTACTCCAGTTCATGATATGATGATAAGGATACCAGATAAATGATGAGGTAAATGTGATATTCGAACTGTACCCAGATTGGGATGCCGTACGATGGATTTACCATACGAGCTATATATTGATGATAGATCAGCACTCTTGACTCGAGTATGTCATATTATATATTGTATCGTAGGTGATACTATTGAGGCGGGATCACTGACTATTATATTTATATATATCGACTTAGATTTAGGTGGTTTCCTTACCTTTTCGATTAGCCTGTTAGTTTAGTCATGTAGTTTACTTGTAGCTGATAGACTAGACTCGAGTCATACCTATTTCAAAACTAATGAATCATGAGTATTTTAAACACAGGCCAAGAGATTCTACGGATATTTCAAAGGATGTACCTTTTCTTAAAAACACCGTAGCCCTTATTTTCTAAACACCACGATTCGTGTTATTTCAAATGGCAAGACAGTATGACTCGATCATATAAATGTATATTCTTTATTACTGTGTTTACTATTCATTTTCCGCATATTTTTATTATTCGCATCGCATTGCATGCTTATTTGTGTATTGTTATATTAAACCCATATGATCAGGACACCGGCACCATTATCGATGATGAGTATGTCTACGAACACTTACTTGCCGGCTCACACACATCATCATCGGTAATTGCCATGTACGTACACTTTAGAGAATATTAATTTATTGATATCGTTTGTTAGCTGATAGTTTCGATATATTATTATGGTGCTAGATTAGATATTGCATTTATTTACTGTGTTATCTCGTGCATGTATATTCATATATTCATTTGCCATGCGATAGTATGGGCCAGTACGGATTGCCGAAGCTCAGTATTTATTATTTATTTACATCGTGATTTATGATTTCGGATTTCCATGAGATTTCTGGATTTAGAGAAACCGCAAAGATTTTATATACGTATCATCTTTTTAAACGATAGAAAAAATGTGGTTTTCTCATGATATGATATGACATCTGTCCACCATGAGTTTTCTCGGCTCGTAAGCAATATCATACATCCGATTCGAGGAGGGGAAGGAACCGTATGGGTGCATGGTGGACCCGATGCGGTACCCCGGGGCAAGATGGTCGCAGATGATGGCGTTGAGCCTGGCAGGGAAGCACTACCGACCGGTGATTTTATTGTGACTCGATGGATATTCGGTGGATACCGATCGAAGTATGGGCCAGTCCGGATAGCCGGAGCCCCAGATACTGAGATTTGATGATATAGGCCAGTCCGGAATGCCGGAGCCTGAGATATTGAGATATTGGGATTTATATATTTTGTGTCGATGCTAGACACTGATTTCTGTTGATTTCATTGATGATACTGCGATTTTTATACATAAATCTCACTGAGATAAGAAAACAGTTTTCTCATTTAGATGTATTCTGTTTTCATGCATTCATACATCATATATATGATATGCTGCTACCTGAGGCACTGAAACGAGCACTTGGTATTACACTTATGTATAGATGTTTACCCTTGCCATTTTATCATGCTTCAGGCCTTATTATTTGAGGATATTACTGATCGTATGACCGAGGATTGAGTCATACATGCGATTTCTTCTCTGTAATGTTTTCTACTCACGAGTTGGCAACTCACCCCCGTTGTGCCACAGTTTCTTGCAACTTTTGCCGTACAGGTTTTTCTTGGCGGCTTTGCTGGCATACTGCTTCTTTCCGGGTGATTGCTTTGGCAGGTGGGTTCACTCGCATCGTGACCACCCTTGTACTTTATTATATCCAGTTGTTTCTAGTAACTCCATCAACCAGACTTGTATTTTATTTCAGACTTAGAAAACCAGTTGTTGTTATTTCGACCTTAGAGTCGCGCTTGTATTATTATGGTTTTCTTGATGATTTTGAGTTCCTTTTGAGTTTTGATCCTCGACCTTCGGCGTTGTATATTATATTTCTTGCATGGTTGTGAACGCCAATTGGCGAAGAGCAAGCTCCCGCTTGGGGATGCCTTTATGTATATTATTCATGTTGTACCTCTTTTGGGGCCAGTATTTACAAAGGAAACTCTGCCGAAATTTTCAGAAAAGACTTGAGATTTTAAAAATGCATAGTTCGGCTTATGTTATTAAAACCACTTGTTTTTAAATAAGTTTTCTTCACTTCTTCCTTAAAATGGTTTAGATTTCTGGGATTTTTGGCTTACTTGAATTAGATGGGGTCTTATAGATTGCATATGATTCAAGTGCCTATCACGTGCCATTTCGGGTTGTGACATGGTGTCTATGTAAAAGTTGAGACTTTCAAAGCTAAACTTATAGCAAAAGGTTTTCGTCAACGACCAGGTGTGGATTATGATTAAACCTTTTCTCCAGTGGCTACGCTTAAGTCCATCCGGATCCTACTTGCCATCGCTGCATACCATGACTACGAAATCTGGCAGATGGACATCAAGACCGCTTTTCTAAATGATGATTTAGAAGAGAGCGTGTACATGACACAGCCAGAGGGCTTCGTGGACAGTGGGGGCAGCGGAAAGGTGTGCAAGCTGCTTAAATCAATCTACGGGTTAAAGCAGGCATCGCCGAATTGGAACATCTGTTTTGATATGGCAGTCAAAGAGTTTTACTTCATCAAAAACGTAGATGAACCTTGTAGATACAAGAAGGTTGTAGAGAGTAAGGTTGGCTTCTTCGTATTGTACGTGGAAGACATGCTCTTGATAGGAAATTATGTTCCTATGCTACACTCGGTCAGGCTTTTCTTATCACAAAGGTTCTCCATGAAGGATCTGGGTGATGCCTCCTACATCCTGGGGATTAAGATCTATAGAGATAGATCTAAATGGATTTTGGGATTGTCCCAATCCAGATACATTGACACCATATTAAAGAGGTTTAGTATGGAAGATTCTAAGCGTGGTAATTTACCCACGATCTCAGGAATCACTCTCTCCAAAGAGATGTCTCCCAAGACTGATTTGGAGAGGGCTCGTATGCAAGGGATACCCTATGCTTCGGCGGTAAGCTCTATCATATATGCGATGTTGTGTACCCGACCAGATGTAGCTTACTTACTAGGTGTAGTGAGCAGGTATCAATCGGATCCTGGGGAGAATCACCGGACAGCTGTGAAGAACATTCTTAAGTACTTGAGAAGGACTAAAGAAATATTCTTGGTGTATAGTAACAGTGAACTCAAAGTGGAGTCCTTTACCGATTCGAGCTTCCAGAGTGATAAGGACGACAGTAAGTCAGTCTCGGGTTTTTATCTTCACCCTCAATGGAGGGGCGGTATGTTGGAAGAGCTCCAAGCAAGATACCGTGGCAGACTCGACGATGGAGGCTGAATACATCGCTGCCAACGATGCTGCCAAAAAGGCTGTCTGGATGAAGAATTTCATAACTGAACTTGGAGTTGTTCCATCCATTGAGCATCCAATACCTTTGTATTGTGATAACAATGGAGTTGTGGCTTTTGCCTAGGAACCCCGGTCCCATCAGTGATCCAGACATATTCTTAGGCGGTATCACCTGATCAGGGAGATAGTTGATCTCTGGGAGATCAAGGTTAGGAGAGTTGACACGAAGAATAACACGATGGATCCACTCATGAAGGCTATTTGAGAGACTTTTCGGGATGTTAGGTATGAGATACTACAACATTGGCCTTAGTGCAAGTGGGAGATTGTTAGTTATATGTATGTCCTAGAGGCCATTATTGTACATGATTATATATTATAGTGGATGCTTGGACATATATAGAGAGGACTTTCTTGCTCGACATGATAGTATGCTATCCGGTTACTCTTTATCTTAACATGTACACTTGTATCATTATATTGTCTCTCCGTTACATGTTGATAAAATCCTTAGGATGTGTACTTGACTACCAGGACTATGATGCAGATTATACTAGTGGGGCCAGGGTAGTCCACAAATTCATCCTTTAATTGTTCCTAGTCATGGGAGTATCGAGGCAGGGCATCAATATTCCAGAGTAGACTAGTGTGTACGTTTCTTGACCCTGTATGGGGTGATGGATGATCCCACATCCATTAGTGTTTGACATGAAAGATTGTACATAGGTGCTCATTGGAGAATGGGTACACCGAACAGGACTCGTCGAGAACTCCTAGATGGTATTATACCTAACGTCAGATAGCAGTTCACTGGTGACACTGGTACAGGTTAGTCTGTAGACCCGAGATCGTCATAAAGTCTTGTATGATTCCCACCATGCTTTGATTTCCTCCCTACCACGCTCAAGAGAGCGTGCAAAGAGGTGGATTTTGGGTACAGTTCCGAGTCACATGGAGGCAATGAGCGATTGAAGCGGTTTCGTCTCTCCCGGTATTGGGGTTGATGTTGCGCTATGCTTGATTGGTTATAACAGGAAGTCCCTGGCCAGGGCTGATGATGAGATTTACTTGTAAGTGTTATCAGTAGTTTCTCGACCCGATATGAGCCTTACATCGGTAGGACTTATCAAGTTATTGGGATCTGACGTTTACCACCCCCAGACTCAATATGCGACATATCAGACGAAGAGACCGGACTGTACGGTAGTGTTACTTACTGGATTCACGGGAGTATGGACAAGCTTGCTTATTGATCTTCTGATCGCTCAATACCCGGGTAGCCGTTACGTCCAGCTAGTATCGCTGACGGCTTGTGGGTGACTGATATGATCATTACCTACTGCTGGCATATTGACGAGTCTTTAGAGTTCTACACAGAGGTTTCCTGGCTCAAGCGAAACGAAGTAGGGCACATATGTGATATGTGCTAGACCGAGATTGATACTTGTATATGATACAGTATTCTAATCTCGCGATATAGGTTATATGTGATATAACCGAATTATTGAATCAAGTGTTGATTCAATAATTTGTTGTATGTATATTTGATATATATATAAATGATATTAGTCCGTTGTATGTGATATAGCCGAATTATTAAATCAACTGTTTATTTAATAATTTAATATATAATTATATATTTGATATATTTATATATATTAACTAATATTACCTCACTTAAGAATTTCTCTTCTCTAAATACATATAAATATATATGTGATATATATTAATGTATTTGTTTTTGTCATTCTAGATGATACATTGGACTTGGGTTTATGAGACTCATACCTAACTAAAGATAATTTGGGTGTTTAATTATTAAGGGAAAAATCAAAATTAGGTGGAAATTAGCATGGCTAAAGATCCTTGTGGAAACATGTAGAAGCCTTGACTTAATGTTAGTTATATATGCCCTGGAGGCCATTATTGTACATATGATGTTTATTATAGTGGAAGCTTGGATATATATAGAGAGGACTTTTTTGCTCGACATGATAGTATACTATCTGGTTTCACTTTGTCTTAACATGTTGACTTGTATTGGTTTACTGTCTTGCTCTCACATGTTGATAAAGCCCTTAGGATATGTACTCGACTACTAGGACTATGATGCAGATAATACTAGTGGGGCCAGGGTAGTCTAAGAGTACATCCTATAACTGTTCCTAGTCAAGGGTGTATCGAGACAGGGCATCGAAACTCCAGAGTAGACTAGCGTATACGCATATGATGGGCGATGCATGATCCCATATCCATTGGTGTTTGACATCAAAGATGGTGTACGGGTGCTCAGTGGAGACTGGATACACTGAACGGACTCGCCGAGAACTCCTAGATGGTATTATACCTATCGTCAAATAGCAGTTCTCTGGTGACACTGGTACAGGTTAGTCTGTAGACCCGAGATCGTCATAGAGTCTTGTGTGATTCCCACTGTGCTTTGATTTCCACCTTACCACGTTTATGAGAACGTGCAAAATGGTGGTTTTTGGGTACAGTCCCGAATCACATGGAGGCAATGAGCGATAGGAGGGGTTTCGTCTCTCCCGGTATTGGGGTTGATATTGCGCTATGTTGATTGGCTATAACTGGAAGTTCCTGGCCAGGGCTGATATGGAGATCTACTGGTAAGTGTTATCAGTAGTTTCTCGACCCGTTATGAGCCTTACATCGACACGACTTATCGGTTACTGGGGTCTGACGTTTACCACCCCTAGACTGGATATGCGACATATCAGACGAAGAGACCGGACTTTATGGGAGTGTTACTGATTGGATTCACAGGAGTATGTACAGGTTTTCTTGTTGATCTTCTGATCGCTCAATACCCGGGTGGCTGTTACGTTTAGCTGACCGCTTGCAGCTTGTGGGTGTTTGATATGATCATCGCCTATTGCCGGTGTATTGACGATTCTTTAGAGTCCTACACAGAGGTTTCTTGGCTCAGGAAAAACGGAGTAGGAGCACATATGTGATATGTGAGGGACCGAGAATAATACGTGTATGTGATACCGTATTCGATTCTCGTGATATGTGATATCGGCCGGGTATATGTGATATAGCCGGGTCATCGGATCAAGTGTTGATTCGATGAACTGATACAGATTATATTAGTCGGTTATATGTTATATAGCCGGGTTATTAAATCAAGTGTTGGTTTAATAATTTAATGTATAATTATATATGTGATATATTACATTACATTAACTAATATAAGCTCACTTAAATGTTTCTTTTTCTCACTTGATGATACATTGATATATATGTGATATATGTTAATTGTATTATTTTCTTTTGTTACATTATATATTATATATGTGATATATAATATTGTAACATATTAGGGTTACAAATGCAACTAGGGTTTAGAGATTAAACCATGCTAGGGTTTAAATTTTGGGTTAACATTTTCTTTTAGGTTTAATTCTTATTTGGATGGATAAGTTTTGGAGAAGCTTCATGTTGCTTTGACAAAGTCCACCCTCTTTGTTTTATCCGTGATATTTGTTAACCTAATCTTTTAACCCTAGCCTATGGTTAATTCTCTACAAGGGTTAAGCATGACATGCTTAATCCTTGGTTGCATTTTAACCTCAACAATAATTCATTTTTCATTCATCACAACTTCATCTTCTTCTTCCTCTCTCCAAAAGCTTTCTAGCTTTTTATTTTGTGATGATTGTGTGTGAGAAAAAGAAAACAAAAGAGAGCAAAATTCCTACTTCATCATCCTCGTCTATTCTAACAACTTAGATTAGGGTGTTTGCTTTACTAAAACCTCATTAGTGAAGAGAGAGCTTAGATTTGTGATTCCTCAAGGTAGATCATCTTGGATTGTGAAGTCTTCAAACAAGAATGTCTCATGCACCTCATGGAGCCACTCTAGAGTCCGGGAGCTTGATGATCACAATGAAGGGACCTCAACACGGAGCTTATGAAGCGAAGGAACGGACTACAAAGGTTGTAATCCCTAACTCTTAGATGTTAAGTTGTTAACATATAGTTTAAGTTTGATTCTCTAGTTAAAGATCTGGGGTTAGGGTTATCTAGAATGGCAAAATTTTAAACTTGGCATGGATGATGCCTTCCGAAACCTTGCTGTTGTTGTAGGTAAGCCAACAGTTGTATCATAGTCTAGCTAAAGAATTAGACGGATAAGTGTAGGATTACGAAACCGAAACAACCGATGTAAAACCCTAGTTTCTGTAAATTTTTCCAGAGTGTCAAATTTTTTTTCAAACAGTTGCAGAATGATGTATGTGATACTATATGAACACCGTACAAATTTTAGCCCATTCCCTCGGAAATTGGCCAAGATCACCATGCCCAAAACCGGCAAGATCGGACCCCTTAGGGCTGAAATTTGCACAGTGTTTAAGACTCAGGGTGTAAGATTTCAAAATAATAAAATATTATTTTTGGGAATTTTTATAATTTAATATTATTTTATTGATTATTTTAATATTAAATTTATAATTAAATACCGATAAATGGGAAAATTTTTAAAAAATTATGGAAAATTCATAAATAATGTATTCTATGGAATTATGTCATTTTAAAGTTTTTATGAGCATTTATTTGCTAATTTAGTGCTAATCACGATTAAAAATCGCTAATCGGATTTTTGGCTTTTCGTGCAAACATGCACATATTATTTTTGGACCTGTGTTACATTTTTCCTACCATGGGTGTTTTGGGTATACTATTTGAGAGAAGGATTAGTAAAAGAAAAAGAAAAAGTAAGGAATGATGATGAGAGAGAGAGAGGGTAGGTATAGGTTAACCTTCTCATTACACCCTCCCATTTCTCTCTCCCCTCATTGAGCTGCTGCTGCTCCTGCCCTTCCTCCCTCTTCCTCCTCCTTCTAATCCCCTAAAATACCATTAAAACAAACCCAAAACCCCAATTCCATTTCACAAAAAGTGTGCACAAGCTCACAAGCTATAGAATGGACCAAGAAAGTTGATATTTTGGTGCTGTAGGAGGATTCAAGAGTCTCTATTGAGGTATTTCCTTCACAATTAGTGTTGTAATTTTTGTGCTTAAGTCTCAATTCAAGTTTCATATCGATATCGTGTGATTTTGGGCACTTTGGACAAACCTAGAGAGAGTTAAGGTTAAATTGAATGGTGTTAGTGTAGTTAAGCCCTATTGGTGACCCTTGAACTCCCCTTGGTGCTATAAACCCAGATCCGTCACATTACGAAACCTGGAACCCAAAACAGAACAGTTTCATGTCGGTTTGTGAGTGTATATAGCGTGCAGGTGAATTTGGAGTGATCCGGGGTCAATACAAGGAAAATAAACAACACCAGGAGCCTAGAGAGACCGCCAGGAGACCACCATAGGCAGACGAGCACCCAATTCCCTACCTGGGCCGGCCAGGCCGGTTTTCCCTGTTGAGGGGATCGGCCATTTGGTGATGGTGCGGGTCCAGGCTTCTACTGTAGGTCACATGCACCCTATACATCACTCTAGACTTGTTTTTTTGCCTTTGTTTGGCCTGAGACGAAATCTGGGATCATTTTCTTGTGTTGCTGCTTTGAATTTAGTTTTGGTTTTGCGTATTTTGATTTCCAGATTTTGGTATTTGTGCGTTATCTCGATCGTGTGACGTTTGTACGTCTATATCGAGTGATTTCGGGTTGTTTTGCGAAGGCTAACCATAGGTTCTAACCTATAGGCCTTTTAGCGTATTGTGTTGGTTTTCGCGTGTCGTTTTAAGTTTTGATTTGGTTTTGATGCGATGCGATACGTGTGATATGTAGGTACCCCCACGGCGATCCGAGATGATGAAGAAGATGAAGGCGACATCGACACCGACACGCAGGATACAGGTGAGTAGATTATATCTACAGGAGGAAGTCGGGTGGATGGCGTATAGCACCTCCGCAGTCCGATATTAGTATTGCATATATATATACTCATGATAGCTTATATTGTCGTGGATATTTGAGGTGTGTTAGGTGTACTATAGATAGATTAGGGGTAGAAGTAAACTAATGCAGTTTCTAGTCGCGAACCCTAGAACAGGTTTACACCCACACGCACACACGTACTTATTGCTATACTTGTACCTTGATGATGAGGATAGTGGATGACATTCGAGATGAGTTGATGATTTGGGCTTAGTGCCATGATATCGGTGATATGATGTGATTCGTATTTGGGATACGACATGTGGTTTTAGCGGGCCTATAGACGTGTGTTTCACACACGCACTTATATTTATATGGATGGTATCGATTTGTACTAGATTTAGATCAGTACCCCAGATCATGGGATATGATGATGAGGATACCAGATAATTGATGAGACAATTGTGATATTGACCCGTACCCAGTTATTGGGATGCCGTATGACGATTTACCGTATGAGCTTTATATTGATGATGGATCCGAACTCATGACTCGAGGACATCATATGATATATTGTATCGTACGCGATACTATTGAGGCGAGATCACCGACTATATATATATATATCAACTCAGATGTAGGTGGTTTCCATACCCCTCCTGCTTAGCTTGTTAGTTAGGTCTGTAGATTCCTTAGTAGACATTAGAGTAGACCCGAGACATACCTATTTCAAATCTAATGAACCGGGAATACTTTAAAGATAGGCAAAAAGGGATTCTACAGATAATTTCAAAAGGCGCATTTTTCTTAAAAACACCGTAGCCCTTATTTTACTAAAAACCCCGACTCGTCTTATTTCAAAAGGTAAAACTGCATGACACTTAAATACTGATGTAGATTCTTCACTATTGCGTTGATTATTTGATTCCGCATATTCATTTTATTTGCATCGCATTACTTGTGTTTATTGTTATATTACCATCATGCTGTTAGAACACCGGCACCATTATCGATGATGCGTATGTTCCACGTACACTATTTGCCGGCTCACACACTTCATCATCGATAATTGCCATCTCACTACACTGTAGTACTGTTGCATTCATGATATGATTCCTTGCATGGTATACTCGTGTACCTAAATAGCGTACACCCATACCTGTGCACATATTTATTGTACATTCATACTCGTGTATCTACATAGCGTACACTCATACTTGTGCACATACCTATTGTACATTCATGTTCGTGTACTCACATATTGTACACTCCTACTCGTGCACCTACCTGCTGCACACTTATACTTGTACACTTACATATTGCGCATATATAGATGATTCTGGCTTGACTCGCAGATTGGGAACCGCAGGATACTTTTAAAAACGGATTCATTTTAAAGAAGCGGTCTTCCCTAATTATGTGCATATTGCTACTCCATGTTGCATGATATACTGATATGCTTACATTTTGATTATATATCGCATACATCATGCTTTTTGACTATACGCATTGAGATATGTTGTTTCCATGATATTTCTGGATTTCGGAACCGTGGGTATTTTAAAAGAGAGTATATATTGTTTTAAAAACCCGGTTACCCTTGATATGATATTTTAGTGCGTCCACCATGTGTTTTCTCGGTTCTGAGAGTGGCATGTGAAACCCAATTCGAGGAGCGGTAGGCACCGTCTGCGGGTACATGGTGGACCCGGTGAGGTACTCCAGGGCAAGATGACTCGTATATGTTAGACGGTGAGCCTGGCAGGGGAGTACTACCTACCGGTGATAGTATTTGGACTCGGCGGTTATCGTAGGGATACCGACCGGAGTTATGTACGTATGGATACGTCGGAATTCGAGGGTCGAAGCTGGGCACTCGGGTATTCGAGATAGCGTATGATACGTACCTATCAGTGCCAGTCATAGTGACAGCGCCTGATAGATGAGGATTTACGTGCCGATGCTAGGCACAGGTTTCATGATGTTTTCGAGTGTCGATGCTAGGCACTCAGGTTCTATGATTTGATTTATATCCTCATACTTCCATGCATATGCTTTAAGATATTTACATGCATGATGCTTATTGTCATTGGGTGACAGGTGGACGGGATCCACATACATACAGACATTGATCACATAGTTAGATGATATCCACATACATATAGACTTTGATTACATTGATCATACTTCTTATGTGTATATAACAGTGGATGAGGATGCTGTTATATATACCCTTACACTAATATTAGTAGAATGGGACGCTAATATATGTGTATTGATATCAGTTTAGATACTTCATCATACTTATTCATGCAGACATACCTCATCCTATGATATGTTATTACCTGAGGCACTAGCATGAGCACTTGGCACTACATACATGTTTAGATGTTATATTGCCACCTTACCATGCTTCAGACTTATTTATTTAAGGTTTATATATATCTGATCGTTTTGACCTAGGATTAGGTCATGCATGCGATTTCTACTTGTAGATATCTTCTATTCACGAGTTGGCAGCTCACCCCCGTTGTGCCACAGTTCTTGCAGGTTTTTTCCGTACAGGTTTCAATGCGGATTTTCTGGCACATTGCTTTCATATGGGTGACTTTCTTGGGTAGGTGGGTTCTTTTGTATCAGAACCACCATTGTACATGTATTATTCAGTTGTATCTAGTAATTCCATCAACCAAAAACTTGTATATTGTTTCAGACTTAGAAACTAGTTATGTATTATTTCGACCTTAGAGTCGCGCGTTGTAGTATTACGCTTTTCTTGCTATTTGAGTTTTCCTTTGAGTTTTGATCCTCGCCCTTCGGCGTTGTATATTATATTGCTTGCATGGCTATGACCATCGATTGACAAAGAGCTAGCTCCCGCTTGGGGGTGCATTTTATCATTTCATATCTATTATTTATGTTGTACCCCGTTCGGGGCCAGTATTTACAAAGGAAACTCTGCCGAAATTTTCAGAAAAGATATGTGATTTTTAAAATGCATATTCGGCTTAGTTATTTAAAAACTTTGATTTTCAAACATGTTTTCTTCACTTTTAAAAGCTATTTTCCTACTTCTTAAAAACCAGTTTTCTCTATTTACTCCTTAAAATGGTTTTTGATTTCTGGGCTTTTGGCTTACTTGGATCAGATGGGGTCCTATAGACTTCATATGATTCAAGTGCCAGTCACGTGCTCTTTTGGGTCGTGACAAAGTTGGCATCAGAGCGCTAGGTTAATCTTGGTTCGAGTCTAAGTTTGACTATGTGGAGCCTAGAGCGTCTATATATATACGGAACTTAGGCTTGACCTTACGGAACTTAGACTTAGTCGAGGGGGTATTATACCCGAACTTTCGTCGCGTAGGATGACCCTTGGTTGATGAAGTAGGTAGCTTGAGTAGAGTGACGTACCGTACGTATGTTCCGCGGCATATTTACGATACGCTACTTCGCTTAAGAAACCTTAGGATGTAGATTTCCTTGCACAGTGTTATATTCTTTCCTATGATCTATCTTCATCGATACTGGTTATGATTTTTTTTTGCTGCCACGATTACACGGGCAGAGAGAGTGCTATGGCTAGAGTTGCATCAGCATGAGCTCGTCGTGGACGAGGACTGACCAGGGCGTGATTCCAGAGACATACGATTGCTTATAGAGGCATCGTTTTATTGTGTTTCCGCGCCATGAGCGTTTGACAGATCGCTTTTATGAGATTTCTCGGACGTGCAGATCAGCACCAGAGGATCGGGCTACTACTAGAGGCCAGCCAGGATATCATGATCATTGATATATCGCTTATTCAGGACGATTGAGGCGCTGTTCAGCGTACAGACGAATGAGCCAGTTGCTGCTGCACATGACGAGATATCACCCAGATGATTGGAGCTACTGCAGCTTGAGCATATACTTAGAGATATGATGGTGAGTCACTAGTCACCCAAGGATGAATGACTAGGACATGCGGTTTGTTCGCCTACCTCGATGCGAGGTCATCAGATAGATTGATTCCAGCTAGAGAAGACTTCACGCAGATTCGTTGAGAGTCGATAGAGACGATCGAATGTCAGGAGCCCATTTTCCAAGTTTAAAGTATTCGGAAAGACATGCAAGCGAGTCTATGGACCCTCTAGAAGAATGAAACCCTAACTCGACATAATGACCGTGTGAAAGCCTTTGAACCTTAAGGTTTGCGGCAGTTCTGCGGCGCCATTAGTGAGGCTTGGGTTTGCCCTTCTAGGCTGGACCACCGATGCTGTGGTATGTACTCGATACTATTAAACTGTACCCAAGATGTTGAGCTCTTGGGGGATTATAAGGTTCTGACGAGTCGATCGGATAGTTCGACATCATTCGGACATCATGTGATGGGACACATTGCTTGGGAGACTCCAGATTCGAGTATAGCCATTGGAGCGCCGTCCATGCAGCCACGATGAAATGAGTCCGAAGCAACCGACAACAGAGAAAAGTGGAGTACGAGATTCGTATGAGCTCGTGATGAGAGGACGTTCCACTCCGCTGACATCAGAGATGTGATACGTACACAGAGGCGTTGTATATGGATATACCTTCCAGAAGGAGTTGTGAGGAGTATGCAGCCGTTTCGGAATAAGAGCCAGATATAGTGAAGGTGGTAAATTCCGGGAAATTCGGTAGAAACGAGATTTGAGAGAAACCTCGACAGTACTTTTCTGGAATACAATACGAGAAGACTTGGACCCAGGAGTGGTCATATTGCGTGCACCCAACAGGCTAGAGTTCGGCATCGTCGACGAGATAGTTGACCAGGTTCGGATAGAGGACCTCACCCAGATGCGTTGTGAATTGGTCAAGAACGGACGGGTATTGAGTATATCTCCGCAGGA
This sequence comes from Agapanthus africanus, assembly GCA_030015575.1. NCBI lineage: Eukaryota > Viridiplantae > Streptophyta > Magnoliopsida > Asparagales > Amaryllidaceae > Agapanthus > Agapanthus africanus. Next base: position 428,234,076 of record CM057340.1, read on the forward strand.
TGGGATGAGTTCTAGAGGATGTGTTCGGCTAGATATCTTCCACAGGGTGATGAAGAAACTAAGTTCGCGATTTTGAGTCCGTGTGAGAGACTTCGGATGGACCGTAGCCGAGAACATTTGCAGTGCGCAGATAGAGACGTGACGTCGAAATGGACGATGATACAGACAAGCGGGACACGAGGTTCGTACGAGGTGCTGATGAGCTGTTGTTACTCCCCGTTAAGATTAAAAGCCGGAGATGTCCACAGAGGCGTTGGGATGCGACCAGTTTCCGAGAAAATGCTGTGTTGAGGACACAGATGTCCATCGAGCGAGAAGGGATTATGCAAGAGTACCAGCCTCCGAGCATATCGGCATAGGCAAGATCGGAAGAGACGTTCAGCGGGATTCCTTCCAGGACACTGCTGCAATGTGATCGCACCCAGGATCAGATGTGTCACGTGTATTCAGAGAGCCAGAGGCCGACGCCAGTGACGTGCTGCTTTACGAATGGTCGCGATGATTGACCGAGAGATGACCAGAGAAGTGCCAGAATGGAATCGTCCCCGTTAGCACACTTGACAGGGCCGATGAGCCGATGGATTGCGAGATTGGTAATCCACAGAGAAGATAAGGACCCAGAGACAGAGGACGCCAGACCGCAAGCAAGAGGCAAGTAGATATCTTGCGCTACTAGCATTGGATGCATCGACACCTTCTGGACTTTGAAGGAGGATATACCGATGACGATATTTATGAATTGTGATTTTGTGATTCGATTATAACGTATCCGTCACCTGGGATTTCGGTATTTCGGGCGATTTATTCGCATGATTTAGTCTTGATGGCTGAGTTCCATGATTTTTGTTTTCATGCACCACAGTTGCACATGATTTCGATTTGACGTCATTCGATACGTCGATTTTGATTCTGATATTGATGTTGATTTCTTGCACTCCGTGCATTTGATTTGAACTTGCGCATGTTCGACGCTTGCTATTGGATTTTGTGATTCGTGCATGATGAATGCACTGATTTGGATTTTAGCGCGTGATAAGCGCATGTTATGAGATGCGATTTTGGTGCACACCAGATGCACTAAATCGTGATTCTTCATGCATGTCAGATGCATCTGCTTTTGCTATCAGGCACACACGTTGCCCATGACAGATGTTTTGATGCACACCCGTTGCACCTAGATGTTGTTTTATGCACCTGTATGGCACATATATGGATTTTGATTTCCGTGCGCACCAGACGCGCAGAGTATTCTTATATACATTCTTGGGATTGATTCCTTATGGAGCAGTACATTTTTTATGATATTTGCTATGTGTTTTCATACTGAGCAGGATTAGTCAAAGAACAGTACCTGGATATATTTTGCATGCATTGATAGTCCTCGAAGGGATTTCAAAAAAAAAAAAGCGAGCTATAGTCTCAGTATATACCTACGTGTCTGATATGACACGAAACGTTTAAAACAAGGAAACCCTTCTAAATTGTTTTCAAAACAGCAGGACGTGCATATTAAACAAAGGATATATATGTTTATGGGTATTTTATTATACTGGACGTCCGCCACTGTGCAGTGTTATGCGCATCGCACAGCGACTTAAAAAGATTTGGCATGCATTTACTTCAGCTAATTACATGTATAGTTTTGATATATATCATATTGGTTTCGTATTGGATTTGACATTGTGTCTTTACCATAACTCTGATGATTGCGGGATGCTTGACGGAGTTTTGTTTTTGAGTTATCTGCTCATTACTCATGCGCATGCATTGTGCTATGATGCATTTTATGTATTGATGATTTCGGAACCCCGATGATTTGGACTTCTTATTGAAATGTTTTAGAATTTGGGGGTTTAAATTTAAACTCGGGGACCGAATTTCTTTAAGGGGGGAAAATTGTAACATTTCAAAATAATAAAATATTATTTTTGGGAATTTTTATAATTTAATATTATTTTATTGATTATTTTAATATTAAATTTATAATTAAATACCAATAAATGGGAAATATTTTGAAAAAATATGGAAAATTCAAAAATAATGTATTCTATGGAATTATGTCATTTTTATGTTTTTATGAGCATTTATATGCTAATTTAGTGCTAATCGCGATTAAAAATCGCTAATCAGATTTTTGGCTTTCTGTGCAAAACATGCACATATCATTTTTGGACTTGTGTTACATTTTTCCTACCATGGGTGTTTTGGGTATACTATTTGAGAGAGAAGGATTAGGAAAAGAAAAGGAAAAAGTAAGGAATGATGATAAGGAAAAAGTAAGGAATGATGATGAGAGAGAGAGAGAGAGTAGGTATAGGTCAACCTTCTCTTTGAACCATCCCTCCTCATTACTCCCTCCCATTTCTCTCTCCCCTCATTGAGCTGCTGCTGCTCCTGCCCTTCCTCCCTCTTCCTCCTCCTTCTAATCCCATAAAACACCATTAAAACAAACCCAAAACCCCAATTCCATTTCACAAAAAGTGTGCACAAGCTCACAAGCTATAGAATAGACCAAAAAAGTTGATGTTTTGGTGCTGTAGGAGGATTCATGAGTCTCTATTGAGGTATTTCCTTCACAATTAGTGTTGTAATTCTTGTGCTTAAGCCTCAAATCAAGTTTCATATCGATATCGTGTGATTTTGGGCACTTTGGACAAACCTAGAGAGAGTTAAGGTTAAATTGAATGGTGTTAGTGTAGTTAAGCCTTATTGGTGACCCTTGAACTCCCCTTGGTGCTACGAACCCAGATCCATCACATTACGAAACGTGGAACCCAAAACAGAACAGTTTCATGTCGGTTTATGAGTGTATATAGCGTGCAGGTGAATCTGGAGTGATCCGGGGTCAATACAAGGAAAATAAACAACACCAGGTGCCTAGAGAGACCGCCAGGAGACCACCATAGGCAGACAAGCACCCAATTCCCTACCTGGGCCGGCCAGGCCGGTTTTCCCTGTTGAGGGGATCGGCCATTTGGTGATGGTGCGGGTCCAGGCTTCTACTGTAAGTCACATACACCCTATACATCACTCTAGACTTGTTTGCTTGCCTTTGTTTGGCCTGAAACGAAATCTGGGATCATTTTCTTGGGTTTCTGCTTTGAATTTAGTTTTGGTTTTGCGTATTTTGATTTCCAGATTTTGGTATTTGTGCATTATCTCGATCGTGTGACATTTGTACGTCTATATCGACTGATTTCGGGTTGTTTTGCGAAGGCTAACCATAGGTTCTAACCTATAGGCCTTTTAGCGTATCGTGTTGGTTTTCGCGTGTCGTTTTAAGTTTCGATTTGGTTTTGATGCGATGCGATACGTGTGATATGTAGGTACCCCCACGGCGATCCGAGACGATGAAGAAGATGAAGGCAACATCGACACCGACACGCAGGATACATGTGAGTAGATTATTTCTACAGGAGGAAGTCGGGTGGATGGCGTATTGCACCCCCGCAGTCCGATATTAGTATAGCATACATATATACTCATGATAGCTTATAGTGTCATGGATATTTGAGATGTGTTAGGTGTACTATAGATAGATTAGGGGTAGAAGTAAACTAGTGTAGTTTCTAGTCGCGAACCCTAGAACAGATTTACACCCACACGTACACACGTACTTATTTCTATACTTGTACCTTGATGATGAGGATAGTGGATGACATTGGAGATGAGTCGATGATTTGGGCTTAGTGCCATGATATCGGTGATATGATGTGATTCGTATTTGGGATACGACATGTGGTTTTAGCGGGCCTATAGACCTGTGTTTCACACACGCACTTATATTTATGTGGATGGTATCGATTTGTACTAGATTTAGATCAGTACCCCAGATCATGGGATATGATGATGAGGATACCAAATAATTGATGAGACAATTGTGATATTGACCCGTACCTAGTTATTGGGATGCCGTACGACGATTTACCGTACGATCTTTATATTGATGATCGATCCGCACTCATGACTCGAGGACGTCATATGATATATTGTATCGTACGCGATACTATTGAGGCGGGATCATCGACTATATATATATATATATATATATATATCGACTCAGATGTAGGTGGTTTCCATACCCCTCCGGCATAGCTTGTTAGTTAGGTCTGTAGATTCCTTAGTAGACATTAGAGTAGATCCGAGACATACCTATTTCAAAACTAACGAACCGGGAATATTTTAAAGATAGGCAAAAAGGGATTCTATGGATAATTTCAAAAGGCGCATTTTTCTTAAAAACACCGTAGCCCTTATTTTACTAAAAACCCCGATTCGTCTTATTTCAAAAAGCAAAACTGCATGACACTTACATACTGATGTAGATTCTTCACTATTGTGTTGATTATTTGATTCCGCATATTCATTTTATTTGCATCGCATTACTTGTGTTTATTGTTATATTACCATCATGCTGTTAGAACACCGGCACCATTATCGATGATGCGTATGTTCTACGTACACTATTTGCCGGCTCACACACTTCATCATCGATAATTGCCATGTCACTACACTGTAGTACTGTTGCATTCATGATATGATTCCTTGCATGACATACTCGTGTACTTACATAGCGTACACCCACACCTGTGCACATATTTATTGTACATTCATACTCGTGTACCTATATAGCGTACTCATACTTGTGCACATACCTATTGTGCATTCATGTTCGTGTACTCACATATTGTACACTACTACTCGTGCACCTACCTGCTGCACACTTATACTTGTACACTTACATATTGCGCATACATAGATGATTCTGGCTTGACTCGCAGATTGGGAACCGCAAGATACTTTTAAAAACTGATTCATTTTAAAGAAGCGATCTTCCCTAGTTATGTGCATATTGCTACTCCATGTTGCATGATATACTGATATGCTTACATTTTGATTATATATCGTATACATCATGCTTTTTGACTATACGCATTGAGATATGTTGTTTCCATGATACTTCTGGATTTGGGAACCGTGGGTATTTTAAAATAGAGTATATATTGTTTTAAAAACCCGGTTACCCTTGATATGATATTTCAGTGCGTCCACCATGTGTTTTCTCGGTTCTGTGAGTGACATGTGAAACCCGATTCGAGGAGCGGTAGGCACCGTCTGCGGGTACATGGTGGACCCGGTGAGGTACCCCGGGGTAAGATGACTCGTATATGTTAGACGGTGAGCCTGGCAGGGGAGTACTACCTACTGGTGATAGTATTTGGACTCGGCGGTTATTGTGGGGATACCGACCGGAGTTATGTACGTATAGATACGTCGGAATTCGAGAGTCAAAGCTGGGCACTCGGGTATTCGAGATGGCGTATGATACGTACCTATCTGGGCCAGTCATGGTGACAGTGCCTGATAGATGAGGATTTACGTGCCGATGCTAGGCACAGGTTTCATGATGTTTTCGAGTGTCGATGCTAGGCACTCAGGTTCCATGATTTGATTTATATCCTCATACTTCCATGCATATGCTTTATGATATTTACATGCATGGTGCTTATTGTCATTGGGTGACAGGTGGATGGGATCCACATACATACAGACATTGATCACATTGTTAGATGATATCCACATACATACAGACTTTGATTATATTGATCATACTTCTTATGTATATATAACAGTGGATGAGGACGCTGTTATATATACCCTTACACCAATATTAGTGGAATGAGACGCTAATATATGTGTATTGATATCAGTTTAGATACTTCATCATACTTATTCATGCAGACATACCTCATCCTATGATATGTTAGTACCTGAGGCACTGGTACGAGCACTTGGCACTACATACATGTTTAGATATTATATTGCCACCTTACCATGCTTCAGACTTATTTATTTAAGGTTTATATATATCTGATCGTTTTGACCTAGGATTAGGTCATGCATGCGATTTCTACTTGTAGATATCTTCTATTCACGAGTTGGCAACTCACCCCCGTTGTGCCCAGTTCTTGCAGGTTTTTTCCGTACAGGTTTCAATGCGGCTTTTCTGGCACACTGCTTCCATATGGGTGACTTGCTTGGGTAGGTAGGTTCTTTTGTATCAGAACCACTATTGTACATGTATTATTCAGTTGCATCTAGTAATTCCATCAATCAAAAACTTGTGTATTGTTTCAGACTTAGAAACCAGTTATGTATTATTTCGACCTTAGAGTCGCGCGTTGTAGTATTACGCTTTTCATGCTATTTGAGTTTTCCTTTGAGTTTTGATCCTCGCCATTCGGCGTTGTATATTATATTGCTTGCGTGGCTGTGACCGTCGATTGACGAAGAGCTAGCTCCCACTTGGGGATGCATTTTATGATTTCATATCTATTATTTATGTTATACCCCGTTCGGGGCCAGTATTTATAAAGGAAACTCTGCCAAAATTTTCAGAAAAGATATGTGATTTTTAAAATGCATATTCGGCTTAGTTATTTAAAAACTTTGATTTTCAACATGTTTTCTTCAGTTTTAAAAGCTATTTTACTACTTCTTAAAAACCAGTTTTCTCTATTTACTCCTTAAAATGGTTTTTGATTTCTGGGCTTTTGGCTTACTTGGATCAGATGGGGTCCTATAGACTTCATATGATTCAAGTGTCAGTCACGTGCTCTTTGGGGTCGTGACACTGGGTTTTGATACTTTAGGTGTTGTTTGTTTTTGCTAATTTTGCATGTGATGTTATCTTTTAGCAAAGGCAATTCGGAGTGTTTCCTATTCGTAATTCTAGTTAGTTTTCGGGTTATTTAGACGGGATTAAAAAGTTCGATCGGATATCAAATACCCACATTAACCCTTGCCAGAAAATTTTGTCAAGAGTTAAATCTTTTTCATAGTTAAAGAACATTCAAATATCCTACAAGTGACGCGGTGGACCCTCTAGAAGAACGAAACCTTAACTCGATTATGTGACCGTCAGAACCGCCTCTAAATCCTAGGGTTTGTGGTAGTTCAGCGTTGCCACATGTGAGGCGTTGGTTTGACCCTTCTACGGCTGGTTCATTCATACTGTGGCATGAGATGGATGCTTTTAAACTATGCTCAAGTGTTGAGCATTTACGGAAATTTTGGGTGTTTGTTGATTTGATCGGAATGTTTAACGTCGTCTAGCTTTTTCTGGAATGTGATACAATATGTGGAATTCATATTGTTAGGCATGAAATCCGTAATATGTGATATTTCGGGTTTACGATGTCTAAAGTGATTGTGGATTCCAAATGTTGTAGTTTTTCACTTTCTTTTCTGCGACCGTAAGTGTAATATGTGGTGTATCGCCGGTTTCATTGCTATACATCAACGACAATTGGGATACGCATATTTACTTACATTGATGACATGTGATGTTATGTGTTGCTGTGATATGTTATATTGGATCGTCGTGTTTTGAATAGCCGGAGGTTTTATGTGAGATGAGGGTTTTTATTTTTATTCATGTAAAATTCATTTGTATATAATATTCTTTTATTGGGGCACTTCCGGGTTGAGGATGATGTCACCATTGTATATTATTTACTTTTCCGCATTTGGATTGACCCAAGGAGGGGAGCACAAGTAACCGGGTTCTAGGGTCCAGTGGGAGACCATCTCGAGGAGTCGAGACCGGGTCTCCTAACCCTAGAATTGGGAGGGTTGCTTGCCACACTCATAGGGGTCTTGGGATGTGGGTTTGGCTATTCATCGCGACTGTAGAATCCGTATTTTATACAGGCTCAAAATAAAACATGGAACTACTAGTATATCCAATATTTCATATGTTATCTTCTGCTGCTGATATTATGTGATGTGATCATATTATATGCGTGAGATGAATGCTTTATTATTGTATATATGATATATAATAAACGTTGCTTATGTTTTACACCCGCGCTAGTCCCGTCCCGGTATGCCGTTAGTTAAGTAACCTAACGGTGCATAACGGGACACTGTGGCGAATGCGGATGGCATAAGCGTACGTTATATTTTCGTTTCTTCTGTGATGCTTAGGAAGCTTAAATGATGGGATTCATTAATGAGATTAATGAAAGAAAAAAAACCTAAAATATGTTGTAGAATCAAACTTATAAAAAAAGGGTAGCTCTAGTTTTTGCTTTGCATGGCGGTATTCCTTGTAGAATATCCAGCACCTTATTCGATAAGGAAAGAGCCGAGATCCTTCACCGGGAGTGATCTCTTTAGCGAAACTAGCAGATGCTACAACTTACTCGGTTATATTTTTGACAGCTTCTATAGTTCTTGCTTTGCATAGCGGTATTCCTTGTAGAATATCCAGCATCTTATTCGATAAGAAAAGAGCCGAGATCTCTTCACCGGGAGTGACCTCTTTAGCGAAACTAGTAAAAGCCTAAAAAACACACCTTTTCAAAATCATTTGTTTCTACAACGATATCAAGTTCATTACGCTCATAGTTTTCTGAAAAACCTGCGTAGCCCTCCGTCATTTCAGATAAGTACTACTTAGTATTCGTGCTACGTTTGTCGGCCTGCATCAAGGCGTAGTGTTTGGTAGCTAACCAGTGCTTATCCGCAACTTAAGATGAGATTGGATTAGGGTAGTCGTACGACTTTGTTGGCCTGCGTCAAGGGTCGTGCGGGTGGGTTTAATTCAATCAGGAAATGACGGGTTGAATTTGACTAGCGGACTATGGTTTGTTGGCCTGCGTCAAGGTCATAGCACGCTAGGGGTAAATGCATTATCGGGAATTTCAAGTGTTGAAATTTGCAACGAGATTGCATACCTTCTATGAGATAATTGGATCCTGATACCCACTACGAGTAAGAGTTGCTCCTGGGAGAGTTTTACACATGACAATTAGCCGATCAAGTAGGTGTCTAGAAAGGTGTTAACGGGGTTATGCCTCTGAGGAAACAAGGTTTATTTTAATTAGGTCCGTGTGAAAGCATGGAGAACCTCCTTCAAAGTAGCAACACTGGCCTGGCTGAAAGATTTACGAACTTGTAAAGTGTAATTAATCCCGGATAGTCTTACCTTTTAGGGTTTGAAGGAAGATTTGATGAAAACAGTGGGAGCCATCCTGATTAGATAAGATAATAACCAATCTAATCTTGCAAGAGCATACGTTAAACTGTTTTCTTCTCTCTCTCTCTCTAGGTAGCGACCATGTCAGCCCTTAATCAAGATAATAATATGGATGTTTTTGTGACAGAAAATTGCATTTCAATACCGCTCATTCATTATCAGTTTTGTTATATATCGGTATTATTAACCAGTGTCTGTTCAGTAATTACAGATTACAGGTATCCGTGACAAAATACTGGAAATACACTTAAAATCATGGATATATCCTTTGTGAGCCGATACTGCAAACAGAACATAAAACCGATCATTGTTCAAAGAGTTCTTTTTGCAAATAGATGTGTGCACACAATTTTGGTCCAATACAATGCAAGTGTGCACATGGACCATGGTGGGGCCCCCTAAGCTACATGACATGATGAAATTGTGCAACTAGGAAACATGTGCATTAAAGGCTAAAAGAGGTGATGTGATGTGCATTAAATGCTAAAGAGGTGATGTGATGCGCATTAAATGCTAAAGAGGTGATGTGATTTAAAGCATCATGATTTTCCTCCAAAAGCTACTAAGCAACCCATGTTGCCTACAAATACCAAGTCATGGGAAAGGAGAGAATATACTTTCTCTTTAGTTTTGTTTTAGAACTCTTGTAATTTGTAACTTGTTTTCCTTTGAACCCTTGAGTTCTTTGCCTTCTCTTGATCTTGCAATTTCTTCATTGAGCTTGCAAGTTTAAGTTTTGGTTATTGAACTCAAGGGTTGTATCTTCATTTGGAATCAATAAAGCTTTCTTTTTGCCTTCATTTGTCTTATGTTCTTAGCCTTCTCTTGATCTTGCAACCTCTTCATTGAGCTTGCAAGTTTAAGTTTAGGCTATTGAACCCATGGTTTGTAATGTGATCTAAGGTTTCTAGTGTCTTTATTTCTTGCTTTACTTTCTTGCAATTTATTTCCATGCTTTACTAACTTGCAATTTTATTACCATGTCATTTACTTTCTTGCAATGCTCTTTTCTTTTCTTTGTTTATCTTTTCTTTGCTCTTTTTGTTTGTTGTTGTGATTAGTTATGAATATGTTGATGTTAGGAAAGAAACCGATATTGTAAATTAAGATTTCCTTTCTCATTTCCTTTTCCCGATCTTTTCTATTAAATTTCGCCCAAACCTTACGCAAGCGCTCCGTTAGGCACCCTACCCTACCAAGATATCGGTGATTCCTAACCGTGACCGGTTGCGTTCGGGTTGGCCGGAGGCGAAAGCAAGAAACAAGAACGGACGGACAAGGATCAATAAACTGGATTTCACAATACCATGCTTAAGCAACCTAATCCACGTTGTTGCCGATTGCTCTAGCTATAGTGGTCAAGCTCGGCTCAAAAGATTGAGTACGGATTTCCTTAATTTAAACTATCATATCTAATCCTAACAGCTTATTCTTTTACATATATACACATAGGATAGATTCGAACATTTCCGTCACGCGCATTAACTCGTCAAAATAAGAACGTAAAACGCTCCGTCTCCCTGCGGACGACCCGTACTCATCGTGGCTAGCTGCAAAGCGATACCGTCCTGATTGCAGTTAACTTTAGAACTTTAAAACTCGATACGCCAAAAGCGTATCAATCAAATGGCGCCGTTGCCGGGGAGACAGTAAAGTTTTAATTTTTATTATTTCGGGTTAATATTGTTAATATCATCTAACACCATTCATAAAAACAAAATAAAATTTCAAAAATTTCAAAAACCAAAACAAAAACTAACATTGCTAACATTTTTGGTCTCTGGATTTTTGACCTGCTAGCACTTAGGAACTAAGTTAAAAAGATAAGCAAGAACATTTAGACACTAGTAGAACAGTGTGATCATTGAAGAAATTTGGAGCCCATCTACCTAAGGGAGCCTGGCGAGACACCCCAAAATTCCGGCGCCGTCGGCCTTTTCTTCCCCAATTGCTTCCAAATTTTTTTCTATGCTCCAGTGTTCTAATTTTGTCCCAATTTTATTGCTTGATTTTTATAATTTTTAGTGTGCAGGTATTTGGGCATTCGTATCGTTTTTTCGCACTAATAATCCGTTTTTTTCGACATTTTCAAGGCTATGGTGATCGTGGGGAGCAAAGTGTACATTCAAGGCTATGGTGATTGCGAAGTACAGTGCCAAAGATCCGGGTTGTTTAACCTATGCAAGCGAACTTTTCAAGCTATTCGGATTCACTTCAACGGGGGTTTCTTAACCCAAAACTTATCGGAACGTACTTTACTAACACCTTTTTCTCAAATCCGATGCTTCCACTATTATATCTTTACAGGATTCTTTGCAATTTCGCTTTCAATCGCCAAAATTGACTAACCCGTATTAGTTGTACTGCCGTGCTTAACATAAAAAACGATTGTTTGATTTTTTGAATAATTTTTTATTGAATTGCGCATTACATCAATTAATACGGACTTAAGGGCAAGTGAACCCCACAATATACGGTAAAGGATTTCATCACCTTTTCCATGGCCCACAAATCACGAAATTGAGCATAACGTTTACCCGCACAAATTTTAAAAGAAACTAGGCTTTAAGCCTTTAAGGACTTCGCACTCATTAGGAGAAGTTAACTGTGTTTAGAACACTGCTTAACGGTATAACGTTCACGGGGTGTCTAGAAAAGTGTTAACGGCGAAACCGCCAAAAGAGAAAGGGTTATCTAATTAAGGACCTTCGCAAAAGCGTCGGAAAACCTCCCCTTATCTCTGCACTTACCTGGCCTCGTGATCAGTATATCTTGAGCCCGTTTGTCGACACAGTTTTACTTCGACAATCAAATTCTTGAGCAGGTCTAGTTGACCTAGGTGAACCTGTAAGTCCACGTTGCGACCCCCGGTTCTTACGGGGAGGCGGAAACGGTATAAAAAACAAATTTTTATCGCAAGAGGCAACATGGACTAAACTATGGTCGGGATCGTTGTCTAAACTAAAACTAGCAAACTAAGCTAAAGATATTTAGCTACTCGGATAGAGATGGTTATACCTAGCTTGTCTTGAACTCCTTCGTCTTCAAGCTCCGGTGGTGGTCCGATGGCTCCTTCTCGTCGTCTCCGTACGCCGAAGATAGATCCACTTGAAAGCTCCAACCTTTAGCTCCTTCTTCGGTCTTTGAAGAAACTAGTTCACTTGGTTTGCTAAACCTAGTGAACTAGAATGAGTAGAGAGGAAATAGAATGGGATTTTATCTATGGTTCTTGATTCTCAACTCATGAGACAAGAGAACCATAGATCAAGAGAGGGAGCAAGAGGTTGAGGGTGAGAGCAAGGGGAGAGCTCAAGAACAAGAGAGAGAATGAGCAAGAAAGAATGAGGCTCTCTTTTTCCTTTCACCCTCTCATAATCCAAAGTGATCATAACTCATCATATCAAAAAAGTCTTTTGGTAATGGTTAGAAGCAACCATAAGGTTATCATATCATGCACTCATTTTACTCAAAAAGCAAGCAAGAAAAAGTCTTTGGCATGAAATGATAACCATGGTCATCATGATGGTCAACTAGTCAAGCCTAGTCAACCGGTCAACAAGTCAACAAAAGTCAACAAGTCACCAAAGTCAACAAGTCAACAAAAGTCAACAAGTCAACAACCATATCACCATAATACTTAATTAATATAATAGTTAATCACAAATCATATTCTCATTAGGGTTGAGCATAAAGTCAAAAAGTCAACGGTCAACTGTCAACAACCCTAATGAGAATCCGCTGCCTCTGCCTCCCTGTCAACTGTGCATACACACCCGCATCCGCGTTCCGAGGAACACGAATGCAAACTGGATAAATCCAATCCCATAAGGTACACTAGGATCTGGCTTAAACCAAAGCCCGCTAGTGTAAACTGTCCGGACACTGTACGTGCACAAGTGCACGGATGTGACCGAACCCTGTCGCAAAACCATGCGACCTGTCGCAATACCATGCGACCTCTACTCTTTTGCCTAAAGGCGAAAAGCTTTCTGTGTGGGACTCTAAAGACTCGACACTACGCTGGCAGTGGGTTTAACCACAGACCGCAAGCGGCACTAGCTGTGCGTAACGGTCCCCAGGTAATGCCGACAAGAAGACCGACGAGGCGAAACCCATCTGAACTCCTACTGAGCCTGAGCGTGACATTCTCCATACAGTCCGGTCTGTTCGTCTGATACATCGCATGGCGGGCCTAGGGGGCGGTAAACGTCAGTCCCCCAATAGCGGTACAAGTCGTGCCGGAGTGAAGCCCAATACACCCTGAGATAACACTGGAAACCTACCAGTATATCTCGTTTGCCCTGGCCAGGGACTACTCGTGTAATGGCTCTCCTAGACACAGCGCGATGTCAACCCCCAATACCGGGAGAGACGAATCCTGTCTAACCGTCACTGCCTCCAAGTGCTTCGGGACTGCACCCAACCACCACCTGTTTGCACGACTCCTTTGAGCCGTGGTAGGGTAGTGATCAAAGTACAGTGGGAACACACCCGAGGCGAAGTGACAGTGTCAAGTCAGCGGACTAAGCTGTACTCATGTCACCTGGGAACTGATAACTGACGATAGGTATAATACCAACTAGTCAGTTCCCGACGAGTCCTGTCCAGTGTACCCGTGACCTAACGAGCACCCGCATACTATCTCAAGTACGACGTACTGACGGCTGTGGGACAGACCGTCTCCCACACTGGGATGAGAAGCGCATGCGCTGGTCTACTCCGGAGTATCGATGCCCTGTCTCGATAGTCCTGCGACCAGGGACCTGAATAAGGATGTGCTTATAGATTACCCAGCCCCCACTAGTGTGACTGCCATCACAACGCTGGTAATCAAGCAAAGATCCTAAGGGCTCCACTAATGCGTATAAGTGATATACTGAAATAAACACAAGTACACATTGAAGTAGAAACAAACCAAGTAGCATACTACTATTTTGAGCAAGATTGTATATACAAGGTGAATATCCCAAGCATCCATTAAGTAATATACAAACCAGTATGATACAGTAATGGCCTCTAGGGCATATACACTAACAATCTCCCACTTGCACTAAGGCCATGTACTGGCGTATCGAAGACCTATCATCTCGATCAGCCGCTCGAACTGAGTCTGGGGCAGGGCCTTGGTGAATGGATCAGCAGTGTTATCTTCTGAAGCGACTCTCCGAACCTCGATCTCCTGGCGATCTACGATCTCCCTGATCAAGTGATACCGCCTTAAGATGTGCCTGGATCTCTGATGGGACCTGGGTTCCTTCGCTAAAGCTATAGCCCCGTTGTTGTCGCAATACAGAGGTATTGGATCAACAATGGACGGAACCACCTGAAGTTCTTTCAAGAACTTCCTCATCCAGACAGCTTCTTTTGCGGCATCAGATGCAGCGATGTATTCCGCTTCCATCGTCGAGTCTGCAACGGTTTCCTGTTTGGAACTCTTCCAACACACCGCCCCTCCATTGAGGGTAAAGACAAAACCCGACATGGACTTGGAATCATCCTTGTCACTCTGGAAGCTGGAGTCAGCAAAGGCCTCGATCTGGAGGTCTTTTCCGCCATACACCAAGAACATCTCCTTAGTCCTTCTCAGGTACTTGAGAATGTTCTTTACCGCTATCCAGTGTTTCTCCCCTGGGTTAGACTGATACCGACTTACCACACTCAGTGCATAAGCTACATCCGGTCTGGTACACAACATCGCATACATTATAGAGCCTACCGCAGAAGCGTAGGGTATAATAGACATGCGATCCCTCTCCAAATCAGTCTTGGGAGACATCTCTTTAGAGAGGGTGATCCCGTGACAAGCCGGTAGGTTACCGCGCTTGGAATCTTCCATATTGAATCTCTTCAGTATGGTGTCGATGTACCTGGACTGTGAAAGTCCTAATATCCTCTTGGATCTGTCACGGTAGATCCGGATACCCAGAATGTATGAGGCATCACCCAGGTCTTTCATGGAGAACCTGTGTGACAAGAACCCCTTGACAGATTGTAGCATAGGAATGTCATTTCCTATTAAGAGAATGTCATCCACGTATAAAACGAGGAATACTACAGTTCTCGCTACAAATCTACTATAGATGCATGGTTCATCTGGATTTTTGATAAAGCCAAATTCTTTGACCGTCTCATCAAAGCAGATGTTCCAACTCCGCGATGCCTGCTTTAGTCCATAGATGGACTTAAGCAACTTGCACACTTTTCCGCTGCTCCCACTCTGAATGAAACCCTCTGGCTGGTCCATATAGACACACTCCTCTAAATTTCCATTTAGAAAAGCTGTCTTTACGTCCATTTGCCAGATCTCATAATCGTGGAAGGCAGCAATGGCAAGAAGGATCCGAATGGATTTCAGCATGGCTACTGGAGAAAAGGTTTCGTCGTAGTCCAAGCCAGGTCTTTGACGAAAACCCTTTGCTACCAGCCTAGCTTTATAGGTCTCAACCTGTCCATCTACACCAATCTTCCTTTTGAAGATCCACTTGCATCCTACGGGTTTTACCCCGTCTGGAGCAATGTCCAACGTCCATACCTTGTTGGTGTACATGGACTCCATTTCGGTCCGCATTGCATCCAGCCATTTCACTGAGTCAACGCTCTGAACGGCCTGCTGGAAGCTAGTAGGCTCATCATAATCTATGATGCAATCCTCTCTATCCCCGTCTATGAGAAAACCGTAGTATCTCTCGGGCGGATGAGACTGCCTACTACTCCTGCGGAGCGGCGTAGGAATGTCCTATTCTGTTGAACCCTCTGGTTCCATCAAGCTTTCAGTAACAGTCTGTGGTTCTGGAATTTCTTCCAGTTCTACTGCGCTCCCACTTATTTCTTTTTCTATGAACTGGTGTTATAGAAAGTGGGCATGTCGAGAAACAAGAACTTTTTGTTCCTCTTCACAGTAGAAGAAATATTCCTTGGAATTCTTTGGATATCCCACAAACTTGCACAGTACTGAGCGTGCCTCGAGCTTGTCCGTATGCTGCTTTTTGACAAAAGCTGGACTTCCCCATATCTTAATGTGATTAAGATGGGGTCTCTTCCCACACCACATCTCAAATGGCGTGGTAGGCACAGTCTTAGTGGGAACTCGGTTCAAAAGGTATGCGGCTGATTCTAGCGCATACCCCCAGAATGATCGCGGTAACTCAGCGTTACTCATCATGGACCGCACCATATCCAATAGGGTGCGGTTCCGTCTCTCCGATACACCGTTATGTTGCGGGGTGTATGGAGGAGTAAGCTGAGAGAGAATTCCGTTCTCTTTTAAATAGTCCAGGAACTCGGCACTTAAGTATTCTCCACCTCGATCCGATCTTAGAATCTTAATACTTTTGCCGGTCTGTTTCTCTACTTCATTCTTATACTCCTGGAATTTTCCAAAGGCCTCGGACTTATGTTTCATTAAGAAGACATAACCGTACCTTGAGAAGTCATCCGTAAAAGTAATGAAGTAAGAATGTCCGCTTCGGGCATGTGTAGACATTGGACCGCACACGTCACTGTGTACGAGTCCCAAGAGCTCGCTCGCTCTTACTCCTTGTCCAGTAAACGGAGTCTTTGTCATCTTTCCTTTGAGACAAGATTGACAAGTGGCATACGATTGATATTCGAACGCATTCAAATATCCTTCTGTATGTAACTTAGTCAACCTTCTCTCATTGATGTGACCCAATCTACAATGCCATAAGAAAGTCTGATTTATTTCTGGAGACTTTCTTTTGTGTGTATTCTGGACGTTGAAAATCTGTGGTTGGTTTAACACGTATATACCATTACTCAATGTACCTGACCCAATCAAAACTTGATTAAGGTGAATGTTTACAACATTACTTACAAACGCAAATTCATAACCTTCTTTAGAAACTAAAGATACAGAAATGATATTACAAGTTGCGTTGGGTACAAAAAAGCAATTACGCAAAACCAAAACATGTCCATCTGACATTCCCAGGTGATAGTCCCCCACGGCTTTAGCATCCATGCTAGCTCCGTTCGCAACTTTGAGGGTCATGTCACCTGCCTTCAAAACACTACGGTTTCTCAACGCCTGCAAAGAATTACAGATATGAGATCCTGATCCGGTATCCAATACCCAGGAAGTAGAGTTTATTGAAAGACAGTTTTCAATAACATACACACCTGAAGCTGAAGTTGCAACCTGCTTCAATTCCTGTGTTCTGGCCTTCCAGGCCCTGCAATCATTCTTCCAGTGTCCTTTCTTATGACAATAGAAGCATTCTTCCTTATCCACAAGCTTCCCCGCTATCTTTGTTGCTTTGCCTTTTCCCTTCGTATCCACTTTACCAACACCGCCCCTTGGTTTGGCGGGGGCCTTCTTCTTCTTTCCCTTGGCTTTCGCCTTGGACCTAGAAGAAGATGATCCTCCTACAAACAAAGTGGATGTTTCCCTACCTTTGTGTAGGGTGCCCTCTGCGCTCCTCAGCATGTTGAGGAGCTCTGATAGTTCAACCTCTTTTTCTTGTAGGTTGAAGTTCAGTATAAACTGGGCGTAAGTGGAAGGAAGGGACTGGAGAACTATATCCGTATATAGCTCACTCTCCAATGTGATCCCTAGGTCAGCGAGCTCCTCAATGAAGCCGATCATCTTTAGCACATGCTCGGCTACTGATGATCCGACGGCCATTCTTGTCGAAAATAACTTTTTCGACGCTTCGTATCTTGCGATACGTGATTGCTCTCCATACAGTTCTTTTGTATGGAGCAATATGGACTCCATGTCCATATTCTCATGCCTCCTCTGATGTTCGTTGTCCATCGAGGCAAGCAGGAGGCACTTGGCCTTCGCGCTATCAATCTCCCAAGTCTTGCGGATTTCCTTATCCGCGACGCTGGAAGTTGGACCAGGGACAGGGGGAGCTTTGGTGGTAAGAAGATACCCCAGCTTGTCATAAGTGATTGCTATCTTGACATTCCTGAGCCAATCTTTGTAGTTTGGCCCTGTCAGTTTGTTTTTATCTAGGAGTAACTTAAGTCCAGTCATGTTGATTGGTCGCTGCAATTAGGAGAGAGAAGAAGAAACACTCAGCATGATGCTCTTGCAAGTTTAGAGTGGTTTTTAGTTTGTCTAAACAGGATGGCTCCCACTGTTTCTCGAATCCCTCCTCAAACCATAAAGGAAGAATTAGTCAGGATCAATCCCACCGTACAATACTTGCTTAACCGTTCAGCCAGGCCGGTGTCGGTACTTCGAGGGAGGTTTTCCAACGCTTTCGCGAAGTTCCTTAATTAGAGAACCTCTTTTCCCTGGGGGCGTAGCCCCGCTAACACCTTTCTAGGCACCTACTAGGTTTATAGCATTGATCGTTAAGTGAGAAATTTCCCGAGGAGTAGCATATACTCACAGTAGGATCGGGATCCAAATATCATTGCGTGACGAAACTGAAGGAATCCTACCAGAATCATCACACTCCAAATGGTATGCAAATCTAGCAAGTTTCAGTACTTATGAAACTCCCGATGTGGATTTTTGCCCCATGCTCTTATGACCTTGACTTTGGCCAAAATATCATAAGTCACATGTCAAGTTCTACCCGTCATTATCCAGGTTAATTTGGATCCATCCGTACCTACCCTTGACTTTGGCCAAAATGGCAGTACGACTGTCCCAAACCAACGCATCTATCTATGCTACACATGAACACCCAATAGCTACCAATCACTGTGCCTTGACTTTGGCCAACATACACAGCTTGAATACTATTGACTATTCATGTGAAACGACGGAGGGCTACGGATGGTTTTGGCAAAACCGTGAACGTAGTGAACTTGATATGGTCGATGGAACGAGATAGCTTTTAAATGGAGTGGCTCAAACTCCGTATTTTAAAAGTTTGTTTTGAAAAGAACCGAGTGGTTTTTCGAAAGTGTTCCAACGACTTTAACTTGGTTTATTATCTTGCATTAGTTCTTTTAATGCGTGATATTCTTGCATTAGTTCTTTTAATGCGTCCCATCATTTAACCCTACCATTGCAGAAAACAACCAAAATATGACGTACGCTTATGCCATTCGCATTCGCCACTGGGCCCCGTCATTACCCGTTAGGTTACTTAACTAACGACAGAGCGGGGGCTGGGCTAGCGCGTCTGTAAAACATAAGCAACGCCTAAATAGTAAGCAATGATAGACATTACAGATCACAGATGAATGCATTGGATATACTAGCAATCCGCAATCCTTTCGAGCCTGAAACGAAAAGCGGATAACACGGTCGCGGTGAATAGCCAAATACCCCACCCAAGACCCCTACGGGTGCGGCAAACTACCCGCCAAGTACTCGGTAGTTTGTGCACCCCTCATGGGTCTATCCTAGGAGCAAAAACAGTAAAAAGAATTATACAATGACGGCTACAACCCCGACCCGGTTGTGCGGCCAAACAAATAATATTATTACATCAATTTACATTTACAATGAATGAAAGAAAAACAAAAGCTCATCTCACATCCACCCCGGCTATTCACCCGCGACAGTCCAACACATTCATATACACATTCCAGCACATTACAGATCATGTATAACCCCGACTAATCGACTTATAGCGATTAGCCGACGTTCAATACATGCAAGCATCACAGATATAACCATCATAGTCAAAGTGCAGTGAAGTTCGGAAAAATACGGAATTATAGGACCCCAAAAGGAAATTTCTTTTCTGGAAAATCTGGGCATATATAATATATTTTAAAAATCCCAAAACCAACACACAAACACACTGCACGAAAAACGATGCAGAGAAGACACCAAGTCGCGGCGGTTCCGCGGCGTCTAAGAAGGATCACGCGGCGGAAGCGCGGCACTTTAGGCGAATCACTGTATCGTTTTTCTTGGGTGTTCACACAAAACCCTGAGCCGAATTTAGGAGTATAAAGTTTTTCATTTTGAGCAGAAAAAATTTCAACAGAAACTCAGTTTTTGTGATTATCCGGTTTTGTGATTTTTTTTTCGGTTCCGAACTTCGTTACACTTCACTACCAAGCTAGTTTAAGTTTAGTTAGGCTCTGATACCACTGTAAGTCCACGTTGCGACCCCCGGTTCTTACGGGGAGGCGGAAACGGTATAAAAAACGAATTTTTATCGCAAGAGGCAACATGGACTAAACTATGGTCGGGATCGTTGTCTAAACTAAAACTAGCAAACTAAGCTAAAGATATTTAGCTACTCGGATAGAGATGGTTATACCTAGCTTGTCTTGAACTCCTTCGTCTTCAAGCTCCGGTGGTGGTCCGATGGCTCCTTCTCGTCGTCTCCGTACGCCGAAGATAGATCCACTTGAAAGCTCCAACCTTTAGCTCCTTCTTCGGTCTTTGAAGAAACTAGTTCACTTGGTTTGCTAAACCTAGTGAACTAGAATGAGTAGAGAGGAAATAGAATGGGATTTTATCTATGGTTCTTGATTCTCAACTCATGAGACAAGAGAACCATAGATCAAGAGAGGGAGCAAGAGGTTGAGGGTGAGAGCAAGGGGAGAGCTCAAGAACAAGAGAGAGAATGAGCAAGAAAGAATGAGGCTCTCTTTTTCCTTTCACCCTCTCATAATCCAAAGTGATCATAACTCATCATATCAAAAAAGTCTTTTGGTAATGGTTAGAAGCAACCATAAGGTTATCATATCATGCACTCATTTTACTCAAAAAGCAAGCAAGAAAAAGTCTTTGGCATGAAATGATAACCATGGTCATCATGATGGTCAACTAGTCAAGCCTAGTCAACCGGTCAACAAGTCAACAAAAGTCAACAAGTCACCAAAGTCAACAAGTCAACAAAAGTCAACAAGTCAACAACCATATCACCATAATACTTAATTAATATAATAGTTAATCACAAATCATATTCTCATTAGGGTTGAGCATAAAGTCAAAAAGTCAACGGTCAACTGTCAACAACCCTAATGAGAATCCGCTGCCTCTGCCTCCCTGTCAACTGTGCATACACACCCGCATCCGCGTTCCGAGGAACACGAATGCAAACTGGATAAATCCAATCCCATAAGGTACACTAGGATCTGGCTTAAACCAAAGCCCGCTAGTGTAAACTGTCCGGACACTGTACGTGCACAAGTGCACGGATGTGACCGAACCCTGTCGCAAAACCATGCGACCTGTCGCAATACCATGCGACCTCTACTCTTTTGCCTAAAGGCGAAAAGCTTTCTGTGTGGGACTCTAAAGACTCGACACTACGCTGGCAGTGGGTTTAACCACAGACCGCAAGCGGCACTAGCTGTGCGTAACGGTCCCCAGGTAATGCCGACAAGAAGACCGACGAGGCGAAACCCATCTGAACTCCTACTGAGCCTGAGCGTGACATTCTCCATACAGTCCGGTCTGTTCGTCTGATACATCGCATGGCGGGCCTAGGGGGCGGTAAACGTCAGTCCCCCAATAGCGGTACAAGTCGTGCCGGAGTGAAGCCCAATACACCCTGAGATAACACTGGAAACCTACCAGTATATCTCGTTTGCCCTGGCCAGGGACTACTCGTGTAATGGCTCTCCTAGATACAGCGCGATGTCAACCCCCAATACCGGGAGAGACGAATCCTGTCTAACCGTCACTGCCTCCAAGTGCTTCGGGACTGCACCCAACCACCACCTGTTTGCACGACTCCTTTGAGCCGTGGTAGGATAGTGATCAAAGTACAGTGGGAACACACCCGAGGCGAAGTGACAGTGTCAAGTCAGCGGACTAAGCTGTACTCATGTCACCTGGGAACTGATAACTGACGATAGGTATAATACCAACTAGTCAGTTCCCGACGAGTCCTGTCCAGTGTACCCGTGACCTAACGAGCACCCGCATACTATCTCAAGTACGACGTACTGACGGCTGTGGGACAGACCGTCTCCCACACTGGGATGAGAAGCGCATGCGCTGGTCTACTCCGGAGTATCGATGCCCTGTCTCGATAGTCCTGCGACCAGGGACCTGAATAAGGATGTGCTTATAGATTACCCAGCCCCCACTAGTGTGACTGCCATCACAACGCTGGTAATCAAGCAAAGATCCTAAGGGCTCCACTAATGCGTATAAGTGATATACTGAAATAAACACAAGTACACATTGAAGTAGAAACAAACCAAGTAGCATACTACTATTTTGAGCAAGATTGTATATACAAGGTGAATATCCCAAGCATCCATTAAGTAATATACAAACCAGTATGATACAGTAATGGCCTCTAGGGCATATACACTAACAGAACCCTAGAACGATTAGGTGTGTGGTACTGTGTCGTGATTGTTTTTGTCCAGATTCTTTTTTTTTTTGTATATTTCATTCTTTTGTTGATAACTAACAATAAAATAAAAATAAAAAAATTCACATTCTTCTCCTTCTCTTCATATCATGGGTACCCCAACTCGAAAAACTCTTACCGAACTTTGGTACCCACAAGCAAACATTACTTCTTACGGTTCTTTCTTTGGTCGAACGTCGAACGATCCCTCAATGCCTAAAATTTCTTTGAAAGATCGGATAGACGCATCTAGGACAACCACTTGGACTCCGCAATCCACTTTGTATCAACCATTTCAACCTTCCTCACCTTCTTACGTTGATACCCTTTTTGAGAGTCCTGTTGTAACTCCAAGACCTATGTCTATTGCTAAACGTATTGAACAATCTCGTAGCCGATCTTTCAATCCTTTCACCACTGCAACTTCTTTTGATCAACAATTCCAATCACCTTCTTATCCGAATGTTGATCTTACTCCTGTCCAACCATTCGATTCCTACCAGTCCTACCTGACTTTTACGCCTTCCCTAGACATTGCTTCTACACAGTCATTTGGGAGTTTCATGTATCCAACCAAGGTTGAATCTTTTACTGAAACCACTTCACAACCCATGTCTAGTCTGGAACAGTCAATGGAAGACTTTCGGGTAGTGTCGTACCAACAGATGATGGATTTGAATGCATCCATGGCCGCCCTCATACAACCTAGTGACCCGGTAGCTAGTTTCCAACTAGCTCCACATTTTCCAATGTATGATGAGGCGGTAGGATAGATTGAGAGTTTGAGTAGTGAGAGTGAGCGGTACACCCTTCCAAATCAAGCATACTCATTGCAAATTGAATCCCACAACTCCGGTTTTGAATTTCTATCAAGTGTCCCAAAGGAATCACCAATTGGAGGTAGAATGTTTAAAGAGTTGTGCGACTTTGTAGTGTTTGATTTACCCGATTGTGAAGGGTCCATTCCAAGTGAAACCAATCCCAATCCTGTTGACCTCTACAGCTCCACTCTAGAACCTGAATTGATTGAAATCCATATTTTTGATGAGGTGTCGGAGAAATTTGATTTTCACTTGATTGAGGATATTGACGCTGGGAATATTTTGGATGAGGAACACACAATTTTGGATGAGTTTTTCTCTCCAATTCATCATCCCGAGTCATTAACTGTTTTTCCCGAACTTCATATGCGTCTAGATAATGATGATAAATGCATGGATAAGCAGAATTTTGAGGAGACTTTTGAGGATAGTTTTGAGGATGAACCAGTTTTACTTGATGAGTCAGATTTTCCAATTCATCCTATCCCTTTCATTGACTGTGTACACCCTCCTGAATCTTTAACCGATAACCTTCCTCAATCACTCCCCTCCATCCTTTCCATCATTCCGACCTTGTAAGACACCTTATCACTTTCATTTCCAATGTCTGGTTTACCAAGTTCGGTGTACCCATATTTTCTCACGAATCTTGAGGGATTTGACCCCATTTCTCAACGGGTTAATAGATTAGTACAATCTTTTTTTACACATCAGTCATCACAAATTGTACTAATTTATTCACTCCATTTTCACCTTCAAGTTCATACTCCATTTCTTTTTCCCTTCCGACATTCTTCTCCTCATATACCGAGATTGTATCCCGCTTCTATCCGCATACGGTCTCGCGTATTCTCCATTTCTTTTCTCTCCGCATTCTTTCACCAGCCCGGTCCTTATCCTGATAAATTTTTTGAATGGTTGGTGTTAACTTTTGGCCTGTGTAAGGCCTTGTATAGCTTGGTACTATTCTCTCCCCCCTGACTTTAAACTTCAACTCTTAAACAGTGGAAACACTGTTTTACTTAAGTTTTGGGGGAACCTTTTTGTGTATATATATATTTTGTTTGCTTTGTATAATTTTTTTTTAAGGAGCTCCAACAATTTTGACCCTCTTGGTATAGCCTGACAGTGAGGGCACTGTCAAGTTTAAGTTTGGGGGTGTGCTCGGTAAGCTTTCTTCCTTCGCATTCATTTGTATATTCTGCATTTGCATACTTATTTAAAAACTCACAAAAATCGAAAAATTTTACAAAAATATAAAAACTTTGTCTTAAAGTTGGCTAATAGGGTAACATAGATTTTTATTCCGAAAGCTTAGTTGATACGGTAGAAATAACTAAATTCTAGGCTTAGGAATTGAAAACCCTAAAAATAACCCTCTTTCTGTTTAACCTTGGTAATTATACTTCCTTACAGTTTTTTTTATAGAAGTAGGTAATCTTGAGTTCAGTTCTTGAGTTAAGTAAAGATGAAGGGAAAGTATTGAAGCTTTACTGAAGGATAAGTCTGAAAAATAGTTTCTATTCTTGAGTCCAAATTTAGAAAGTATATACCCTACAAACTGCACATATACGCACCTTGAAACTTGGGATAGCAGAGCATACCTAGAAATACTCTTGCCTGAAAACATAGTATGAAAGAAAAACGATATTTACAGCTAAACACCAAAAGAGCATCACTGAAAAATATATCCGGTCTTGAAAAAGAAAAATAAAGAAAAGAAAAATAAATAAATAAAGTCAAGACCTGAAAACTGTTATTTACGCTTTAAGCTCACACATTCAGTAATCGGATGTTGGTGCCTCAAGAAGCATTAATAGTCGCATGAAAGGTGTGTGAGCAACACCGTCCATCATTAATGAAAAAAGTAGTATTAGGAATTAGGGCAAGGGTACTATAGCTTGAATTGAATTCTTAAGTATAAGGGTGAAAATTTACACACACGTAGGGGTATACAATCAATGTTTGGAGGAAAGATAGAAATAAAGAATAAAACTTATGTTTTTCATAAAGATGATAAAAATCCCTGATTGGAGACCACACTTTAGAAGGAAAACACAGGAGATACTGAGATCTTTCTAAACTGTAAAAAGTATAGGATCTGAGGTTGAATAAATAGGAGGCATGAAACATAAGGGTTGAATATTTCTAACTTAGGATAATAGAATTTCTAATCTTGATACTAAGCTACAGAAGTAGAATCAACGTTAACTTATGAAACTAGCTTGACGGGATTTTGTGAGTGTAATTCGCTGAAAACCCTCAGGAGACAACACTCCTCTTACTAGGGACATCCAGAGATTTAACGGCTTGTTGCAAGAACTCAGTGCAATCACGTTCCCTGCGAAAGTAAGGCTAGGATTTTGTTTTGCTCGGGATGAGCAAAAGATAAGTTTGGGGGTATTTGTTTGTCACAAAAAATTGCATTTCAATACCGCTCATTCATTATCTTTTTTGTTATATATCAGTACTATTAACCAGTGTCTGCTCAGTAATTACAGATTACATGTATCCGTGACAAAATACTGGAAATGCACTTAAAATCACGGATATATCCTTTATGAGCCGATACTGCAAACAGAACAGAAAACCGATCACTGTCCAAAGAGTTCTTTTTGCAAATAGATGTATGCACACAATTTTGGTCCAACACAATACAAGTGTGCAGATGGACCATTGTGGGGCTGCCTAGGCTACATGACATGATGAAATTGTGCAAGTAGGGAACATGTGCATTAAATGCTAAAAGAGGTGATGCGATGTGCATTAAATGCTAAAGAGATGATGTGATGTGCATTAAATGCTAAAAGAGGTGATGTGATTTAAAACATCATGATTTCCCACCAAAATCTACTAAGCAACCCATGTTGCCTATAAATACCAAGTCATGGGCAAGGAGAGAACATACTTTCTCTTTATTTTTGTTTTAGAACTCTTGTAATTTGTAACTTGTTTTCCTTTGAACCCTTGAGTTCTTTGCCTTCTCTTGATCTTGCAACCTCTTCATTGAGCTTGCAAGTTTAAGTTTTGGTTATTGATCTCAAGAGTTGTATCTTCATTTGGAATCAATAAAGCTTTCTTTTTGCCTTCATTTGCCTTGTGTTCTTAGCCTTCTCTTGATCTTGCAAACTCTTCATTGAGCTTGCAAGTTTAAGTTTAGGCTATTGAACCCATAGTTTGTAATGTGTTCTATGGTTTCTAGTATCTTTATTTCTTGCTTTACTTTCTTGCAATTTATTTCCATGCTTTACTTACTTGCAATTTTATTACCATGTCATTTAATTTCTTGCAATGCTCTTTTCTTTTCTTTGTTTATCTTTTCTTTGCTCTTTTTGTTTGTTGTTGTGATTAGTTGTGACTATGTTGATGCTAGGAAAGAAACCGATATTATAAATTAAGATTTCCTTTCTCATTTCCTTTTCCCGATCTTTTCCATTAAACATTGCCCAAACCTTACGCAAGCGCTCCGTTAGGCACCCTACCCTACCAAGGTATCGGTGATTCCTAACCGTGACCGGTTGCGTTCGGATTAGCCGGAGGCGAAAGCAAGCGACAAGAACGGACGGACAATGGTCAATAAGCCAGATTTCATAATACCGTGCTTAAGCACCCTAATCCACGTTGTTGCCGATTGCTCTTGCTTTAGTGGTCAAGCTCGGCTCAAAGGATTGAGTATGGATTTCTTTAACTTACACTATCCTATCTAATCCTAACAGCTTATTCTTTTGCATATATACACATAGGATAGATACGAACATTTCCGCCACGCGCATTAACTCGTCAAAACAAGAACATAAAACGCTCCGTCTCCCTGCGAACGACCCGTACTCATCGTTGCTAGCTGGAAAGCGATACCGTCCTGATTGCGGTTAACTTTAGAACTTTAAAACTCGACACGCCAATAGCGTATCAATCAGGTTGTATTGACCGAACCCGCTTGTTATACTGAGCAGGGGAACATTGGTCCTACTCCAACTTATAATTGTTATAAGTCCGAGCAGGAAATAGGAGAATATCCAGATTCTCACGCCGCCCAAACGACGAATAAGTATGCTGATGCATTTTCTTCGGGTGTGTTAGTTATCGAGAACTGTTTCTCAGTTACCGGATCGGGATCCCACATATGTAATATGTTACATGGGCTACGGAAAGGTAGGGAACTGGGAGAGGGTGATCATTCTGTAAGAGTAGGGAATGGTGCAAATGTTGCAGCCAAGGCTGTTGGCGAATATCACCTTGTGTTACCAAATGGTAATACATTGATTCTGAACGAATGCTATTACATTCCGACCCTGATATGCAATCTTATATCAGTTTCTTTATTGAGTAAAGAAGGATATAATTTTGTGGTACATGATAATGTTATGAACATCTTCCTGAATCAAAAGTTGATTGGATCAGGCTCGTTAAATAATGGCATATACGTTCTGAATCAAACCACGGTTCTTAATGTACAAAAAACACACAAGAGGAAGAGTTCAGAAATGAACGAATTCTTCTTGTGGTATTGTAGACTAGGTCATATCGATATTTGAATCTGTTCGAATTTTCATCTTATGACACTTGCCAGTCATGTCTTAAAAGCAAAATGACCAAAACTCCATTTAGTGGACACGAAGAAAGAGTTACGGAACTCTTGGGACTGATACATAGTGATGTATGCGGTCCCATGTCTACGCATGCCAGGAATGGTTCTTCGTACTTTATTACATTCACTGACGATCTCTCAAGATACGGATATGTGTTCCTGTTGAAACACAAGTCTGAAGCTTTTGAGAAATTCAGAGAATATAAGTACGAAGTCGAGAACCAAATGGGTAAAAGTATTAAGATCCTTCGATCTGATCGAGGAAGAGAATATAAGTCTACGGTAGCGCCCCGGCCGTCAATCCGAGACTAAACGCGGAACAAAAACTTTTTACAAAACCGGTGCTATCGTAGTCTTTCACCTGGATCGAACCATTAACACAAACTAGCTAACTAGAAAGATGATAGAAAGTCTATACCGATCGATCCGTGTCCTTCGGTCTTTAGCCACCATCTTTAGCTCTTCACGGCATCTCCGATCTCCGGTCTCCTCGTCGGAAGGGCACCATGTCAAGAAGTCTTTTTACGGGCTCCCGCTTCAAACTGAAGCAACTCGGACATGAAGTTTGCTAGCCGACATGTCCAAGGTGATGTAGAGAATGTGTGTGATAATTTTGTCTCAAGCATCCATTGATTCTCAACACAAGAGAGTGTATGGACGGAGGTTGAAGATGAAGCCATGGTGGAACTTGTGAGCTAGAGGAAGAAGAAGAAGAAGAAGAAGAGGTTTTTCTTTTCTATTGTGTTGGAAAATGAATTGTGAGAGCCATAGAATAATCTCAAGAGTTAACCTAAGGGTTAGTGGCTGTCCACACTCTCTCCACCTATCATTTCAACACAATAAACAATCACTAATATGACATTTGCACAAGAAATAAGACCATGAGTCACCAATGAAGCACATGTCTCATTTAATGCACAAAATCATCACTCCCACTCACAATTTCCACCATCTAAACATTAACCCAAATGTTTAGTCCAACAAAAAGATATGGCAACATCTAAAGTAAACTCGTGACGGATCACAAGGATACTCCTCACCTGTACATACATACCTGCATCCGCATTCCGACTGAATGCAAATGTGATGAGACTAAAGTAATCCAACAAATCTAATACTAGGATCCGGCTTAAACCAAAGCCCACTAGTATGATCCGTTCTATCATGATCCGTGCACTTGTGCATGTATATGATCGAACCCTGCCATAATGCCATACGGCCTCTACAACGTTTTGCCCAAAACTTGGGAAACTTTCTGTGGGGAACTCTAAAGACTCGTCAATACGCTGGTAGTGGGTTTAACTACAAGCACGTCAGCGGTACTTGCTGTACGTAACGGCCACCAAGGTATTGAGCAAAGGGAGGCTGATGAGCGAACTCATCCTGAAACCCTACTGAGCCTGTCAGTGACAATATCCGTACAGTCCAGTCCGTTCGTCTATGAGTATCGCATATCGGGCCAAGGGGGTTGGTAAATGTCAGACCCCCAAAAGCGGTATAAGTCGTGTCGGAGTGTAGCCCAGAACACCCTAAGATATTACTGGAATACCTACCAGTAAATCTCACTTGCCTTGGCCAAGGACTTCGTGTAAAGGCTTTTCAGACACAGTGCGATCTCGCCCCCAATACCTGGAGAGACGAATCCCCTGCCGATCCGCTCACTGCCTCCATGTGGCTCGGGACTGTACTCAACTAAAACCTGTTTGCACGACTCCTTTGAGCCATGGTAGGGTAGTAATCAAAGCACAGTGAGAACTCATACAAGAAAAATGACGATCTCAGGTCGATAGACTAACCTGTATACATGTCACCAGGGAACTGCTATCTGACGCTAGATATAAAACCAACTAGCATGTTCCCGGGGAGTCCGTCCGGTGTACTCATAACCCAATGAGCACCTGTATACGTCTTAGGTGAACCAACTGACACCAATGGCTTGTGAGACCATCCACCGCCCTTCGTCGGGGTTTCGATCCGTATACACTAGTCTACTCTGGACTATCGATGCCCTGTCTCGAAACTCCCTTGACTAGGGACCTTTTAAGGATGCGCTTATAGACCCCAGCTCCCACATATATAATCGCCATCATACTGCTGGCAGTCAAGAAAGAATCATATGGGCTCTATCAACGTGTAATAGTGACCTGTAATGTCATCTAAAGCATGTACACGATGATAAAGACAAACTAGATAGTATACTATCATCTCGAGTAAGACTGTCCTACCAGTATAGGTCCTCCTTCAATCATTGCAATCACTTGCCTGTGATCCAATAATTGACTTTGAGGGCACTATATCCAACAATCTCCCACTTGCACTTAAGGCTAATTATTGTGATGTCGCATACTCACAGCTCGTGTGATACCGAACACTCAACTCCTCTACTGATCAGTTTCATAAAGCTCGTTTGTAAAACTATTGCGTTCGAGAAATAGCCTCATTGAGTGGATCCGCCCTGATATTTCTTTCTATGTCTCTCTTTATCTCAAGTTCACGAAGAAAGCCATCTCCCGAAATGAGCAATATCTGCCTTAGAATATGTCTGGATATCTGATGGGACCTAGTTCACAAGTGAACTCCAAATCCAGCAAACTTCTTAGACTGTATCGTCAACTGAACTTAATCAGTATCCTGTGTCATGCCTCCCTCGGTATCTTCTTGGACCACCTGTCCAAACTGCTGTCTCTCGTCAGAGGGAAAACTATAACTCTGACAGTCACTCTGTCGTCCAGGTCACCTTGGAAGCGTGGAATGAAAACTGTCTCTCGAAGGAGGCTGCTGTTATCATATCCCTAGAACATCCACTTATGTTCTAAAACTCCTTCCGAATGTTCCTCCAGGATTGGATTAATATCAACTTATTGCAACTAGTGCAAAAACAATATCTGGTGTGGTACTTGACATCTCATGATTGACCCAATTGCCTAAGTGAGTGATATGTCAATCATGCATATCCCTCTCCCCTTTAGTCTGTAAGACACGTTTAGAGAGGGTGACTCCATCACCTGCAGGTACTTTACCATGCAAGGAGTCGTCCATTCTAAAGCACCTTTAGAATACTGTCTAAGTACCCAGATTGGGACATTTTCTAAATCTAGATCTAAAACTATAGATCTAGTAACCGGAATGCCTGATGTTATATCCATATCCTATGTGGAGAAACCACTATGTGATAACAACAGTATAACCGATCGTAGTATAGGAATTTCACTTCCTACTATGTGTATGTCATCCAAATACCAGGACATCACACCCTACTACTTTCTTAACAGATCCATCCCCTATTCTGAGGAAGTCAAAACCTATGACTATCACATCAAAATTAGATGATCTATCTCCGCTATATCTGCCTTAGTCTATGAATAGACACAAGCTTCTTGTCTACTATGCTTCCGCTGCTCCCACTGACTACAACAACCCTCTGGCAGAGTCATATACACGTACACTTCTAAAGCTAGTTTAGAACGACGCTATACACATCCTTCTGCCAGGCCTCATAGTCTAGAACAACAGTAATGGCAAGTCTGGGTAAGTGATTGAATGTTTTCTCGGTGTGTAGTTAGAAAGTGTATAGAAATCACAACCAAAAATATTTTGACAGCAATCAATAACGGTTTCGATTTGTAGCGCGTTAGCGAGTGCGGATCGTCCACAGGGAAAGTGTAATCCATTCGTAGTTCGAATTAGATGAATTGAAAATTAAAGAAAAGAGAAAAGACAACTCAATTCAAGATTTATAAAATGAAGTTCAAGAATTATCTAGATCTAAATCTAAAATCAAGAAAAACATTAAAAATCAAGAATCAAGAAGTGATGATATCCAATCCAATAATCAAGAATCGAAGTGAGGCTCGTAGGAATCGATCGAATATATAGACGTGATGAAATCTATTGATTACGTATTCTTATCCATCGATGAATTGATACTAGATCGATGATGATCAACGAGAATTAGGGATTTCTTGCGGAAACTAAAGTTTCGTCTTCTATGCCTTGTCCTTTCATTGATTTCATTCACATTCTAGCCTCTAGTAAATTCAAGAATCGATCGTGGATCCCTAATTTCGAGCGAACACAATTAAGAAAGCATCGCATCGAAACTAGGTCGTCAATTCTTCAATTTGATAAGGTTTACAAACTCATAGGACTTAAGAATCGTTTTAAGATTTGTAACATCATCATCTATTGATCGTCTCGATTCCTCCACGAGCGGTGTTTTACTCAAATATCATAATAAGAAACACAATCAAGAATTGAGATCGAATCATGATGCAAGAATGTAAAGAAAGCAAGATATAGAAATTTCACCTTTATTTATCAACAATTTAGTTACAATTCTCTCAAGATCCAAAAGAGGAAAGAACTTGATCGTTGATTTCGGCTTCGCTCGTCTCCTTGAGTCGCGGATCTCCTTGGATCACTTGCTCCGATGAAGTCCGACGTCGCTTTCTAAAGGATCGAAGGCTTCATGCTTGATTTGGTACTCGGAGTTCTTGATTTTTAGCTTCGATTTTGAATTGGGGATTAGGGTTACAAGTTGTGTCACTCAACTTGTGTTAGGGAATTGGAGAACCAATTATTGAACAACCTTAGAAGTGAAGCCTCAGGGTCGCTTTTATAGCCTTCATTAGCTTTGGCTTCCTTTAGAAGCTAGGTTTAGTTTAGCTTCCCTTGTAAGCTAGGTAGTTAGGTAGAAGCTTCTAGAGGTAGTTAGTTAGGCTTAGCTTCCATCATAAGCTTGGAGGTTAGGGAGAAGCTTCTAGGCTTAGGTAGTTAAGTAGCTTGCTTTGGAAGCTTGAACATGATTAGATTAACAAAGGGCCTTGCTGTTCTGGCAGAAGATTCTGGAAAATTCTGGACATTGAGTGGCTGAAATGAGTGTACACCTTGAGATAAGAAGCCTGCAACTGAGCTAAGCTGACGTCAACCCCAAGTGGCCGCGGATCCGCCGCTCATGCCATGCTCCGGACGCGGATCCGCTGCCCAATAGGAGCTTTGGTGTATCAATTTTACAGTGCTGCTTGATATGGGCCTCATGGTATTTTTATGATATGTTGAATCTTATAATTCCCTCTAGTTCACTGCCAGATCTCCAATCATGGACTTGGTGTAATTTTCTCAGCACTTTTGACTGTTCCGGCTTTTCTCTTGGAATTTCTTGCACAGATTCTCGAAACAAGTGTTGCGCTATACCAAGATTATGCGATGCAATGATAAACACTCAATTTCCCTCAGAAATGCCGATTTTAATATATAACACAAGTTATTTGGTATTTTAGAGTGAATTTGCTAATATGTGCTATATTAATACCGAACACCTCTAGATAAGTGCAAATGGTAGGGAAATTGTCGTGTTAAAATGCAATATTTTCGACTGATCAAATTCTCCAAAACTTATTTTCGGTCGTCTCGAGCGAACTGTTTTATTAAAAAGAGATGGAGAAAATAAAGAAAAAGAAAAACTAACTAGCACACTTTCGTAGGCAATACGATTGCACTGAGCACGTGCAACAAGCCTTTAAACTTCTAGGTGTCCCTAGTAGGAGGAGTGTTGTCTCCTGAGGGTTTTCTGCGGATTGCACCCACAAAATCCAATAATAAAAGAAAGACCGTGAAAGTTACATTTAAAGGCAAGAATTGTAAAAGAAAGATTTTGAAAATTAGAGTTTCCAACTATGCTAGCTTTTCGGTTGTCATGATCCCTATCTTAATAGTCATGAAAAGATGTTAGAAATCACATCATCCCTCAATAAAACATCGTCTTTATTCTTCATTCCTATCTTTCTTCCAAACATCGATCATATAACCCTACGTGTGTGTAAAAGACATCCCTACACCCGGAGAATTCGATTCAAGCTATCATACACTTGTCCATTCACCTCAGTACTTTTTAATTAATGAATATTTAGATGAGATTGCTCACACGCTTTCATGCGACCGTTAATACTTCTTAAGGTACTAACCGTTCAATTACTCATATGCTTGCTTATATGGTGTTTTTTCCTCGTCTTGCACCACCTAAGGCTTAGCAGTGACTCCCAGACCAGTTGGCCTAAGGCACTAGGTGAAAAGGGACCCTCGAAATATTTCTTTATTGCTGCCTTGGCGATAACAAAACCAGTGTTCATTTTTCTCACCATTTTTATATTTTATTCATTTTTTTATTTCCTTCATACTTTGGCTTTTAGATAAGAGCATTTCAAAGTATCCTCTACTATCCCGAGCTTCAAGACGTGTGTAAGTGCGAATAGCAGGGTATCAACGTTCAAAATGATTGGCTTCCAGAATAAAGTCTATTTTTCAGACTTATTTTTATCCTCAGATTAGTGACTTCCTTCATCTTACTAACCCTTGGGACAACGGCTCATAACTACTTATTACTTGTTCGTTTAAGAGAACTTCTAATTTTCTTGGTTTTCTTAAATTTTTCCAATCTTTTGGATGTAATTTTTCACTATCTAATCTTTTATTATCTTAATTATGTGCAAAAAAAATTATTTTTATTTTTTTGAAAATTTTTAAATTTTTATAGGTTTTCAAAAATGTTTTTTGCTTATGCAAAGTATCAAAAATGTTTTCGAAACTAGGTCCTCGATTCTTCAATTTGCTAGGGTTTACAAACTCATAGGACTTAAGAATCGTTTTAAGATTTGTAATATCATCATCTATTGATCGTCTCGATTCCTCTATGAGCGGAGTTTTACTCAAACATCATAATAAGAAACACAATCAAGAATTGAGATCGAATCATGATGCAAGAATGTAAAGAAAACAAGATATAGAAATTTCACCTTTATTTATCAACAATTTAGTTACAATTCTCTCAAGATCTACAAAAGGAAAGAACTTGATCGTTTATTTCGGCTTCGCTCGTTTCCTTGAGTCGCGGATCTCCTTGGATCACTTGCTCCGATGAAGTCCGGCATCGTTTTCTAAAGGATCGAAGGCTTCATTCTTGATTTGGTACTCGGAGTTCTTGATTTTTGGCTTGGATTTTGAATTGGGGATTAGGGTTACAAGTTGTGTCACTCAACTTGTGTTAGGGAATTGGAGAACCAATTATTGAACAACCTTAGAAGTGAAGCCTCAGGGTCCCTTTTATAGCCTTCATTAGCTTTGGCTTCCTTTAGAAGCTAGGTTTAGTTTAGCTTCCCTTGTAAGCTAGGTAGTTAGGTAGAAGTTTCTAGAGGTAGTTAGTTAGGCTTAGCTTCCTTCGTAAGCTTGGAGGTTAGGGAGAAGCTTCTAGGCTTAGGTTGTTAAGTAGCTTGCTTTGGAAGCTTGAACATGATAAAATAACAAAAGGCCTTGCTGTTCTGGCAGAAGATTCTGAAAAATTCTGGACTTTGAGTGGCTGAAATGAGTGTACACCTTGAGATCAGAAGCCTGCAACTGAGCTAAGCTGACGTCAACCCTACATGGCCGGGGATCCGCCGCTCATGCCATGCTCCGGCCGTGGATCCACGGCCCAATAGGAGCTTTGGTGTATCAATTTCACAGTGCTGCTTGATATGGGCCTCATGGTATTTTTATGATATGCTGAATCTTATAATTCCCTCTAGTTCACGGCCAGATCTCTAATCGTGGACTTGGTGTAATTTTCTCAGCACTTTTGACTGTTCCGGCTTTTCTCCTAGAATTTCCTGTATAGATTCTTGAAACAAGTGTTGCGCTGTACAAAGATTATGTGATGCCATGATAAACACTCAATTTCCCTCAATATATATCACAAGTTATTTGCTATCTTACAGTGAATTTGCTAACATGTGCTATATTAATACCGAACACCTCTAGATAAGTGCAAATGGTAGGGAAATTGTCGTGTTAAAAATGCAATATTTTCGACTGATCAAATTCCCCAAAACTTATTTTCGTTCGTCTCGAGCGAACTGTTTTATTAAAAAGAGAAGGAGAAAATAAAGAAAAAGAAAAACTAACTAGCACACTTTCGTAGGCAACACTATTGCACTGAGCACATGCAACAAGCCTTTAAACCTCTAGGTGTCCCTAGTAGGAGGAGTGTTGTCTCCTGAGGGTTTTCAGCGGATTGCACCCACAAAATCTAATAATAAAAGGAAGACCGTGAAAGTTACAATTAAAGACAAGATTTGTAAAAGAAAGACTTTGAAAATTAGAGTTTCCAACTATACTAGCTTTTCGGTTGTCATGAGCCCTATCTTAATAGTCATGAAAGATGTTAGAAATCACATCATTCCTCAATAAAACATCGTCTTTATTCTTCATTCCTATCTTTCTTCCAAACATCGATCATATAACCCTACGTGTGTGTAAAAGACATCCCTACACCCGGAGAATTCAATTCAAGCTATCATACTCTTGTCCATTCACCTCAGTACTTTTTCATTAATGAATATTTAGATGAGATTGCTCACACGCTTTCATGCGACCGTTAATACTTCTTGAGGTACTAACCGACCGATTACTCATGTGCTTGCTTATATGGTGTTTTTTTCTCGTCTTGCACCACCTAAGGCTTAGCAGTGACTCCCAGACCAGTTGGTCTAAGGCACTAGGTGAAGAGGCATCCTCGCTATATTTTTTTATTGCTTCCTTGGCGATAACAAAACCAGTGTTCATTTTTCTCACCATTTTTATATTTTATTCATTTTTTTTATTTCCTTCATACTTTGGCTTTTAGACAAGAGCATTTCAAGGTATTCTTTACTATCCCGAGCTTCAAGACGTGTGTAAGTGCGAATAGCAGGGTATCAACGTTCAAAATGTTTGGCTTCCAGAATAGGAACTATTTTTCAGACTTATTTTTATCCTCAGATTAGTGACTTCCTTCATCTTACTAACGCTTTGGACAACGGCTCATAACTACTTATTACTAGTTCGTTTAAGAAAACTTCTAATTTTCTTGGTTTTCTTAAATTTTTCAAATCTTTTGGATGTAATTTTTCACTATCTAATGTTTTATTATCTTATTTATGTGCAAAATTTTTTATTTTTTTATTTTTTGAAATTTTTTAAATTTTTATAGGTTTTCAAAAATGTTTTGTGCTTATGCAAAGTATGATGCAAATGATGCGAAAATAAGCACAAACCTCCCCCAAACTTGTTTTCAACAGTGTCTTCACTGTTGCCATCTGCTAAATCTCGAAAACCTGTAAGCTTGGGAGGAAATTTATTATCGGGGGAAAAATATTTAATAGAAGATCCTCCCCCAAACTTATTTTAGGCTCATCATTTTGTGTAAAAAATTTCTTTTCAAGAGCCAGAAAATATACCCCCCCAAACTTGAGTTAAGCAATATTAATCTTTGAAAAACATATGAGGGGGTCAAGATCAGTGGTCGATGCCAAGTTTTGCAAAGACCGAAAGTTAACACCAACCATTCGAAAATTTTATCAATGCAGTGCTCTGGTTAGTGGAAGAAGAAGTGGGGAAAGGGTAAGTAGTGGAATAGAATGTGTGTGCGTCTCATTTTGGAGAGACGATGCAGTGAATGTGATGGATTACTCGCATTCTTTGTACAGTTCAGAAGAAGGGGCGGAGGTTCAATTTCATTGATTGGGAGATGATTCATCTCAACACCCGTGTCATTCAAAAATGCGAGTTCATCAGCGAAGATTTCCTCAAAAGTTCCATCAATACCCCGAAGAATAATGTCATCACAAAGCGCGGGGTGATCTTCAGACTCTATAAGCAGTTCATAATCAGTGTTAGTTGTTGACCCGGACAACTCAGTGGAAGAGTCCGTATGTGTATGATACATAGTTTGGTTAAACAACAACATATGAAAAGAGTCAAGATCAGTATCATGAGGATCATCAATTTCACTGCTGTCGACATCCATTAAGTCGACAGAACAGTCCTGAGCAATAGGTTCGGAGGGTACACTTCCCAACTTGTAAATGTTTAGCTCAATTGACCTATTCCCGAAGGATAGGGTCATAGAGCCATTTCTACAGTTGATGATAGCGTTGGAAGTGGCCAAAAAGGGGCGACCTAAAATCACCGGAAATTGATTCCGTGGGTTCTCTACAGGCTGTGTATCAAGTACAATAAAGTCCACAGGGAATACAAATTCCCCGATTTTTATTAACACATCCTCCAGTTCACCCCTAGGTTTGGTGATTGATCGGTCAGCCATCTGGAGAGTTATGCTCGAGGGCTTTAACACTCCGATACTTAACTGCTCGTAAACCGAGTATGGAAGCAAGTTAACACTAGCGCCAAGGTCTAGTAGAGCACGGTTGATGTGTTTTTCCCCAATAGAAATGGAAATAGTAGGACAGCCAGAGTCCTTACGTTTCCGTGGTAATTGTTGGGGGAAAGCCGTGTCTACAGGCTTTGCCATGAATATCTACTTGGGCACTTGAGTCTTCCTCTTCCTAGTGCACAAGTTCTTAAGAGTTTTCGCATAGGACGGAACTTGTTGGATAGCATTTAGGAGAGAGATGTTGATGTTAACTTGCTTAAACATGTTCACAAGCTTCTTCATTTGGGAATTGGGTTTGTTGGGCCTCAACCTATTTGGAAATGGAGCTCTATCAATAAGTGTTGGGTCTAACATTTATGGGGAAGGTTGTGGGGGTGGGAAGGATGAAGTGGGTGGAGGGTTCGAGCTTTTGGGAAAACGGAGAATAGGCTCGGAAGAAGACGGTAAATTAGACGAAATAGGGTAAGAAGTAGAAGTGTGAGTGGAAGTGGAAGTGGAAGCCTGGGGTTCACTTGATTCCTCAACATCAATCTGTTTACCCACATGATTGTCTAGCACTTTTCCAGATCTCAACGTGGTAAGTGCATCCACATTTGTGTAATGTGAAGGTCCAGGATTAGGTAGGGGTTGAGCTGGAAGATTCCCTTTTTCTCTTGCACTCATTTCGGCTTTTAATTGTGCAATTTGTTCTTCCATCGATTTAATACTCTTACTTTGGGAGTCAGAGTTTTTCTGGATTTTTTCGACGGAAGACTGAATTGTCAAAAGTAAGTTCATGAATGAAGAGGATTCATCAGTACCGGTCAACTGCAAAGGGTTAGACGGTGCAGGTGTGTTGACCGGATTTTGAAAGTTGTGTTTGGAAGGGGTGCTGACTCAATTGGAGTGGTTGCTGTTGTGGTGGAAGAGCCCTTTAGAAATTGTTTTATGTTGGAACTGTGTTTTGAGTTTGTGATTGGTTCCAAGCAAAAGGACATTCTTCCGTCAAATGTGAAGGGTTTGAACAGCAGCCACGCACGGTTTTGGGAAGTGTGTATTGGTTTAGGGAGGCTGAAGAGATTTTGTTTTCTATAGCGTCGAGTTTCCTTTGTATTGTGGCCATTTCGGCTCTCATTATGACGGAAACATCGAGCTGATTGACCTCTTCCCTAGGCGGTGGTGGTCTAACACTTTCCCATTGTAAAGTGTTTTGAGCTAAATCTTCTAACTATTTCCAAGATTCACCATCATCTTTGGTCATGAAAGTGCCTTGACACATGATTTCAAGCATCTGTCTAGTAGCGAGATCAATACCCTCATAGATAATTCGACACAAATCCCATCTAGAGATTCCGTGATGAGGACATTGGATAAGAAGATCCTTGAACCGTTCAAAGCATTTCCAGAATGGTTCATTGGAAAGTGGGGTAAATTTGAAGATTTCGCTTCGAACACGGCTGGTCTTGTGATTGGGATAAAATTTCTTAAGGAATGCTGTAACAAATTCATCCCATTTTGAAATAGAATGTGCGGTTGTATTGTAAAGCCTCTTCTCGGCTAAGTCGCATAAAGTGAATGGGAGAAAACGTAAACACAGAGCATCCACATACAGTTGTGACGTTCCAATCATTGCGCATACGTTTTCAAATTTGGAGATAAAAGCGTATGTGTCTTCAGAATCAAGACCGTGAAATTTGGGTAACAGTTCGATGAATTGGGGGTTGATTTCAAAATTTTCCCCGTTGGCAGGTGGTATAGAAAGACAGGTGGGAAGGGGAACACGTGAAGGATAGCATCTCTCTTGGAAAGAAATGCGTGGAGGATTCTGTGCACCTGCGGGCGGTGGCAGAGTGGTGTAAAGGTTTGATGGATAACCGTCCATCGCGGTGGTGGTGGGAAAAAGAAAAGGTAGAAATACCGACTTTGGGGTCGATAGGGAAAACGCGGACAAGACGAGCACTAGAATCCCGTGTCCAGCCGAGCTTGCACTACAGGGTTTAGCATAAGTTGCAGCGTTGATATAATTAGGGGAAATGATGTGATTGGTGTTTGTTTTGAAAAATATATACAGATTTTTGAAAAAATGATGCAAATCACAACAAATGCAAAAAGCAACTCTAAGTCTAGTGGTCACCTAGGTCAAGTCTCTAGACCGCTCCTAACTGCCAAAAGACAAGTCGCAGGATCAATCCTCTACTACCTCTTTGTCCCTCCTGTGGCCAGGTAAGTGCCAGGTAAGTGGGAGGTTCTACACTACGTAAGTAGTGAGCCTAATTAAGTAACCACTTGCCTTAGACACCAAAAAAGAAACGCGGATAAGCAATAGATTACCCACGGCCTTCTTCTGTCCTAAGTGAGCGCGACGGTCCTTAGAGTCATGTCTAGATTTCTTTTAATTAATGAGGGTAATGCGGATGCAAGTTTGTGATTTTTGGGGTTAGGAAGGGTAACGAACTCCCCACCTAATCTGAATTTGGCCGTGCCCCTTAAATTCCGTATTAATATGCAAAAAATCAAGATCAAACACGCACAATTTTTATTTTTTCGGTGCTGCGAATTATTTGCAAAGAAACCTGCAGAAAATTGTTAATGGAGCAGATGAGGAGAGAGATAAGAAAGTCAAGAATTTACCAGAGAATTCTGGCATAGAGAAGATGCAAGGCCGCCGCAGATCCGCCGCGGGAGGTAGGTAATTACCGCGGAAACGCGGCGGTTCGACAAGATCACTGCACAAAAAATTTTGGTACCGTTCCTTCTATTGCTTCACTAAACTCCCTGGAATTTTTAGAAAATTTTTTCCCAAGCTCCACAGATTGCAGATTTCCTCGCAACAAATCACAACGAATCGTTTTGTGTTTGTGCGAATTTTGATGTAAAAATTTTGATGGAATAAACTTTTCAACTCAAATTTCAAAAACAAATGAATTAGCGCTCTATCACTGGCAACGACGCCATTTGATTGAATGTTTTCTAGGTGTGTAGTTAGAAAGTGTATAGAAATCACAACCAAAAATATTTTGACCGCAATCAATAATGGTGTCGATTTGTAGCGCGTTAGCGAGTGCGAATCGTCCACAGGAAAAGTGTAATCCGTTCGTAGTTTGAATTAGATGAATTGAAAATTAAAGAAAAAAGAAAAGACAACCCAATTCAAGATTTATAAAATGAAGTTCAAGAATTATCTAGATCTAAATCTAAAATCAAGAAAAACATTAAAAATCAAGAATCAAGAAGTGATGATATCCAATCCAATAATCAAGAATCGAAGTGAGGCTCATAGGAATCGATCGAATTTATAGACGTGATGAAATCTATTGATTACGTATTCTTATCCATCGATGAATTGATACTAGATCGATGATGATCAACGAGAATTAGGGATTTCTTGCGGAAACTAAAGTTTCATCTTCTATCCCTTGTCCTTTCGTTGGTTTCATTCACATTCTAGCCTCTAGTAAATTCAAGAATCGATCGTGGATCCCTAATTTTGAGCGAATACAATCAAGAAAGCATCGCATCGAAATTAGGTCATCGATTCTTCAATTTGCTAGGGTTTACAAACTCATAGGACTTAAGAATCGTTTTAAGATTTGTAACATCATCATCTATTGATCGTCTCGATTCCACCACGAGCGGAGTTTTACTCAAACATCATAATAAGAAACACAATCAAGAATTGAGATCGAATCATGATGCAAGAATGTAAAGAAAGCAAGATATAGAAATTTCACCTTTATTTATCAAAAATTTAGTTACAATTCTCTCAAGATCTACAAGAGGAAAGAACTTGATCGTTGATTTCGGCTTCGCTCGTCTCCTTGAGTCGCGGATCTCCTTGGATCACTTGCTCCGATGAAGTCCGACGTCGCTTTCTAAAGGATTGAAGGCTTCATGCTTGATTTGGTACTCAGAGTTCTGGATTTTTGGCTTGGATTTTGAATTGGGGATTAGGGTTACAAGTTGTGTCACTCAACTTGTGTTAGGGAATTGGAGAACCAATTATAGAACAACCTTAGAAGTGAAGCCTCAGGGTCGCTTTTATAGCCTTCATTAGCTTTGGCTTCCTTTAGAAGCTAGGTTTAGTTTAGCTTCCCTTGTAAGCTAGGTAGTTAGGTAGAAGCTTCCAGTGGTAGTTAGTTAGGCTTAGCTTCCTTCATAAGCTTGGAGGTTAGGGAGAAGCTTCTAGGCTTAGGTTGTTAAGTAGCTTGCTTTGGAAGCTTGAACATGATTAGCTTAACAAAGGGCCTTGTTGTTCTGGCAGAAGATTCTGGAAAATTATGGACTTTGAGTGGCTGAAATGAGTGTACACCTTGAGATCAGAAGCTTGCAACTGAGCTAAGCTGACGTCAACCCCACGTGGCCGCGGATCCGCCGCTCATGCCATGCTCCGGCCGTGGATCCGCGGCCCAATAGGAACTTTGGTGTATCAATTTTACAGTGCTGCTTGATATGGGCCTCATGGTATTTTTATGATATGTTGAATCTTATAATTCCCTCTAGTTCACTGCCAGATCTCTAATCATGGACTTGGTGTAATTTTCTCAGCACTTTTGACTGTTCCGGCTTTTCTCCTGGAATTTCCTGCACAGATTCTCGAAACAAGTGTTGCGCTATACAAAGATTATGCGATGCCATGATAAACACTCAATTTCCCTCAGAAATGCCGATTTTAATATATAACACAAGTTATTTGGTATTTTACAGTGAATTTGCTAATATGTGCTATTTTAATACCGAACACCTCTAGATAAGTGCAAATGGTAGGGAAATTGTCGTGTTAAAAATGCAATATTTTCGACTGATCAAATTCCCCCAAACTTATTTTCGGCCGTCTCGAACGAACTATTTTATTAAAAATAGAAGAAGAAAATAAAGAAAAAGAAAAACTAACTAGCACACTTTCATAGGCAACACGATTGCACTGCGCACGTGCAATAAGCCTTTAAACCTCTAGGTGTCCCTAGTAGGAGGAGTGTTGTCTCCTGAGGGTTTTCAGCGGATTGCACCCACAAAATCCAATAATAAAAGGAAGACTGTGAAAGTTACATTTAAAGACAAGAATTGTAAAAGAAAGACTTTGAAAATTAGAGTTTCTAACTATGCTAGCTTTTCGGTTGTCATGAGCCCTATCTTAATAGTCATGAAAAGATGTTAGAAATCATATCATCTCTCAATAAAACATCGTCTTTATTCTTCATTCCTATCTTTCTTCCAAACATCGATCATATAACCCTACGTGTGTGTAAAAGACATCCCAACACCCGGAGAATTCAATTCAAGCTATCATACTCTTGTCCATTCACCTCAGTACTTTTTAATGAATGAATATTTAGATGAGATTGCTCACACAATTTCATGCGACCGTTAATACTTCTTGAGGTACTAACCGACCGATTACTCATGCGCTTGCTTATATGGTGTTTTTCCTCGTCTTGCACCACCTAAGGCTTAGCAGTGACTCCTAGACCAGTTGGTCTAAGGCACTAGGTGAAGAGGCACCCTCGCTATATTTTTTTATTGCTGTCTTGGCGATAACAAAACCAGTGTTCATTTTTCTCACCATTTTTATATTTTATTCATTGTTTTATTTCCTTCATA
The DNA here is from genome assembly GCA_030015575.1 of Agapanthus africanus. Lineage (NCBI taxonomy): Eukaryota > Viridiplantae > Streptophyta > Magnoliopsida > Asparagales > Amaryllidaceae > Agapanthus > Agapanthus africanus. The sequence continues at coordinate 428,277,544 of CM057340.1, forward strand.
CTTTGGCTTTTAGACAAGAGCATTTCAAGGTATCCTCTACTATCCCGAGCTTCAAGACGTGTGTAAGTGCGAATAGCAGGGTATCAACGTTCAAAATGTTTGGCTTCCAGAATAGGAACTATTTTTCAGACTTATTTTTATCCTCAGATTAGTGACTTCCTTCATCTTACTAACCCTTGGGACAACGGCTCATAACTACTTATTACTAGTTCGTTTAAGAAAACTTCTAATTTTCTTGGTTTTCTTAAATTTTTCAAATCTTTTGGATGTAATTTTTCACTATATAATATTTTATTTTCTTATTTATGTGCAAAAATTTTATTTTTATTTTTTTGAAAATTTTTAAATTTTTATAGGTTTTCAAAAATGTTTTGTGCTTATCCAAAGTATCAAAAATGTTTTCGAAACTAGGTCGTCGATTCTTCAATTTGCTATGGTTTACAAACTCATAGGACTTAAGAATCGTTTTAAGATTTGTAACATCATCATCTATTGATCGTCTCGATTCCTCCACGAGCGGAGTTTTACTCAAACATCATAATAAGAAACACAATCAAGATTTGAGATCGAATCATGATGCAAGAATGTAAAGAAAGCAAGATATAGAAATTTCACCTTTATTTAGTTACAATTCTCTCAAGATCTACAAGAGGAAAGAATTTGATCATTGATTTCGGCTTCGCTCGTCTCCTTGAGTCGCGGATCTCCTTGGATCACTTGCTCCGATGAAGTCCGGCGACACTTTCTAAAGGATCAAAGGCTTCATGCTTGATTTGGTACTCGGAGTACTTGATTTTTGGCTTGGATTTTGAATTGGGGATTAGGGTTACAAGTTGTGTCACTCAACTTGTGTTAGGGAATTGGAGAACCAATTATTGAACAACCATAGAAGTGAAGCCTCATGGTCCCTTTTATAGCCTTCATTAGCTTTGGCTTCCTTTAGAAGCTTGGTTTAGTTTAGCTTCCCTTGTAAGCTAGGTAGTTAGGTAGAAGCTTCTAGAGGTAGTTAGTTAGGCTTAGCTTCCTTCATAAGCTTGGAGGTTAGGGAGAAGCTTCTAGGCTTTGGTTGTTAAGTAGCATGCTTTGGAAGCTTGAACATGACTATCTTAACAAAGGGCCTTGCTGTTCTGGCAGAAGATTCTGGAAAATTCTGGACTCTGAGTGGCTGAAATGAGTGTACACCTTGAGATCAGAAGCCTGCAACTGAACTAAGATAACGTCAACCCCATGTGGCCGCGGATTCGCCGCTCATGCCATGCTCCGGCCGCGGATCCGCGGCCCAATAGGAGCTTTGGTGTATCAATTTTACGGTGCTGCTTGATATGGGCCTCATGGTATTTTTATGATATGTTGAATCTTATAATTCCCTCTAGTTCACTGCCAGATCTCTAATCATGGACTTGGTGTAATTTTCTCAGCACTTTTGACTGTTCCGGCTTTTCTCCTGGAATTTCCTGCACAGATTCTCGAAACAAGTGTTGCGCTATACAAAGATTATGCGATACCATGATAAACACTCAATTTCCCTCAGAAATGCCGATTTTAATATATAACACAAGTTATTTGGTATTTTACAGTGAATTTGCTAATATGTGCTATATTAATACCGAACACCTCTAGATAAGTGCAAATGGTAGGGAAATTGCCGTGTTAAAAATGCAATATTTTCGACTGATCAAATTCCCCCAAACTTATTTTCGGTCGTCTCCAGCGAACTGTTTTATTAAAAAGAGAAGGATAAAATAAAGAAAAAGAAAAACCAACTAGCACACTTTCGTAGGCAACACGATTGCACTGAGTACATGCAACAAGCCTTTAAAGCTCTAGGTGTCCCTAGTAGGAGGAGTGTTGTCTCCTGAGGGTTTTCAGCGGACTGCACCCACAAAATCCAATAATAAGAGGAAGACCGTGAAAGTTAAATTTAAAGACAAGAATTATAAAAGAAAGACTTTGAAAATTAGAGTTTCTAACTATGCTAGATTTTCGGTTGTCATGTGCCCTATCTTAATAGTCATGAAAAGATGTTAGAAATCACATCATCCCTCAATAAAACATCGTCTTTATTCTTCATTCCTATCTTTCTTCCAAACATCGATCATATAACCATACGTGTGTGTAAAAGACATCCCTACACCCGGAGAATTCAATTCAAGCTATCATACTCTTGTCCATTCACCTCAGTACTTTTTAATTAATGAATATTTAGATGAAATTGCTCACATGCTTTCATGCGACCGTTAATACTTCTTGAGGTACTAACCGACCGATTACTCATGTGCTTGCTTATATTGTGTTTTTTCCTCGTCTTGCACCACCTAAGGCTTAGCAGTGACTCCCAGACCAGTTGGTCTAAGGCACTAGTTGAAGAGGCACCCTCGCTATATTTTTTTATTGCTGCCTTGGAGATAACAAAACCAGTGTTCATTTTTCTCGCCATTTTTATATTTTATTCATTTTTTTATTTCCTTCATACTTTGGCTTTTAGACAAGAGTATTTCAAGGTATCCTCTACTATCCCGAGCTTCAAGACGTGTGTAAGTGCGAATAGCAGGGTATCAGCGTTCAAAATGTTTGGTTTCCAGAATAGGAACTATTTTTCAGACTTATTTTTATTCTCAGATTAGTGACTTCCTTCATCTTAATAACTCTTGGGACAACGGCTCATAACTACTTATTACTAGTTCGTTTAAGAAAACTTCTAATTTTCTTGGTTTTCTTAAAATTTTCCAATCTTTTAGTTGTAATTTTTCACTATCTAATCTTTTATTATCTTATTTATGTGCAAAAAATTTATTTTTATTTTTTTGAAAATTTTTAAATTTTTATAGGTTTTCAAAAATGTTTTGTGCTTATGCAAAGTATCAAAAATGTTTACGAAACTAGGTCGTCGATTCTTCAATTTGCTAGGGTTTACAAACTCATAGGACTTAAGAATCGTTTTAAGATTTGTAACATCATCATCTATTGATCGTCTCGATTCCTCCATGAGCGGAGTTTTACTCAAACATTATAATAAGAAACACAATCAAGAATTGAGATCGAATCATGATGCAAGAATGTAAAGATAGGAAGATATAGAAATTTCACCTTTATTTATCAATAATTTAGTTACAATTCTCTCAAGATCTATAAGAGGAAAGAACTTGATCGTTGATTTCGGCTTCGCTCGTCTCCTTGAGTCGCGAATCTCTTTTGATCACTTGCTCCGATGAAGTCCGGCGTCGCTTTCTAAAGGATCGAAGGCTTCATGCTTGATTTGGTACTCGGAGCTCTTGATTTTCGGCTTGGATTTTGAATTGGGGATTAGGGTTACAAGTTGTGTCACTCAACTTGTGTTAGGGAATTGGAGAACCAATTATTAAACAACCTTAGAAGTGAAGCCTCAGGGTCGCTTTTATAGCCTTCATTAGCTTTGGCTTCCTTTAAAAGCTAGGTTTAGTTTAGCTTCCCTTGTAAGCTAGGTAGTTAGGTAGAAGCTTCTGTTGGAGATAGTGCCCTCAGAGTAAATTATTGGATCACAGGCACGTGATTGCAATGATTGAGGGAGGACCTGTCCCAGTAGGACAGTCTTACTCAAGATGATACTATGCTATCTGGTTTATCTTTATCATCGTGTATTGCTTTAGGTGACCTTACGAGTCGCTATTACATGTTGATAGAGCCCCTAGGATTCTTGCTTGACTACCAGCAGTATGAGGGCGATCATATACGTGGGAGCTGGGGTCTATAAGCACATCCTTAAAAGGTCCCTAGTCGTGGGAGTTTCGAGACAGGGCATCGATACTCCGGAGTAGACTAGTGTATACAGTCGAGACCCCGACGAGGGGCAGTGGCCGGTCTCACAAGCCACTGGTGTCAGTTGTTTCACCTAAGATGTATACAGGTGCTCATTGGGTTATGAGTACACCGGACAGGACTCGCCGGGAACCTGCTAAGTGGTATCAGAGACACGCCGTTAACCCAGTCTAGCTTGCTCTAGTATGTTTAAAACTCGATCGATCAAAAATCCCAAAAACCGTATTTTCACATGCACAGTTTCTGTCGAAATTTTTTTGGGCTCTAAAAATTTTTCAGGGTGTTTCAGAAATGTGTGCTGGGTATATGGAGAACACTATAGAAAAATGGTCACGTGATACCACTATAGAGCCGCGGAACCACGGCCTTAACCCCCTTTAGGCCGCGGTTCCGCCGCCTAAAAGTGTCATCATTGCTCCAGATTTCTACAGTAGTTCTCTGAGTTGAACATGGGGCTTTTGGAATATTCTTTTTGGGCCCAGATTTTCTGTGAGGTGCTTGGGGCCCACTTCGATAAATTTGATCGATCGAGAATTTTAAACATGTTACTTCACAGTATTTACATTATATCTGCGACCGTGAATGTCATTTGATCGGTAAATCCAGTCTATCTGCTATAGCCCTTTTAGACGGATTTGCGAACATGACATTCACGTTGATGTTCTGTGTTGTGCTGTGATGTTGCGGATTGGTCGTAGGGGATAGCCTGGATGCAATGGTAGTACAGTTTTTTTTATATGTACATTTGATATTGCGGGGCGAGCGTCCGACATGTGGACTGCCGTCACTGCCTGTTTGTATATTATTCTTTTGGGGCACGACCGGGTCGAGGTCGATGTACCCGTTGTATGTATATTTTATTTTCTGTACTAGGATTACCACGCGGTGGGGTGCACGGATAGCCGGGTTCTAGAGGGCAACGAGCCCGCATCTCATGGCTTTGAGACGGAGGGGGCTTTAGTCTAGAATTGGCGGGCTATTCGCCGCACTCGTAGGGGGTACAGCTTGACCCAGGAGGGGTGCCCAAGTTTCCGGATTCCGTGAAGTGCTGGGTGGTCCATTCACGTTGCTGAAAGGGGCTGCCTCGCTTCAGGTTTTGGCGGGTAACTTGCCGCGCCCGTAGGGGTCTAGGATTTCATTGCACAGGCTATCCACACGACCAGGGGAACGTCGGGTTTCAGTAGCGGCTCTATGAAATCCGGGGATCCCCGATATCTGTATTGTTCTGTGATGTTGCATTTTATCACGCCTTGAGCGAAATATGATATATTGATATATATATACTAGTAGATGTTGTATATGTTTTGCATCCGCGCTAGTCCAGTCCCCGCTCTGTCGTTAGATAAGTTACCTAACGGGTGATGACGGGACCCAGTGGCGAATGCGGATGGCATATACGTACATCATTATTTTCGTTCTTTTGTGGTGTGATCAATTGATGGGACTGCGTTGATTCGGATCAATGCAAGCTAAACAAACCTATTCTGATGGTGTTGGAACATTTTTCAAAAAGCTGTTATTGCAAGGGCGTTCTCTTTTGTTTTGCACAGTGGTATTCGGTTATGAATATCCAGCTCCTCAGTCGACGAGGCAAGGGCCGAGATCCCTTCACCGGGAGTGACCCCTTGGACAAAAGTTTGCGTCAGGGCAATAACTTCACTATAGCCGATTACTTTTGCTTTGCATCGTGGTATTCAGTTGGAATATCTTGCACCTCATTCTACGGGGAAAGAGCCGAGATCCCTTCACCGGGAGTTTCCTCTTTAGCAAAGGTTTTCGTCACTATATTTTTATAAAGCTATCCGGTTCCTTCAACGATATCAAGTTCATTACGTTAAAGGTTTTCTCCAGAAACCATTTGTAGCCCTCCGTCATTTCATATGGATAGTCAATAGTATTCTAGCTGTGTTTGTTGGCCAAAGTCAAGGCACAGTGTTTGGTAGCTGTTGGTTATTCATATGCAGCATAGATAGATGCGTTGGTTTGGGACAGTCGTATAGCCTTGTTGGCCAAAGTCAAGGGCTTGTACGGGTGGGTTCAAATTAACCTGGAGAATGACGGGTAGAACTTGACATGTGACTTATAATTTGTTGGCCAAAGTCAAGGTCATAAGAGCATGGGGTAAAAATCCACATCGGGAGTTTCTAAAGAAACTGAAACTTGCCAGATATGCGCATACCTTCTGGAGTGTGATAACGTGAGCGGATTCCGTCACGTTATCATGCGATTATAGTTGGATCCCGATTCACACTGATGAGTTGGTTTACTCCTCGGGTGATCCCGGTTAATTCTTCTTTCAGGTTTGGGGAAGAATTTGACGTTACAGTGGGAGGTTTCTAGATTAGATAAAGTGATAACCATTCTGATCTAGGTTAGAGTGCACGCTGAGTGTTTCTTTTCTCTCTCTCTTTGGCAGCGACCATTGACCCGACCCTAGACTATGACTCAGTGACCAAGTTGACCGAACCTTCTTAACACTGGCTTTTGGATTGTCAGAGTTGCAAACCTGTTTGCCACTCCTACTTTTACCCTATTATCCGGGACACCCCGTATTACTACGAACGTCCACTTCCATTGGACAAAACCATCGTATGGTTATATACGAACTCGAAGGAATTCGAGGATGGTTTCCGGTTCTGGAGAAAACGAATAGGACTATTCAGTTGTCTTTTCCTTTTACCTTCTCTCAGGTTGCGAGTACTCCTTGGTTTAGGAGATAGTACACCTATTACGCAAATTGGATAGTCTTCTTCCAAACCTTAGGCTGGTGCCGAACGGTAGGGAATGAAGAAAACCAATTAGCCTAAATGGTGTACAGAAGGTATTAAGTTAAGACAAAGAAAGGGATTAGTAAGAGGGCAAAGTAAATTGCAACTGCTATTCACGACCAAACCAAATATTTCTTCGCCAATCCTAAATCACCTTTGTATTTCTCCAGGACACTCCGTATCACTACGAAGATCTACAGTTTATTGGATATTCCATCGTATTGTTATACGAACTCGAAAGGAACTTGTTCCAGTTCGGGGATGGATTCTGGTTCAGGAGAAATAGTAATAAGGTTTATTCGGTTGTCTTTTATCTTCACCTTCTCTCGCATTGCGAGTGCTCCTAGGATTAGGACAGTACACCCATTATGCTTATTGGATAGTCTTCTTCCAAACCATAGGCTGGTGCCGAACGGTAGGGAAGGAAGAAAACCATTTAGCCTAAAGGGGTGTACAGAAGGTAATGACTAAAGACATATAAAGGGATTTGGAGAGATGGCAAAGAATTATACGGTTACAGTTGTGAATCCGGATAATGGGAAAGGCATTACTAGGAATACCAGATACCCCATCGAAACATTTCAATGTTTCAGTTTCACCGTGTACCGTTAAAAGAAAACTGATTTCCCAATTAGACACTTGCTCTAGGGTATGTATTTACCAGGTTTGATTCTCTCATCTGTATGGTTTTACAGATGATGAGTGGGAGTAATTTATTGGGAATTAGGTGATCATCCTCATTATATCGGGATTCGTTGTAATTGGTGATATTTGAGGAAGTCACCTGGGTTGTTTGCCGGACGACAAATATTTGGTTTTGAATATCCGTTGTTATGCACCAATTTCAAATTGATATATCTGTACGTCTATTTTTATAGAGTGAGATATACCTTTTTGAAATTATGTCTATGACATTTACCTAAACCTGTGGATGGTTAGGTAAGGAGCATTGAACAGCGGTGTAATTCTTCTTAACCATAAGTACAGTTTTCAACCAACAACACACAGTGAATGAGTCATTTGACTCAAGGGACTTATACAGAGTATTGTATGTTGTCCAATGTCCATTAGGACAGAGGGGTAGGTCCTCGTACTATATTCTGTTTACTTGTGACTTCTCTAGTTCTTAGACAGGTGTTTCGTAGAAACACAGGGTCTGAGTTTTGAGAAGTTATAGGTATATGAATAAAGTAGAGAACCAGGTATTGCAAGCATCAGGATTCTTCAAGGTGATCAAAGATGTAGATACTTGCGGATGGTATTCAGTTGATAGTAATGATTAAGAGAACTTGCTTCTCTTTCAGGTTACTCATAATTGGAAGTACTCCTAAGTTGAGTAACGCTGATCGGCCTCCTTCCATTTAGTTGACATGCACTGGAGACAGCTGTATGATTTGAATCTGGTTCAATTAAATCAGTGCCTCTGTTTCTATATTGGATATAGAACAGTTCATATCTTGACATTGTTAAGATACGGGGAGTTGTCCGGCTCATGCTTAAAACCAGACTCCAGATAACTCAAGGCACGTTTCTGTAATGGCTGTTTGTGGGTTGACCCGGGCTATGACGAGGGTTGATTTTCTACCATCTGGAAGATCAATAGTGATATTGTTCTTGACTCGCCACAGTTTTAATAAAAATGGATTTTTTCAGAAAACAGTAGTGGGAGTATGGTAGAACTGGAAGTGATTCCAGAACCGCAAACGATTACTGAAGATTTGATAAGAACTTAAAGATTCAATCTGGTTTGACATTCCATTGGCCACTCCGCAGATATGGTGGGTAACCTCAGGCACCCGAGAGGTACTTCGGTATGCTCAGGGACGGTGGCAGGGAGGTTCTTGTTTACCCAGACTTGCCATTGCTGTTGTTCCAGACTGTGAGACCCGGCAGGAGGATGAGTATAGCGTCGTTCTGAACTAGCTTTAGAAGTGTATGTCTATATGACTCTGCCAGAGGGTTATCGTAGTCAGTGGGAGCAACGGAAGCATAGTGGGCAAGACGCTTATGTCTATCTATAGACTAAAGCAGATATAGCGGAGATAGGTCATCTATTTCTGACGTGAAAGTCATAGGTTTGACTTCATCAGAATAGGGGATGGATCTGTTAAGAAGGTAGTAGGGTGTGATGTCCTGGTATTTGGATGACATACACAGAGTAGGAAGTCATATTCCTATACTACGATCGGTTATACTTTGGTCGTCACACAGTGGTTTCTCCACATAGGAATTGGATCTTATATCGTACATTCTGGTTACTAGATCTATGGTTTTAGATCTAGATTTAGGTAGTTTCCCAATCAGGGTACTTAGACAGCATTCTATGAGTATTTAGAATGGACGACTCCTGGCATGGTAGTATACCTGCAGGTGATGGAGTCACCCTCTCTAAAGGTGTCTTACAGACTAAAGGGGAGAGGGATACGCATGATTGGCAGATCACTTTCTTAGGCAATTGAGTTGATCATGAGATGTCAAGTACCACACCAGATGTTGTTTTTGCAGTAGGTGCAATAAGTTGATATTAATCCAATTCTGGAGAAACATTCGGAGGAGTTTTGGAACATAAGTGGATGTTCTAGGGATATGATAACGACAGCCTCCTTTAGGAGACGGTTATCATTCCAGGCTTCCAAGGTGACCTGGATGACAGAGTGGCTGTCAGAGTTATAGTTCTCCCTCTGACAAGGGGCGGTATTTTGGACAGATGGTCCAGGTGGATACCGAGGGAAGGCATGGCGCATGATACTGATTATGTTCTGTTGACGATACAGTCTAAGAAGTTTGGATTTGGAGTTCGTTTATGAGCTAGGTCCCATCAGATATCCAGACACATTCTAAGACAGGTATTGCTCATTTCGGGAGATGGCTTTCTCCGCGAACTTGAGATAAAGAGAGACATAGAAAGAGACACCAGAGCGGATCCACTCACTGAGGCTATTCCTCGAACGCAATAGTTTCGCAAACGAGCTTTGTGAGACTGACTAGTAGAGGAGTTGGGTGTTCGGTATCACACGGGCTGTGAGTATGCGACATCGCAATAATTAGCCTTGAGTGCAAGTGGGAGATTGTTGGAGATAGTGCCCTCAGAGTCAATTATTGGATCACAGGCACGTGATTGCAATGATTGAGGGAGGACCTATCCCAGTAGGGCAGTCTTACTCAAGATGATAGTATGCTATCTGGTTAATCTTTATCATCGTGTATTGCTTTAGGTGACCTTACGAGTCGCTATTACACGTTGATAGAGCTCCTAGGATTCTTGCTTGACTACCAGCAGTATGAGGGCGATCATATACGTGGGAGCTGGGGTCTATAAGCACATCCTTAAAAGGTCCCTAGTCGTGCGAGTTTCGAGACAGGGCATCGATGCTCCGGAGTAGACTAGTGTATCCAGTCAAGACCCCGACGACGGGCGGTGGCCGGGCTTACAAGCCACTAGTGTCAGTTGGTTCACCTAAGATGTATACAGGTGCTCATTGGGTTATGAGTACACCGGACAGGACTCCCCGGGAACCTGCTAGTTGGTATTATACCTGACGTCAGATAGCAGTTCCCTGGTGACATGTGTACAGGTTAGTTCATCGACCTGAGATCGTCATTTGTCTCGTGTGAGTTCCCACTGTACTTTGATTACTACCTTACCACGCTCAAAGGAGACATGCAAACAGGTTTTAGTTGGGTACAGTCCCGAGCCACATGGAGGCATTGAGCGGATCTGCAGGGGTTCGTCTCTCCCGGTATTGGGGGTGAGGTCGCGCTGTGTCTAGGAGAGCCAGTACATGAAAAGTCCCTGGCCAAGGCAGAAGATTTGCTGGTAGGTATTCCAGTAGTATCTCAGGGTGTTATGGGCTACACTCCGACACGACTTGTACCGCTTTTGGGGGTCTGACTTTTACCAACCCCCTAGGCCCGCCATGCGATGCTCATAGACGAACGGACCAGACTGTACGGATATTGTCACTGACAGGCTCAGTAGGGTGTCAGGATGAGTTCACTCATCGGCGTCCCTTTTGGTCAATAGCTGGTAGCCCGTCACGTATGGCTAATAGCTCTGACGTGCTAGTGGTTAAATCCACAGCCATAGTATTGACGAGTCTTTAGAGTCCACCACACACAGTTACTCAAGTTTCGGGCAAAACGCTGTAGGAGGCCGTATGGAGATATGGCAGGGTTCGATCAGATACGTGCGGTATTGCACGGATCGTGATCGGACGGATTTTACTAGCCGGCTTTGGCTTAAGCCGGATCCTAGTATTAGACAGTGTAGTTTTGTCTCTTTGCATTTGTGTTCAGTGGGAATACAAATGCGGGCATGTATATGCAGTCGCAGTGTTTTCCTGTAATTTATTACGGGATCAGTTTTCTGAAGTTGCCAGTTTGCATTCCGTTCCGGCCAGTTTTCTTTTGTTCCTTCGCGGCCGGACTTTTCCGATGGAGGGGGTAATTTGCAATTGTGCAAATTACTTATTGTGGAGGGGTTTCTTGCATTTGTGGCTTCTTTCATCATGAGATTCCTTTTGAGTCCATTCCATTGCATTTATTATGATGTTATGTATAGGATGTGGATGAGAAATGGTGTGACTTTTCTCATTTCATTTTGATACCATTTCTTCTCTTGATTTATTATCTTTCCATGGATAATGTTTTTTTGAGCATCTCCACCATTTGGGAGATGAGAGGGGCCGGCCATTCTTGGGAGAGAGAATGAGAGAGATTCATTTTTGAATGGTGGCATTTTTCTTCATCTTATTTCATGCAAGGAAAAATGAAAGCACAATTTTTCCTTATCTTCATTCCTCCACATCCATGGCAACATAAACCCTAAAAGAGACATAGCCTACTATACTACTTCTACAGCAAATCTTAGACGCGTCGGCTAGCCAACTTCGCGCCCGAGTTGCCTCGGTCCAGAGGTGGGAGCCCGTAAAAGAATTTGGCTACGTGGTGCCCTTTCCGACGAGAAGGTGACGGACGGAGATTCCGCGAGAGATCGGAGTGGAGACGAAGACCGAAGGACACGGATAGCTTGGTATAACTCTCTACTCTTATTCTAGTTTGCTAGTAGCTAGGTTAATGGCCCGATCCGGGTTAAAAGTGCGCGGTGGTGCCGGTTTGCTAATTTGCAAAGTTTTCGTTTCCACGTTTCCGGCATCGGATCGACGGCCGGGGCGCCGCCGTGCATTTACAGCTTCTAGAGGTAATTAGTTAGGTTTAGCTTCCTTCATAAGCTTGGAGGTTAGGGAGAAGCTTCTAGGCTTTGGTTGTTAAGTACCTTGCTTTGGAAGCTTGAACATGATTAGCTTAACAAAGGGCCTTGCTGTTCTAGCAGAAGATTCTGGAAAATTCTGGACTCTGAGTGGCTGAAATGAGTGTACACCTTGAGATCAGAAGCTTGCAACTGAGCTAAGCTGACGTCAACCCCACGTGGCCGCGGATCCGCCGCTTATGCCATGCTCCGGCCGTGGATCCGCGGCCCAATAGGAGCTTTGGTGTATCAATTTTACAGTGCTGCTTGATATGGGCCTCATGGTATTTTTATGATATGTTGAATCTTATAATTCCCTCTAGTTCACTGCCAGATCTCTAATCATGGACTTGGTGTAATTTTCTCAGCACTTTTGACTGTTCCGGCTTTTCTCCTGGAATTTCCTGCACAGATTCTTGAAACAAGTGTTGCGCTATACAAAGATTATGCGATGCCATGATAAACACTCAATTTCCCTCAGAAATGCCGATTTTAATATATAACACAAGTTATTTGGTATTTTACAGTCAATTTGCTAATATGTGCTATATTAATACCGAACACCTCTAGGTAAGTGCAAATGGTAGGGAAATTGTCGTGTTAAAAATGCAATATTTTCGACTGATCAAATTCCTCCAAACTTATTTTCGGTCGTCTCGAGCGAACTGTTTTATTAAAAAGAGAAGGAGAAAATAAAGAAAAAGAAAAACTAACTAACACACTTTCGTAGGCAACACGATTGCACTGAGCACGTGCAACAAGCCTTTAAACCTCTAGGTGTCCCCAGTAGGAGGAGTGTTGTCTCCTGAGGGTTTTCAGCGGATTGCACCCACAAAATCCAATAATAAAAGGAAGACCGTGAAAGTTACATTTAAAGACAAGAATTGTAAAAGAAAGACTTTGAAAATTAGAGTTTCCAACCATGCTAGCTTTTCGGTTGTCATGAGCCATATCTTAATAGTCATGAAAAGATGTTAGAAATCACATCATCCCTCAATAAAACATCGTCTTTATTCTTCATTCCTATCTTTCTTCCGAACATCGATCATATAACCCTACGTGTGTGTAAAAGACATCCCTACACCCGGAGAATTCAATTCAAGCTATCATACTCTTGTCCATTCACCTCAGTACTTTTTAATTAATGAATATTTAGATGAGATTGCTCACACACTTTCATGCGACCGTTAATACTTCTTGAGGTACTAACCGACCAATTACTCATGTTCTTGCTTATAAGGTGTTTTTTCCTCGTCTTGCACCACCTAAGGCTTAGCAGTGACTCCCAGACCAGTTGGTCTAATGCACTAGGTGAAGAGACACACTCGCTATATTTTTTTATTGCTGCCTTGGCGATAACAAAACCAGTGTTCATTTTTCTCACTATTTTTATATTTTATTCATTTTTTTATTTCCTTCATACTTTGGTTTTTAGACAAGAGCATTTCAAGGTACCCTCTACTATCCCGAGCTTCAAGACGTGTATAAGTGCGAATAGCAGGGTATCAACGTTCAAAATGTTTGGCTTCCATAATAGGAACTATTTTTCAGACTTATTTTTATCCTCAGATTAGTGACTTTCTTCATCTTACTAACCCTTGGGACAACGGCTCATAACTACTTATTACTAGTTCGTTTAAGAAAACTTCTAATTTTCTTGGTTTTCTTAAAAATTTCCAATCTTTTGGATGTAATTTTTAACTATCTAATCTTTTATTATCTTATTTATGTGCAAAAATTTTTATTTTTATTTTTTTTGAAAATTTTTAAATTTTTATATGTTTTCAAAAATGTTTTGTGCTTATGCAAAGTTTGATGCAAATGATACGAAAATAAGCACAAACCTCCCCCAAACTTGTTTTCAACCGTGTCCTCACTGTTGCCATCCGCTAAATCTCGAAAACCTGTAAGCTTGGGAGGAAATTTATTAACGGGGGCAAAATATTTAAGTGAAGATCCTCCCCAAAACTTATTTTTGGCTCATCATTTTGTGTAAAAATTTTCTTTTCAAGAGACATAAAATATACCCCCCAAACTTGAGTTAAGCAATGTTAATCTTTGAAAAACATATGAGGGGGTCAAGATCAGTGGTCGATGCCAAGCTTTGTAAAGACCGAAAGTTAACACCAACCATTCGAAAATTTTATCAATGCAGTGCTCTGGTTGGTGGAAGAAGAAGTGGGGAAAGGGTAAGTGGTGGAATAGAATGTGTGTGCGTCTCATTTTGGAGAGACGATGCAGTGAATGCGATGGATTATTCGCATTCTTTGTATAGTTCAGAAGAAAGGGTGGTGGTTCAATTTCATTGATAGGGAGATAATTCATCTCAACACCCGTGTCATTCAAAAATGCGAGTTCATCAGCGAAGATTTACTGAAAAGTTCCATCAATACCCCGAAGAATAATGTCATCACAAAGCACGGGGTGATCTTCAGACTCTATAAGAAGTTCATAATTAGTGTTAGTTATTGACCCGGACAACTCAGTGGAAGAGTCTGTATGTGTATGATACAAAGTTGGGTTAAACAACAACATATGAAAAGAGTCAAGATCAGTATCATGAGTATCATCAATTTCGCTACTGTCGACATCCATTAAGTCGACAGAACAGACATGAGTAGTAGGTTCGGAGGGTACATTTCCCAACTTGTAAATGTTCAGCTCAATTGACCTATTCCTGAAGGATAGGGTCCTAGAGCCGTTTCTACAGTTGATGATAGCGTTGGAAGTGGCCAAAAAGGGGTGACCTAAAATCACCAGAATTTGATTCTGTGGGTTCGCTACAGGCTGTGTATCAAGTACAATAAAGTCCACAGGGAATACAAATTCCCCGATTTTTATTAACACATCCTCCAGTTCACCCCTAGGTTTGGTGATTGATCGGTCAGCCATCTGGAGAGTTATGCTCGAGGGCTTTAACACTCCGATACCTAACTGCTCGTAAACCGAGTATGGAAGCAAGTTAACACTAGCGCCAAGGTCTAGTAGAGCACGGTTGATGTGTTTTTCCCCAATAGAAATGGAAATAGTAGGACAGACAGGGTCCTTACGTTTCCGTGGTAATTGTTGAGGGAAAGCCGTGTCTACAGTCTTTGCCATGAATATTTTCTTGGGCACTTGAGTCTTCCTCTACCTACTGCACAAGTTCTTAAGAGTTTTCGCATAGGACGGAACTTGTTGGATAGCATCTAGGAGAGGGATGTTGATGTTAACTTGTTAAACATATCCATAAGCTTCTCCATTTGAGCATTGGGTTTGTTGGGCCACAACCTATTTGGAAATGGAGCTCTATCAATAAGTGTTGGGTCCAACATTTGTGGAGAAGGTTGTGGGGGTGGGAAGGATGAAGTGGGTGGAGGGTTCGAGCCTTTGGGAAAACAGAGAATTGGCTCGGAAGAAGACGGTAAATTAGACGAAATAGGGTAAGAAGTAGAAATGTGAGTGAAAGTGGAAGCGGAAGCCTGGGGTTCACTTGATTCCTCAACATCAATCTGTTTACCCACATGATTGTCTAGCACTTTTCCAGATCTCAACGTGGTAAGTGCATCCACATTTGTGTAATGTGAAGGTCCAGGATCAGGTCGGGGTTGAGCTGGAAGATTCCCTTTTTCTCTTGCACTCATTTCGGCTTTTAATTGTGCAATTTGTTCTTCCATCGATTTAATACTCTTAATTTTGGAGTCAGAGTTTTTCTGGATTTTTTGACGGAAGACTGAATTGTCAAAAGCAAGTTCATGAATGAAGAGAATTCATCAGTACCGGTCAACTGCAAAGGGTTAGACAGTGCAGGTGTGTTGACCGGATTTTGAAAGTTTTGTGTTTGGAAGGGGTGCTGACTCAATTGGAGTGGTTGCTGTTGTGGTGGAAGAGCCCTTTGGAAATTGTTTTGGGTTGGAACCGTGTTTTGAGTTTGTGATTGGTTCCAAGCAAAAGGACATTCTTCCGTCAAATGTGAAGGGTTTGAACAGCAGCCTGATTTATCTCAAAATTATCTAGTAACCGCAATCAAGAACGGCGTCGCTTGGTAGCTAGCCGGTGAGTACGGGTCGGTCCACAGGGATGTTGTAAATCTCCTAAATATTCTTACGACCTAATTCCAAAGGGTGTTGGATCTTTTAATTAAATCTAAAAACTAAGTTGTGTTATACTAGGCTTAGGAAACTTGCTAGGATTAGCTTTAGGTAAAGTTTGGTAAATAAAGATCTATACCTCTTTCCAATGCCTTAAATTAGATATCATATTAGGGGTTATGGTAAATATTAATAAAGGGGATTAGGATGATTGAGAAGATGTTTCTTCCTCTAGATCCTTGTCCTTCCTTTCTTAATCTTTACCCTAACCTCCATGGAAAACTTACAGATCCGGTCTTTTATACTACGGTATCACCGTTACCTCATGGGTAGAGTGCCGTAGGGAGCGGAATAAGAAAGTATGCATGGAGTCCTAATTGTTCATAAGAGATTGGCAAAGAAAGAGATGAGAGATCTTCATCTCTCAAACCCTTCCCTATTCCTAACCCTAACAAGCGAGGAAACTACTCGCTCATTGAGGGATCTAAGAAAGACATAATTTTTATTGTTTTGTTTTGATTTAAGAGATGAAAGATCTACTGCGAGTTAATAAAATTCTAAACTAGATTAAACTAGAGCAAGAAAAGAGATTACCTAGGGCAGAAATTAAAACTAAAACTAGGGCAGAAAAATAAACCTACTTACGATTGATACTCTCCAAACTTCAAAGAAAACTGAAATTTTATTGATGAATAGAGGCATGGGAAAATACAATGAATTGGGTCTCTATTTATAGGACATAGAAAACCCTAGGTTTACAATTGCCGTATGTCTGCATTTACCAAAATACCCATAGGAAGACCTAGTCAGAGTAGACTCACGAATTGTTAAAAAATTCACGCACCCCGGGCTCTATATGGCCGCGGAACCGCGGCCTGGGTAGGGGTTGGGCCACGGTTCCGCGGCCCATTGGTTGGTTCATCTGCTGGAATTTTGTGGGCTTCTTGTGGGCTTTCTGGGCTTCTTTCTTCTTTGGTTCTTTACTGAATTTGGCTTTTCTGTTTCTTCTAGATCTCCAGTGAACAATTGCATTGGGCTTTTAACCATTTGCTTTGTAATGTTGGACCTTGCGTTGCCTTGTACATTATGAACTGTTCTTCATCTAGGCTTGACTAAGATCCTTCTATTTGTTGGTCAAAAGTCCCTCTTTTGTATCGTCTTTTATCTTTTTCACTGCTTTCGCTCCAAGAACCTGTAACCTGTACTATATAGCAGACATTGGTCAAAAGCACCTGTTTTATTGTAAAAATGCATAAGAATGGGGAATATAATAATGCAATATTATGATATGAACAAATACCCCCAAACTTATCTGTTGCTCGTCCTCGAGCAAACTTAGTTTTATTCTCGACAAAAACCTAACCGCACTTTCGCAGGGAAACGCGATTGCACTGTGCTCGTGCAACAAGCCGTTAAACCTCTAGGTGTCCCTAGTAGGAGGAGTGTTGTCTCCTGAGGGTTTTCAGCGGATACTACCCACAAAATCCTATCAATTTGGCTTTTTGACTTTTATTCTCCAATTAGGTTTTCTAACAAGAAATTCTATTATCGTTGACTCATAAATTATTCACCCATATTCTTCATACTTCCTCATTATTTAACTTAAGATTATATATGTTCTGCAGACCTACTTAGCTTTCGGCGTCTCCTAAGTTTTCCTTCTAGGGTTCCATCTCCACTTAGGAATTTCTATCAACTCTACTAAAGATACAAGTTCTATTCTTCATTCCTCTCTCTTATCTAAATCCCAATCACATACCCCTACGTGTGTGTAAATATCACCCCTACACTTGGAAATTCAAATCAAGCAATCATACTCTTGTCCGTTGTCCAAAATACTTATTAATTGGTGAATTTTTTAATTGAATTTTGCTTACACATCCTTCATGCGACCGTTAATACTTCTTGAGGTACCAACAACCGATTACAAGATGTGTTTGCACTTTAAAACGTACTTCCTAGTCTTGCAACACCCAAGGCTTTAGCAGTGACTCCCAAACCAGTTGGTCTAAGGCACTAGGTGATGAAGCACCCTCGCTAAATATTTTTGTATTTTTTTATCCTTAAGTAATCACAAAAACCAGTGTTCATTTTTTTCTTTATTCACACTTGTAATTTTTTTTTCATTTTCTTCACACTAAGGACTTTAGACAAGAGCATTTCAAGGTCTCCTCTACTATTCCACGTTTCAAGGTGCGTGATTGTGCAATTTATAGGGTATACATTTTCAGAATCTAGACTTAAGCTAGAAATTATTTTTCAAACTTATACTCTAATAAAAATATCAATACCCTTCCTTTGTTTTGACTTAGCCCAAGAAGTGAACTCAAAATTTGCCTATTTCTAAATAAACTACAAAGACATATACTTTCTACCGTTAAACTTTAAGAAAGGTTATTTTTAGGGTTTTTAATTTACTAAGTCTAAGATCTAGTTGTTCCTAGCCAGTTAACCTATTTGTCAAACTCAAGTCAAATACGGCAAAAATTGAATACATGAATTTTTATAATTTTTGAAATTTTCAATTTTTATGGGTTTTTCTATTTATTTATTTTTTTCAAATTTTTATGATTTTTATATAAGGATGCAAATGCAAAAATATACATATGAATACGAAGGAAGAAAACTTACCGAGCATAACCCCAAACTTAAACTGGACAGTGTCCTCACTGTCATGCTGCACCAAGAGGGTCGATAATGTCGGCAATTTCCTGTTTATTAACATATTTACAAATGATACACACCCCCAAACTTATTTGAAAAAAAAAAGTTTTGGAAAAATTGATTGGAAATTCGGGGGTGAAAGTGAAGGAAAATCAATCGGTGTAAATCGGCTCCTGTAAAAACAGGAGCTCCTCTGAATGGTCCGCTGTGAAGAACAGTTTCAATCGATGTCCATTTACTTTGAATAAAGTACCGTCTTCCGGATTTTCAAGATCGGCCGCACCGTGCGGATAAACGGTGCGAACTACAAATGGTCCTTTCCACCTAGAACGGAGCTTGTCGGGGTGATAATGTAACCGAGTATCATAGAGTAAAACCTGTTGACCAGGTTTAAATGTTTTTCGCAAAAGGTGTTTATCGTGGAATACCTTAGTTCGGTTTTTAACAATTACGGCATTATCATATGCCTCATCTCGCAGCTCTTCTAGTTCATTTAACTGCAGCTTTCGATTGCTGCCCGAATCTCCTAAGGATAAATTCAACTCTTTGATAGCCCAAAATGCCTTGTGCTCAATCTCTACTGGGAGGTGGCAAGCCTTCCCGTAAACAAGCCGGTATGGAGACATACCAAGATCGTTCTTGTATGCAATACGGAAAGCCCATAGTGCATCGATCAGTTTGAGTGAGCAATCTTTACGGTTTTTAGAAACCGTTTTCTCTAAGATTTGCTTGATTTGCCGATTTGAAACCTCGGCTTGCCCACATGTTTGGGGATGGTATGGCGTTGACAGCTTGTGGGTAAAAAAATATTTGCGCATTAAGGAATCAAAAGTCCTATTGCAAAAGTGAGAACCATTATCACTTATTATCGCTCGAGGGTGCCCAAATCGAGAAAAGATATGTTCTTTGAGAAATCAAACGACAACCTTATTGTCATTCGTTCGGCTAGGCACAACCTCGACCCAATTTGAAACGTAGTCAACAGCCAAAAGAATATAAACATTCCCAAAAGAATTGGGAAATGGTCCCATGAAGTCTATTCCCCAAACATCAAAAACATTCACAACCAAAATTGGTTGGAGCGGCATTTCGTTCCTCCGCGATATCCGGCCCAAGTGTTGGCACCGAGAGCAAGTCTTGCAGTATTCATATGCATCCTTAAAGAGTCGTGGCCAATAGAAACCACACTGCAAGACTTTCTCGGCTGTTTTCTTTGGGCCAAAGTGCCCGCCACATGCTTGATCGTGGCAAAAAGACAGCACACTCTTAAACTCGTTTTTCGGTACACACCGACGAATGATTTGGTCGGAACAGTATTTAAAAAGATAAGGTTCATCCCAATAAAAATGCTTTGCTTGGGACAAGAATCGAAGTTTATCTTGTTTCGACCAATCTTTAGGTATCAAGCCGGTGGCTAAGTAGTTTACTATATCAGCGAACCATGGTTCGCAAGAAAAGGTTAAGAGTTGCTCATCGGGAAAAACATCTTTGATTGGAAGTTCAAGTGTAGGCGAGGAAGGAAGTCGTGAAAGGTGATCGGCCACTACGTTTTCACATCCTCTTTTGTCCCTTATGACAAGGTCAAACTCTTGTAGCAAGAGGATCCAACGTATTAGCCTCGATTTAGCATCCTTCTTTGCAAAAAGGTGGCGAAGAGCTGAATGGTCCGTGTAAATCATAACTGGAGAGCCAATTAAATAAGGCCGAAATTTTTCAAGTGCAAACACAACTGCTAAAATCTCTTTTTCTGTTGTTGTGTAGTTTAGTTGGGCCTCATTTAGTATACGGCTAGCGTAATAAATTACGTGCGACATTTTATTAATGTGTTGTCCAAGAACAGCACAAATGGCAAAATCTGATGCGTCGCACATAATTTCGAAAGGATGCGTCCAGTCTGGAGATGAAAGAATGGGCGCAGAAATGATAGAGTGTTTCAATGACTCGAACGCTTCCATGCAAGTTGAGTCAAAATCAAATCTTGTGTCCTTGGCCAATAAGAGAGTCAAGGGTCTAGCAATCTTGCTAAAATCCTTGATGAACCGTCTATAAAAACCGGCGTGGCCAAGGAAAGCTCAGATGTCTTTGACGCATTTAGGAGGAGGAAGATTAGAAATGACCTCGATTTTGGCTTTATCAACCTCTATGCCATTTTGCGAGATGACATGTCCTAAGACAATACCTTCTCGTACCATAAAGTGGCACTTCTCCCAATTTAAAGTTAGGTTCTTATTCCTACAGCAGGTAAGAACTACGTCAAGATGTAGTAAACACTCGTCGAAGGAGTCACCAAAAATGGAGAAGTCGTCCATAAAGATTTCCAAAAACTTTTCCACCATGTCCGAAAAGATACCCATCATACACCACTGAAACGTAGCGGGTGCATTGCATAACCCAAAGGGCATGCGACGATAAGCAAAAGTGCCAAAAAGATAAGTAAATGTGGTTTTGTCTTGATCCTCTTTGGCGATGGGGACTTGGTTATAGCCGGAATAGCCATCTAAAAAGCAGTAGAACTCGTGCCCAGCCAATCGTTCTAGCATTTGGTCAATGAAAGGTAAAGGAAAGTAGTCTTTCCTTGTCGCGGCATTGAGTTTTCTATAGTCGATGCAAACTCGCCACCCAGTTTGGGTGCGAGTAGGAATTAACTCATTTGCCTCATTGGTAATGACCGTGATACCCGATTTCTTTGGCACAACATGAATGGGGCTAACCCATTGGCTATCCGAGATAGGGTAAATGATACCGCTATCAAGACACTTAACAATCTCCTTCTTGACAGCCTCTTTCATTATGGGGTTGAGGCGTCTTTGTGGATCCCTTACTGGCTTGGCATCATCCATCTAGTGTATACGATGTTCAACTATGAGGGGACTAATCCCCTTGGTGTCCGCCATAGACCAGCCAAAAGCTTGTCGATTATTTTGTAAGACCATTAAAAGAACCTTCTCTTGCTCGAGAGCTAGAGAGGCAGATATGATGACGGGTAAGGTCTCATTCTCATCTAAATAAGCATATTTTAGGTGCGACGGCAAAAGTTTTAGTTCGAGTTTACGAGGTGAAACAATAGATTGTAACAATGGAGTAACTGTTTCAAACTCGAAGGATTCCATCAAAAGTTCAAATTGAGTGTACGCAACCGAGTCGAATGGTTCAACTGACTCATCCGAAAAAGAAAAAGACTCAAACTCGGGTGGTGAGTCTTCAAAATCGTCTATAAAGGTAAAACACTCATAATCGTTATCTGCCGTGAAAGCTGTATCGGATTCTAGGAGGAACGCACTAGTGGCGTCGACACTGCTGTGATCAAACATAAAATTTTCGAACTCACAGTCCTCCTCCGCGATCTCATTGATCGAGCAAATATCAAGTACGCTAGAATTAGGCTCGTCAGGCTGATTTCCCAACTTGAAAATGTTGAGTTTAATTGTCATATTGCCAAAAGATAGATTCATTGAACCGTTACGACAATTGATCACCGCGTTAGAAGTCGCAAGGAATAGTCGACCAAGTATCACCGGAATTTGACTCCGGAGGTTAGCTACAGGTTGTG
Organism: Agapanthus africanus; assembly: GCA_030015575.1. Classification (NCBI taxonomy): domain Eukaryota; kingdom Viridiplantae; phylum Streptophyta; class Magnoliopsida; order Asparagales; family Amaryllidaceae; genus Agapanthus; species Agapanthus africanus. The sequence continues at coordinate 428,299,639 of CM057340.1, forward strand.
TATCCATAATAATAAAGTCAACGGGGAAAATGAAATCCCCTACTCTAATTAACACATCCTCCAATTCTCCCCTAGGATGGGTGATGGATCGGTCGGCCATTTGGAGAGTACAATGAGTGGGCTTAAGCTCTCCAATGCCTAATTGCTCGTACACAGAACAAGGTAGCAAATTGACACTAGCACCAAAATCTAATAGTGCTCTATTGATGTTCTTATCCCCAATTGTGATCGAAATAGTAGGACAACCGGGGTCCTTATTCTTTTGGGGTAAAGATTGGACAAGAGCATCGCTAACAGCATTAGCCACGAAAACTTTCTTTGGTACTTGTGACTTCCTCTTCTTGGTGCATAAGTCCTTTAAGATTTTTGCATATGAAGGAACTTGTTGGATTGCATCCAAAAGAGAGATATTTATGCTAACTTGTTTGAACAACTCTACAATCTTCTCCATCTGTGGAGTTGGTTTATTGGATCTCAACCGATTTGGAAAAGGAACATTTTGAAAGGTTGTTGAGTCCAATTTTTGCGGATCAGATTGTGGAGTTGGAACGGATCCCCGTGTAGATGTGTTCGTGTTGTGAGATGTGGGTCCGTTCGAGCTAGAAGAAGTAGAGCCTTGTGAAGGATGAAGAATAGGCCCTAACGAAGAAGAAGAAGAAGAATAAGGTGAAGAAGATGAAGAAGGACCACCGGCAGGGGTGTCTTGGTTAATACCCACATTATTTTGCAACACTTTTCCGGATCTCAACATGGTCACAGCATTTACGTTATGATTCTGCTGTTCATATGCAACATGTGCGTGACCGGGATTTGGCAGTGGTTGAGATGGAAGCTTTCCTTTTTCTCGCTCTTTCAACGCAGCATTGAGTTGTGCAATTTGTGCCTCAATAGATTTGATGCTTTAATCGTGTGAGGCACTACTTTGCACCAAAGATTGAATAGAAGTTTCTAATCTCGCTGCGGATTGGATAGATTGCTTTAGGAACGCATCTAGACTTCTTTCGAGTGAGCTGACCTTGTCATTCTGAGGTGGAACAAAATTGTTTGACGGGTAAGAAGTGTTAGGCACAAAATTGTTCACTTGATTAGGGTAAGGTAGCTGTTGGAAAGGTTGTTGAAATTGAGTTTGTGGAGGTGCTTGTTGTTGTGGAGGAGGAGGCCTTTGAAAATTGTTGTTTCCTTTGAATTGTTGATTTTGGTTCCAAGCGAAATTTGGGTGACTCTTCCAACCCGGATTGTATGTCGAAGAGTATGGATCATTTCTTTGTCGTTGCTGAAAGGCAACATTGACTTGATCATGTTCTTGAGTAGATGCATTGTAAGGACACTCTTCGGTGAGATGTGATGGATCCGAACAACAAGCACAAACAGTTCGTGGAGGCACAACAGGGGTAGGAGAAGGCGATGAGATTTTGGTCTCAATCGCTTCTAGCTTTTTCGTAAGAGCGGCCATCTCGGCCTTCATAGCAATCGACATATCTAAGTGATGTATGCCTGCCCTAGATTGACCAATAGAGGAAGATGATGATGTGGTCTTGGTGCTCCACCAATGATGATGCGGCCCGGCAAAGGCGCCATTTGATTTATCTCAAAAATATCTAGTAACCGCAATCAAGAACGGCGTCGCTTGGTAGCTAGCCGGTAAGTACGGGTCGGTCGACAGGGATGTTGTAAATCTCCTAAATGTTCTTACGACCTAATTCCAAAGGGTGTTGGATCTTTTAATTAAATCTAAAAACTAAGTTGTGTTATACTAGGCTTAGAAAACTTGCTAGGATTAGGTTTAGGTAAAGTTTGGTAAACAAAGATCTACATCTCTTTCCAATGCCTTAAATTAGATATCATATTAGGGGTTATGGTAAATATTAATAAAGGGGATTAGGATGATTGGGAAGATGTTTCTTTCTCTAGATCCTTGTCCTTCCTTTCTTAATCTTTACCCTAACCTCCATGGAAAACTTACAGATCCGATCTTTTATACTATGGTATCACCGTTACCTCATGGGTAGAGTGCCGTAGGGAGCGGAATAAGAAAATATGCATGGAGTCCTAATTGTTCATAAGAGATTGGCAAAGAAAGAGATGAGAGATCTTCATCTCTCAAACCCTTCCCTATTCCTAACCCTAACAAGCGAGGAAACTACTCGCTCATTGAGGGATCTATGAAAGACATAATTTTTGTTGTTTTGTTTTGATTTAAGAGATGAAAGAGCTACCGCGAGTTAATAAAATTCTAAACTAGATTAAACTAGAGCAAGAAAAGAGATTACCTAGGGCAGAAATTAAAACTAAAACTAGGGCAGAAAAATAAACCTACTTACGATTGATGCTCTCCAAACTTCAAAGAAAACTGAAATTTTATTGATGAATAGAGGCATGGGAAAATACAATGAATTGGGTCTCTATTTATAGGACATAGAAAACCCTAGGTTTACAATTACCGCACGTCTGCATTTACCAAAATACCCATAGGAAGACCAAGTAAGAGTAGACTCACGAATTGGTAAAAAATTCACGCACCCCGGGCTCTATATGGCCGCGGAACCGCGGCCTGGGTAGGGGTTGGGCCGTGGTTCCGCGGACCATTGGTTGGTTCATCTGCTGGAATTTTGTGGGCTGCTTGTGGGCTTTCTGGGCTTCTTTCTTCTTTGGTTCTTTACTGAATTTGGCTTTTCTGTTTCTTCTAGATCTCCAGTGAACAATTGCATTGGGCTTTTAACCGTTTGCTTTGTAATCTTGGACCTTGCGTTGCCTTGTACATTATGAACTGTTCTTCGTCTAGGCTTGACTAAGATCCTTCTATTTGTTGGTCAAAAGTATCTCTTTTGTATCGTCTTTTGTCTTTTTCACTGTTTTCGCTCCAAGAACCTGTAACCTGTACTATGTAGCAGACTTGGGTCAAAAGCACCTGTTTTATTGTAAAAATGCATAAGAATGGGGAATATAATAATGCAATATTATGATATGAACACAGCCACACACGGTTTTGGGAAGTGTGTTTTGGTTTAGGGAGGCTGAAGAGATTTTGTTTTCTATAGCGTCAAGTTTTCTTTGTATTGTGGCCATTTTGGCTCTCATTATGACGGAAACATCGAGCTGATTGACCTCTTCCCTAGACGGTGGTGGTCTAACACTTTCCCATTGTAAAGTGTTTTGAGCTAAATCTTCTAAATATTTCCAAGCTTCACCATCATCTTTGGTCATGAAAGTGCCTTGACACATGATTTCAAGCATCTGTCTAGTAGCGAGATCAATACCCTCATAGATAATTCGACACAAATCCCATCTAGAGATTCCGTGATGAGGACATTGGATAAGAAGATCCTTGAACCGTTCAAAGCATTTCCAGAATGGTTCATTGGAAAGTTGGGTAAATTTGAAGATTTCGCTCCGAACACGGCTGGTCTTGTGATTGGGATAAAATTTCTTAAGGAATGCTGTAACAAATTCATCCCATTTTGAAATAGAATGTGCGGTTGTATTGTAAAGCCACTTCTCGGCTAAGTCTCACAAAGTGAATGGGAGAAAACGTAAACAAAGAGCATCCACAGACAGTTGTGATGTTCCAATCATTGCGCATACGTTTTCAAATTTGGAGATAAAAGCGTATGTGTCTTCAGAATCAAGACCGTGAAATTTGGGTAACAGTTCGATGAATTGGGGGTTGATTTCAAAATTTTCCCCGTTGGCAGGTGGTATAGAAAGACAGGTGGGAAGGGGAACACGTGAAGGATAGCATCTCTCTTGGAGAGAAATGCGTGGAGGATTCTGCGCACCTGCGGGCGGTGGCAGAGTGGTGTAAAAGTTTGATGGATAACCGTCCATCGCGGTGGTGGTGGGAAAAAGAAAAGGTAGAAATACCGACTTTGGGGTCGATAGGGAAAACGCGGACAAGACGGGCACTAGAATCCCGTGTCTAGCCGAGCTTGCACTACAGGGTTTAGCACAAGTGGCAGCGTTGATATAATTAGGGGAAATGATGTGATTGGTGTTTGTTTTAAAAAATATATACGGATTTTTGAAAAAATGATGCAAATCACAACAAATGCAACAAGCAACCCTAAGTCTAGTGGTCTCCTAAGTCAAGTCTCTAGACCGCTCCTAACTGCCAAAAGACAAGTCGCAGAATCAATCCTCTACTACCTCTTTGTCCCTCCTGTGGCCAGGTAAGTGCCAGGTAAGTGGGAGGTTCTCCACTACGTAAGTAGTGGGCCTAATTAAGTAACCACTTGCCTTAGACACACTTGCCTTAGACACCACAAAAGAAACACGGATAAGCAATAGATTACGGCCTTCTTCTGTCCTAAGTGAGCGCAACGGTCCTTAGAGTCATGTCTAGATTTCTTTTAATTAATGAGGGTAATGCGGATGCAAGTTTGTGATTTTTAGGGCTTAGGAAGGGTAATGAACTCCCCACCTAATCTGAATTTGGCCGTGCCCCTTAAATTCCATATTAATATGCAAACAACCAAGATCAAACAGGCACAATTTTTAGTTTTGCGGCGCTGCGAATTATTTGCAAAGAAACCTGCAGAAAATTGTTAATGGAGCAGATGAGGAGAGAGATAAGAAAGTTAAGAATTTACCAGAGAATTCTGGCACAGAGAAGATGCAAGGCCGCTGCGGATCCGCCGCGGGAGGTAGGTAATTTCCGTGGAAATGCGGCGGTTCGACAAGATCACTGCACAAAAAATTTTAGTACTGTTCCTTCTATTGCTTCACTAAACTCCCTGGAATTTTCAGAAAATTTTTTCCCAAGCTCCCCAGATTGCAAATTTCCTCGCAACAAATCACAACGAACCGTTTAGTGTTTGCGCGAATTTTGATCTAAAAATTTTGATGGAATAAATTTTTCAACTCAAATTTCAAAAATAAACGAATTAGCGCACTATCCCCGGCAACGGCGTCATTTGATCGAATTTTTTCTCGGTGTGTAGTTAGAAAGTGTATAGAAATCACAACCAAAAATATTTTGACCGCAATCAATAACGGTGTCGATTTGTAGCGCGTTAGCGAGTGCGGATCGTCCATAGGGAAAGTGTAATCCGTTCGTAGTTCGAATTAGATGAATTGAAAATTAAAGAAAAGAGAAAAGACAACTCAATTCAAGATTTATATAATGAAGTTCAAGAATTATCTAGATCTAACTCTAAAATCAAGAAAAACATTAAAAATTAAGAATCAAGAAGTGATGATATCCAATCCAATAATCAAGAATCAAAGTGAGGCTCGTAGGAATCGATCGAATCTATAGACGTGATGAAATCTATTGATTACGTATTCTTATCCATCGATGAATTGATACTAGATCGATGATGATCAACGAGAATTAGGGATTTCTTAGGGAAACTAAAGTTTTATCTTCTATCCCTTGTCCTTTCGTTAATTTCAATCACATTCTAGCTTCTAGTAAATTCAAGAATCGATCGTGGATCCCTAATTTCGAGCGAACACAATCAAGAAAGCATCGCATCGAAACTAGGTCGTCGATTCTTCAATTTGCTAGGGTTTACAAACTCATAGGACTTAAGAATTGTTTTAAGATTTGTAACATTATCATCTATTGATTGTCTTGATTCCTCCACGAGCGGAGTTTTACTCAAACATCATAATAAGAAACACAATCAAGAATTGAGATCGAATCATGATGCAAGAATGCAAAGAAAGCAAGATATAGAAATTTCACCTTTATTTATCAACAATTTAGTTACAATTCTCTCAAGATCTATAAGAGGAAAGAACTTGATCGTTGATTTCGGCTTCGCTCGTCTCCTTGAGTCACGGATCTCCTTGGATCACTTGCTCTGATGAAGTCCGGTGTCGCTTTCTAAAGGATCGAAGGCTTCATGCTTGATTTGGTACTCGGAGTTCTTGATTTTTGGCTTGGATTTTGAATTGGGGATTAGGGTTACAAGTTGTGTCACTCAACTTGTGTTAGGAAATTGGAGAACCAATTATTGAACAACCTTAGAAGTGAAGCCTTAGGGTCTCTTTTATAGCCTTCATTAGCTTTGGCTTCCTTTAGAAGCTAGGTTTAGTTTAGCTTCCCTTGTAAGCTAGGTAGTTAGGTATAAGCTTCTAGAGGTAGTTAGTTAGGCTTAGCTTCCTTCATAAGCTTGGAGGTTAGGGAGAAGCATCTAGGCTTAGATTGTTAAGTAGCTTGCTTTGGAAGCTTGAACATGATTAGCTTAACAAAGGGCCTTGCTGTTCTGGCAGAAGATTCTGAAAAATTCTGGACTTTGAGTGGCTGAAATGAGTGTACACCTTGAGATCAGAAGCCTGCAACTGAGCTAAGCCGACGTCAACCCCACGTGGCCGCGGATCCGCCGCTCATGCCATGCTCCGGCCGCGGATCCGCGGCCCAATAGGAGCTTTGGTGTATCAATTTTACAGTGCTGCTTGATATAGGCCTCATGGTATTTTTATGATATGTTGAATCTTATAATTCCCTCTAGTTCACTGCCAGATCTCTAATCATGGACTTGGTGTAATTTTCTCAGCAATTTTGACTGTTCCAGCTTTTCTCCTGGAATTTCCTGCACAGATTCTCGAAACAAGTGTTGCGCTATACAAAGATTATGCAATGCCATGATAAACACTCAATTTCCCTCAGAAATGCCGATTTTAATATATAACACAAGTTATTTGGTATTTTACAGTCAATTTGCTAATATGTGCTATATTAATACCGAACACCTCTAGATAAGTGCAAATGGTAAGGAAATTGTCGTGTTAAAAATGCAATATTTTCGACTCATCAGTAAGCAAGAACCTCCCTGTCACCGTCCTTGAGGATTCCAGAGTACCTCTCGGGTACTTGAGGTTACCCACCATATTTGCGAGGTGGCTAATAGAATGTCATACCTGATTGAATATTTAGGTCCTATTAAATTTTCAGTAATCGTCTGTGGTTCTGGAATCGCTTCCAGTTCTACCATACTCCCACTACTGTTTTCTGAAAAAAGTCCATTTTACTAAAACTGTGGCGAGTCAAGAACAATATCACTATTGATCTTCCAAATGGTAGAAAGTTAACCCTCATCATAACCCGGGTTAATCCACAAACAGCCATTACAAAAACGTGCCTTGAGTTATCCAGAGTCTGGTTTTAAGCATAAACCGGACAACTCCGTATACCTTAACATCGTTAAGATATGAGCCATTCTATATCTAATATAGAAACAGAGGCACTGATTTAATTGGAACCAGATTCAAATCATGCATCTGTCTCCAGAGCATGTCAACTAAATGGAGAGAGGCCGATCAGCATTACTCAACATAGGAATACATTCAGATATGAGTAACCTGAAAGAGAACAAGTTCTCAAAACCATTACTATCAACTGAATACCATACATAAGTATCTACATCTTCGATCACCTTGAAGAATCCTGATACTTGCAACACCTGGTTCTCTACTTTATTCATATACCTATAACTTCTCAAAACTTGGACCTTGTATTTCTACGAAACACATGTCTAAGAACTAGAGAAGTCACAAGTAAATAGAATATAATACGAGTACCAACCCCTCTGTCCTAATGGACACTGGACAACATACAATACTCTGTATAACTCCCCTGAGTCTAATAACTCATACCATGTGTATCGTAGGTTGAAAATTGTACTTATGGTTAAGAAGAATTACACCTCTGTTGAATGCTCCTTACCTAACCATCAACTGATATAGGTAAATGTCATGGACATAATTTCAAAAAGTTATATCTCACTTTATAAAATAAACGTACAGATATATCATTTTGAAATTGGTGCATAACAACGGATATTCAAGACCAAATATTTGCCGTCCGGCAAAAACTCAGGTGATTTCCTCAAATATCGCCAATTTCAACGAATCCCAATATAATGAGGATGACCACCTAATTCCCAATAATTTACTCCCATTCATCATCTGTAAAACCATACAGATGTGAGAATCATACCTGGTAAATATATATCCTGGAGTAAGGACTAATTGGGAAATCTGTTTTCTATTAACAATGCAGTGAAACTGAAACATGTAAAATGTTTCGAAGGGGTTTCCGGGTATTCCTAGTAATGCCTCTTCCATTATCAGATTCATGACTGTAACAGTATATCTCTTTGCCATCTCTCCAAATCCCTTTATATGTCTTTAGTCATTACCTTCTGTACACCCCCCTTAGGCTAAATGGTTTTCTTCTTTCCCTACCGTTCGACACCAGCCTATAGTTTGGAAGAAGACTATCCAATAAGAGTAACAGGTGTACTCTCCTAATCCTAGGAGTACTCGCAATCTGAGAGAAGGTAAAGATAAAAGACAATTGAATAATCCTTATTCTATTTCTCCTGAACCAGAATCCATCCCTGAACTGGAAGAAATTCCTTCGGGTTCGTATATAACCATACGATGGATTTATCCAATGGAAGTGGATATTCGTAGTGATACGAGGTGTTATGGAGAAATATAAAGGTGAAATAGGAGTGGCGATGGAATACTTGGTTTGGTCGTGAATGATAGCAGTTGCAATTTACTTTGCCCTCTTTCTAATCTCTTTATTTGTCTTTACTTATTATCTTCTGTACACCACACTTAGGCTAATTGTTTTTCTTCATTCCCTACCTTTCGGCACCTGCCTATGGTTTGGAAGAAGATTATCCAATAAGCGTAATAGGTGTACCCTCTCCTAATCCTAGGAGCCCTCACAACCTGAGAGAAGGTAAAAGGAAAAGACAACCGAATAGTCCTATTCAATCTCTCCAGAACCAGAATCCATCCTCGAATCTGGAACAAGTTCCTTCGAGTATGTATATAACCATACGATGGATTTATCCAATGGAAGTGGACGTTCGTAATAATATGGGGTGTTCTGGAGAAATGCAAAGGGTAAAAGAAGGAGTGGTAATGATGTATGCAACTCAGACAATCCAAAAGTCAGTGTTTTAAGAAAGTTCGGTTAACTTGGTCAATGAGTTATAGTCTAGGGTCGGGCCATGGTCGCTGCTAAAGAGAGAGAGAAAAGAAACACTCTGCGTGCACTCTAACCTAGATCAGAATGGTTAATCACTTTATCTAATCAGGATGTCTCCCACTGTATCCTCAAATTCTCCTCCAAACCTGAAAGAAGAATTACTCGGGATCACCCGAAGAGTAAATCAACACATCAGTGGGAATCGGGATCCAAATATCATCGCATGATAACGTGACGGAATCCACTCACGTTATCACACTCCAGAAGGTATGCGCATGCCTGGCAAGTTTCAGTTTCTTTAGAAACTCCCGATGTGATTTTTACCCCATGCTCTTATGACCTTGACGAAGGCCAACATATCATAAGTCATATGTCAAGTTCTACCCGTCATTATCCAGGTTAATTTGAACCCACCCGTACATACCCTTGACGAAGGCCAAATGTCACGACCCGAAATTGGCACGTGACGGCCCTTAAACTACGCAACGTCTACATGCGTAACGTAATTTAAGTAAGCCGAAAACCCAGCAATCTAAACCATCAAAAGTAGTGAGTGATAATAGAAGTTTTAAAACATTTGAAATCTCAACCCAAATTCTTTAAAAGTCCAACTTTATTTTCTTGAAAATTTTGGCAGCACCTCCTTTGTAAAAACTAACCCCAAAAATGGGTACAACATAAATATAAGTAAAGCATCCCAAACGGGAGCAAATCTACGCCAAACGGCGGAAAAAAACCACCACAATAGATATACGACGCCGTAGCGAAGAAATAAAAGACGATATAACTAAAACTGCATAAAAGACCTCCAAGTCACAAAATAATATACAATATCGTCATCACATCAAGTCTCTAAGTCATACAAGATAATGGTAGATGGAGAGTACAAGATATAAGGAATATACAATAAACATGAACGGATAACCACAAAACCCACTTATAGCAAAACTGCACACAGTGAGCCGAAGCGGTATCCGCAAAAAAAGATGATAAGATAGATGAATAGCCTACCTCGACTACTATGGGGAACCTGCAAACACTGTGGCATAACAGGGGTGAGTTGCCAACACGTGAATAGTAAATAACATATGCAGGTAATCGCAAGTATGCACGTATAGCGCGAATCTAACATATGCAAGCTAATAGCAATAAATGGTCATATGAATGCAATAGTCATGAAAGATACTCTAGCAGGTACATCTAATACATGAAGCAATAATATGACAATCTGTATGCAACAATCATGTAAGGTACTCTATTAGGTACAACTAATACATGAAACAATGATATGACAATGTATATATGCAACAGTCGTGAAAAGTACTCTAGCAGGTACATCTAATACATGAAGCAATGTATATAAAATAAAAGTATGTAAATGCAACAGTCATTGAAGGTACTCTATTAGGTACTACTAATACATGAAACAGTGCATAAACAATAAATGTGGAGTATGGAATGAAATATGTCATTTCCACGGAATCCTGATATCGTGGTAGAACCAAAGTCCATCAAGACAATCCAAATCCCAATTTCCTCAAATCAGCCCCCAAATTGGCTCTCATATCATGTAAGTATCACAAATCCTGAATGTACAATATCAAGTAAATCTCATATATCCTGAATGTACAAAATCAGCAAATCTCATATATATCTTGTATCCAATATCAAGTGAATCTCATATATCCTGAATCCAATATCAAGTGAATCTCATATATCCTAAGTATATTTACATGAATAAATATGATGATGTATATAAATTGATATGTATAGATATTTATTAGCATCCCATTCCACTAATTATATATATATGCATATATATGCATATATAACAGCGTCCTATTCCACTGTTATATATACCGAGTAAAAATATCATGAAACTAATGTGCCAAGTATTGACACAAAAATGCTGATCTATCAGGTGCTGTCACAACGACTGGCACCCTGATAGGTACGTATCATACGCTATACCGAAAGCTCGAGTGCCTAGCTCCGACCCTCGCTTCTCGACGTATCCATACATACATAACTCCCGTCGGTATCCCCACGATAACCGTCGAGTCATAGGTACTGTCACCGGTAGGTATGGTTCCCCTGTCAGGCTCAATCGGCAAGGTTCTTCAATCGTCTTGCCCCAGGGTACCTCCGGGCCCCACCATGTACCCTCATACGGCCCACGACGCTCCTCGCATGGAAATACTTGACTTTGAGGGTACTATATCCAACAAAGAATACTTGAGCAATGAGTTCCTGGACTATCTAAAAGAGAATGGGATTCTCTCTCAGCTTACTCCTCCATATAAACTACAGCACAATGGAGTATCGGAGAGGAGGAATCGCACCATATTAGATATGGTGCGCTCTATGATGAGCACCGCTGAGTTGCCTATTTCTTTTTGGGGATATGCACTGGAAACAGCTGCAGACCTATTGAATATGGTTCCCACCAAATTTGTGCCAACCACTCCAAATGAGATATGGAAAGGAAAGAGACCATATCTTAATTATGTTAAGATATGGGATTGTCCGACATATGTGAAAATACAGAATCCGGACAAGCTCGGCGCAAGGTCATTTCTGTGTAAGTTTATTGGATATCCCAAACATTCGTGCGGGTATATCTTCTACCACAAGGAGGAACAAAAGGTGTTTATTTCTCGACATGCCACCTTTTTAGAAAAGGAATTTCTTGAAAAAGAAATTAGTGGCAATGAGGTAGAACTGGAAGAAGTTCCAGCTACACAAACTGCAACAGAAGATTTGGTGGAACCAGAGGATTTGATAGTTCCCGACGAACCCCGGCCTCTCCGCCGATCTAGTAGGGTTCCTCATCCACCTGAGAGATACTACGGTTTTCTCATAGATGGTGGGAGCAAGGATTGCATCATGGAAGACGATGACCCGACTAGCTTCGAGCAGGCCATCACGAATGGAGACTCTGTGAAGTGGCTGGATGCAATGCGATCTGAGATAGAATCCATGTATACCCACAAAGTATGGACTTTAGAAGTTGCTTCTGAAGGGGTAAAACACATTTGGAGCAAATGTATCTTTAAGAAGAAACTTGGTGTAGATGGAAAATTTGAGACTTTCAAAGCTAGACATGTTGCAAAGGGTTTTCGTCAATGACCAGGTGTGGATTATGACGAAACCTTTTCTCCAGTGGCTATGCTTAAGTCCATCCGGATCTTACTTGCCATTGCTGCATACCATGACTACGAAATCTGGCAGATGGATGTTAAGACCTCCTTTCTAAATGGTGATTTAGAGGAGTGCGTGTACATGACTCAGCCAGAGGGCTTCGTAGATAGTGGGAGCAGCGGAAAGGTGTGCAAGCTGCTTAAATCCATCTACGGGTTAAAGCAATCATCGCGGAGTTGGAACATCTGCTTTTATGTGGTAGTCAAAGAGTTTGACTTCATCAAAAACGTAGATGAACCTTGTGTATACAAGAAGATGGAAGAGAGTAAGGTTGTCTTCCTCGTATTGTACGTAGATGACATACTCTTGATAGGAAATGATGTTCCTATGCTGCACTCGGTCATGCTCTTCTTATTACATAGATTCTCAATGAAAGATCTAGGTGATGCCTCCTGCATTTTGGGGATTAGGATCTATAGAGATAGATCTAAAAGGGTACTGGGATTTTCCCAATCAGGTACATTGACACCATACTAAAGAGATTTAGTATGGAAGAATCCAAGCATGGGAACCAACCCACGATTTTGGACTCACTCTCTCCAAAGAGATGTCTCCCAAGGCTGATTTGGAAAGAGCTCGCATGCAAGGGATACCCTATGCTTCAGAAGTAGGCTCTATCATGTACGCGATGTTATGTACCTGACCCGATGTAGCATACTCACTAAGTGTAGTGAGCAGGTATCAAGCAGATCCAGGAGAGAGTCACTGGACAGCTGTGAAAAACATTCTCAAGTACTTGAGAAGGACTAAGGAGATGTTCTTGGTGTATGGTCACGGAGAATTCTAGGTAGAGTCCTTTACCGATTCGAGCTTCCAAAGTGATAAGGACGACTCTAAGTCGCACTCGGGATTTATCTTTACCCTAAATGGAGGGGCGGTTTGTTGGAAGAGTTCTGAGAAAGAAACCGTGGCAGACTCGATGATGGATACTGAATACATCGCTGCCAACGATGCTGCCAAAGAGGCTGTCTGGATGAAGAAGTTCATCACTGAACTTGGAGTGGTTCCGTCCATTGAGCATCCAATACCTTTGTATTGTGATAACAATAGAGCGGTGGCTTTGGCTAAGGAACCCAGGTCCCATCAGAGATCCAGGCATATTCTGAGGCGGTATCACCTGATCCAGGAGATAGTTGATCACCACGAGATCGAGGTCAGGAGAGTTGACATGAAGGACAACACTGCGGATCCACTCACGAAGGCCATACCCCAGATACAATTTGAGAGACTCTTCGGGATGTTGGATATGAGATACTACAACAGTTGGCCTTAGTGCAAGTGGGAGATTGTTAGTTATATATATTCCCTAGAGGCCATTGTTGTACATATGATATATATTATAGTGGAAGCTTGGATATATATAGAGAGGACTTTCTTGCTCGACATGATAGTATGCTATCTGGTTTCACTTTGTCTTAACATGTTGACTTGTATTGGTTTCACTTTGTCTTAACATGTTGACTTGTATTGGTTTACTGTCTTGCTCTCACATATTGATAAAGCCCTTAGGATATGTACTCGACTACTAGGACAATGATGCAGATCATACTAGTAGGGCCAGGGTTGTCCAAGAGTACATCCTATAACTGTTCCTAGTCGAGGGTGTATCGAGACAGGGCATCGATACTCCAGAGTAAACTAGCGTATACGCATCTTGACCCATATGATGGGCGATGAATGATCCCATATCCATTGGTGTTTGACATCAAAGATGGTGTACGGGTGCTCAGTGGAGACTGGGTATACTGAACGGACTCGCCGAGAACTCCTAGATGGTATTATACCTATCGTCAGATAGCAGTTCTTTGGTGACACTGGTACAGGTTAGTCTGTAGACCCGAGATCGTCATAGAGTATTATGTAATTCCCACTGTGCTTTGATTTCCACCTTACCATGTTCATGAGAACGTGAAAAACGGTGGCTTTTGGGTGCAGTCCCGAATCACATGGAGGCAATGAGCGATAGGAGGGGTTTCGTCTCTCTCGATATTGGGGGTTGATCGTCATATCCTGAATGTACAAAATCAGCAAATCTCATATATATCCTGTATCCAATATCAAGTGAATCTCATATATCATGAATCCCATATAAAGTGAATCTCATATATCCTAAGTATATTTGCATGAATAAATGTGATGATGCATATAAATTGATATGTATACATATATATTAGCGTCCCATTCCACTAATATATATATATATATATATATATATAATAGCGTCCCATTCCACTGTTATATATACTTAGGAGTAAAAATATCATGAAACCAATGTGTCAAGCATCGACACAAAAATGATGATCTATCAGGTGCTGTTACCACGACTTGCACCCTGATAGGTACGTATCATACGCTATACCGAAAGCTCGAGTGCCTAGCTCTGACCCTCACCTCTCGACGTATCCATACGTACATGACTCCCGTCGGTATCCCCGCCGAGTCATAGGTACTATCACCGGTAAGTATGGTTCCCCTATCAGGCTCAATCGACAAGGTCCTTCAATCGTCTTGCCCCGGGTACCTCCGGGCCCCACCATGTGCCCTCATACGGCCCACGACGCTCCTCGCAAGGGGTATATATATCAGAACCGATAAAACTCATTGTGGCTGCTGAAATATCATATCAAGAGAAACCGGGTTTTTCAAATAATGCATAATTTCATGAAACTACCACGGTCCTCAAATCCAGAAAACATCATGAAAAATCCATATCTCAATGCGAAAATCCATGAATATAATATATGCAACATAAAACTGCAATGTAAGCATATAAAAGAAAAGACGTTATTTAACTGCAACAAGTTAATATAATATATCATGCGGTTCCTAATTTCTCCAATTCTATATAATATCAAATAAAGGTAAACATGTAGTTATAGCCAGATATATGTGTAAACATAAAGGTATAGCAAGGTATATGTATCTACCTATCAGTAATGATGTAATATACCCTCCGAATATAAGTGAAGTATGTATGGAAGGTATACATGTAGCTATGTCATTATGTGTGTATGTACCGCTAATGGTACAATACCCTATAGGTATACAGGTAACTAGCATGTATGAATGTTAAGGCATATGTGTAAGCATGTAGGTATACAGGTATGTTATATGTCATATGCATAAAAAAATATGAATCAATGTCTCAATATCCCTAACCAAACAATATCATATCTATATGTGTGTTGTGCATGTCATGGTAATTATTGACGGTGTGTATGGCATACAATCAGTGCTCGTGCAACATGAGCCGTCAATAATAGTGCCGTGTCCTAAGGGTACTAGTCCAAGCACAACAAGTAACTAAGCAATAAGGTGTATGCGCAACTCTATATATGAAATAGAATATGCGACAATATCATGTCATCTCTAGCCCAGACGCATAACGCCATCCAGGCGATTTCCCTGTAGATGTTAAATCTACTCACCAACGCTCCTGGCTAAGTAAAGCGTACCACCTGTTTCCCCTTCTTCACAGCGTCCGAAGTCCCCGCCTGCGAACCTAAAACAATAACACAACAAAGCAAGTATATATTAGCAATAGACCCAAAATACGTACCAACTACGCCTGACCGACGCACCAACTCCAAACATACTCTAAAGTGTTCGTCAAGTGACTAACGCGCATAGCGACACTACGAAACTAACTCAAGAGCAAAAGCTACACAAAGACACGAACGACATCGGTACGACCCTAATTAGGAACGCAAAGCGACACAAATACCAAGCCTAGACCCTGATCGTACCGATCGCGCATTCAAAACACAATAATAAACGTGGAATCAATATAATTAACGTCGCAACGTCAAAAGAAAGCCACGCGTAAAATTTACCGAAACCTAGTAAGCAATATATATCATTTTAGCACAAAACTACAACTTTTTACCTAAACTAGAATTTACAAACATCACTAATTATCAAGATTAAACCATTTAAACCTTTATTAGAATTTTAGATTTTACTCAAATAGGATTAGTAAAAGTTTAGTTTGCTAATTAGCTTAATTAACCAATTAGGAAAATATCATTTAACAAACTAGCAAACTAGGTTATGTTTTCTTCAAACTTAACACACTAGTTAATCTTATTACTAATCAAAAGCTTAACTTGATTACCAAAACGCTTTCTAGAAATTCTAAACATGCAATTAATAGCTTTAAATTAACAACTAATAAGCTAATTAAAGTATTAGAACAACAAAGAGATTAAGCTTAGGGTTTTAAATCTCCAAATTTGATTTGAAACCTGCAACTAGAAATCCAAAGATAGCCTCCAAAATCCTCACTTGAATGAAGAACAAAACTTGTTTGAAGAAGAAGAATGATGGGTTTTGATTATATTTGAGTTTGGATGAATTTATTTGGATTTTTTGATGATTTATTTGAAGCAAAATGAGATGAAATGAAGAAAAGAAAAAGAGGGCAGAAATGGGGAAGAAGGCTCGACCAAGAGGTGAAGGGGGGTGTTTTGTGCAAAAGTGAAGAAAAATCTAGCACAAAATCATTAATGCTTCATTAAATGCAAATGCCACCTTTTCTTTCTTTTCTTTTCTTTTAAATTTTCACATTAAATAAACAAAATATCTAGATATTTGAATGGATGGATTAACAAAATATCTAGTTATTAGATTAGCATAGATTCTCATTAGTAGTAATTAACCCAAGCCAAAATGTAATAATCACTAATAAAGTGCACAAATAAAACATTAAAATAATATTTATTAGGGAAAAATTCTATTTGAACCAAAACTTCCCATTGACCCCTAAAGTCCGCGCACTAGCTTTATTCTAGCTAAACTAGGTGCCGACAAGTTTATACAGAAGTTTGATCACAATCGGATTAAAACGGAAAACACTGACAATTTTACCCTAAAAACGGAAAATTTGCAAAACGATTTCTAAAAAGTTACAATCTTCCCCCTTAAAGAAATTCGGCCCCCGAATTTAAAATTCTCACTAAGCGTACCTTTAAAGAGAAGAGTACAAAATTCCCAAATCTCGCTCGCAGCTTCCCAAGTGATCACCTCAGTATACGGCTACATCAAAGAAAACCCTCAACAGATGGTAAGACCCTTGACCGAAGTTTCTCCACCTGCCAAGCCATTAACACACTTGGCTGCCGATGAACGAAAAGATCGCGTCCCAATTAAATGGTCTGGTGCTGAATTATGTGAGAAAGGTCATGAAGGTATTTGAAAAGTATCAACATAAGGAAATACGGGGTGAATACTCAATAATCTGGGCGGAAATGCTAATTTATAGGCAACGGAACTAACTCGCTTGAGGACCTCAAAAGGACCTACAATTCTTGGATAAGCTTCACAAAACTCAATATGTCATTCATCGGAAAATCCGTAGGAATACATGATCTCCCACTGCGAACTCAAGTTTGCAACCACAACGGTCGGCATAAGACCTCTGTCTGCACTGGGCTGCTCTCATCCTGACATGAACCAACTGGATCATCTCCGAAGTCTCTAGACTAGCTGGGGTCTAAAAATCCTACTCTCGCAGAGTCAGAAAAACAGAATGGCGATCGACACGACCTAACAAACAAAACCTAAAGGTTGCCAATTGGAGTGTCTCCTTATAACTGCTATCGAAGGAGAATCCTAACAATGGCAAGTGACGATCCCCACTGCCGACAACAAAGTACGCACACAACAAGCATATCCTCTAGAGTCTGTATAGTCCGTTCTGTCTAACCACCAGCCAATGAATAGAAAGCGGAGCTAAAGCTCAACCAGTACCCAAGGCTTCCTGAAGCTCCTGCCTAAGATGGAATGCGAACAGGATGCCTCTATTGGATAGAACGCATGAAGGAACTCCGTGCAAGTGCACAACTTAACAAAGAACAACTGAGCAAACCGAGCATAAACAGACAACAAACACTCAAATGGAGTCACACCCTGAATAAACTGGGGTAGACACCACAACGAAATTCATGGAGATCTGCTCCCATTCCCACTCCGGAACGGTTAAAGGTTGCAACTCTCCAGCCGGTCTCAAATGCTCAACCTTAGCTCACAACAAGACAGACACCTTGAAATGAAATCCGAAACTTCACTCTTCATCCTTGCCCACCCGTAACTATCTCATAAGTCACTCTACAAATTGGTGGAACTTGAATGAACACCGAAAGCTGACTGATGTGCCTGCTCTATGATTTTGCGTCTCTGCCCATCAGCAATAGGTACACACAAACGCGTCCCTAAACGTAGCACATCTGGTCAAAAATCAAGGACTCTGAATCTTTACCCAGCCGAGTATGCTCAAGAATCTCTGATGAATGAGCATCGGCAGGCTGTGCCTTGCGAAAGCTATTAAGGAAAAGTGGTTGGGCGCGGACATAAGCAATCTGTCCTCTCAGTAGAGGCGAACATTAAGCTGTACTCAACGATCGCACAAGAACTGTAAATCTGCAGAAGACTATCTCAAGACTCAAAACCCGCTGCAGGAAGATGTACATTTAGCTCTCGTGGTCCGTGAAAATCTGACATGACTCTCCGAACAAGTAGTGTCCTCAGATCTTCAATGCACGACCACCGCGGCCATCTCCAGATCATGAGTGGGATATCCTGCTCGTACTTCCTCCAACTGTCGGGAAGCATAAGAAATAACTCTATAATGCCACATCAGCACAAAATCGAGCCCCACTCGCGAAACATCACAGTTAAACAACAAAGTCGCCCGAACCAGAAAACAAAGAAAGAACTGGTGCAGTTGTCAACCGAATCTCCAACTGCTGAAAACTCCACACACATGCCTCAGTCCAAAGAAAAAGAACCTCCTTTCCGGTCATTCCAGTCAACGGTGCAGCGATACACTAGCAATCTTCGATGAAACGGCGGTAAAAACCTGCTAAGCCCAAAGATCTGCGGACCTCCGTCCCGTATGTTGGATATATATGCCCTAGAAGCCTTCATTGTATAGGACGGTAGGGATATGTATGTACATGACAATCTTGCTTGATATGATAGTACACTATTTGGTTTGTCTTTATCTTAACATGTGATATATTTTACTTTGTATACATGTTGATAAAGCCCGTAGGGTATGTGCCTGACTACCAGCGTTGTGATGGCAGTCATACTTGTGGGAGCTGGATGGTCAATAGGCACATCATTAAATGTCCCTAGTCGCAGGAGTTTCGAGACTGGGCATCGATGCTCTAGAGTAGACTAGTGTATACATATCTAGACTCTGACGAGGGGCGATGGATTGGTCCCGCGGCCATTGGTGATATGCACCTAAGATTGTATGCAGATGCTCACTAGGTGTGAGTACACCGGACAGGACTCGCCGAGAACTGACTAGATGGTATTATACCTTGCGTCAGATAGCAGTTCTCAGGTGACATGTATGCAGATAGTCTGTCGACTTAAGGTCGTCATTTGTCTCATGTGAGTTCCCAATGTGCTTTGATTACTACCCTACCACGGCTCAAAAGAGTCGTGCAAACAGGTTTTAGTTGGGTACAGTCCCGAGCCACATGGAAGCAGTGAGCGACTGTTAGGGATTCGTCTCTCCCGGTATAGGCAGTCGATATCGTACTGTGATCGGTTGGTCATTACCATAAGTCCCTGGCCAGGGCTGATTGAGAATTACTGGTGGACTGACCAGTAGATTCTCGGATGGTCTTGAGCCATGCCTGACACGACTTGTACGGTTATTAGGGGTCTAACATTTTCCACCACCCTAGACCTTACATGCGATACTCTTAGACGAACAGACCGGACTGCACGGATATTGTCACGGACAGGCTCGGTAGGGGTTACGGATGAGTTCGCTCGTCGGCCTCCTTTTCGACATGTACCTGAGTTGCCGTTATGTATAGCTAGTGCCACTGACGGACTTGTGGTTAAACCCACTGCCAGCGTACTGTCGAGTCTTTAGAGTCCCACACAGAGGGTTTCCCTGGATCAGGCGAGACGATGTAGACGCCGTATGGTCTTACGGCAGGGTTTCGATTGCATTCGTGTACTGGCTACTCGAATGACGATCGGATGGATAATACTAGTGGTTTTTGGTTTAAGCCGGATACTAGTATTGTAGTATTGGATTATACTGATCTCAGTATATCCGTATTTTTCAGAATACGGATACGGGTATGGAAATACGGAAAAGGGTATTCTTGTAAATTCACAAGAATGACCTTCTAGAAGGAGACACCTCATTATTGTTTTATTCTTTTTCATTAAAGAATTAATGAGGTGGAAATTAGGAGATATTATAGGAATGGGTTGAAGGCATGGCTAATTATTTGTTTATTTCATTTGGAGCCACTATTCAAGCATGGTTGTAAATTATATGATTTAATAATACCATGGTTGAATTATTGGCTCAAGACTTAGCCATTCCCTCTTCACATTTTCATTATCATTATCACAAAAGCTTTCTCTTTCCTAGGTTTTCTTCTCTCCTTCTTCCTCAAGCTCATACACTTGAATGTGTTGCAAAACAATGAGCTTTGAGATCAAATAGTCCAATACACATTCTCTCTACATCTACTTAGTCATCTTCCCTAGCAAGCAAGATCACTAAGTTATCTCATGGAGGTTTGAACTTGACCATAGGCCCTTGGGTGGATCCATCTTTGACGCAAAGGGGACCGGAAAGTGAACTCTTCAAGGACCTAGAAGAAGCACAAGAAAGGAGATCAACAAGAAGGTTGAACCAAGGAGCAAGGAGCAACTTGAAGACCCAAAGGAATAGGAACGAGGGTATAACTCTTTTACTTAGTAGTTAGCTCTATTTCTCTTAGTCTAGGTTTTTGTTAGCTAAGGTTTAAACAAGATCAAAAAGTGGAACAAGTTCATGATACAAAGCTAAAACAAGTTTCTTTTGGTGAGATAAAAATGTTTTTAAAGTATTCCGCCTCCCCGCGACACGTGGGGTGTGCATCATGGACTTACACTGGTATCAGAGCCTATTTAAACCCTAGCTAACAGTTTAGACGAAGTAAGAAATGACGAAACCGAAACAACTATGAAAACAACGAAACACGGATCCAAGTTTCCTGTCGATTTTTGCAGAGCCTCTAAATTTTTTTTTTAACAATTGCAGAGTGCTCCTTTTAACTGTCAAATGAACATAGAACAAAAATGAGGCAATTCCACACTGAAGTGGCCGGCCACATACTAGAAAATTCTGGCCTCACCGGCCCATTAGGGGTTGTATTGCCTTGGATTTTGTGCTGTGTTCTTATGCCTTGGATTTGGGTTTTCAGGTGTTTTTAAAATTGCCAATTTTGACTGTACTGTTAAACTTGTTCTGTGGAAATCTCGTAGTGTTTCGAAGTCATAATTTTTTACTGTCGTTTATATTTGTTTCAGTTGTTATCTGTAATGTTATATGTGTTTCAAAACGTCCGCTAATCGCTATACGCCGATTAGTTGGGGTTGCACATATCTGTGTTTGATTGGCTTGTGTATATGAATCTTATTGGATTGTCGATGATGAATAGCCGGGGGGGTGAGACGAGTGTTTTCTTTTCTTTCATTCAATGTAATTTATAAAATTGATGTAATATTATTTTTGCGGCGCACATCCGGGTTGAGGTTGTAGCCACCGTTGTATTATTTCTTTTACTGTTTTTGCTCCTAGGATAGACCCAAGATGGGGTGCACAAACTACCGGGTACTTTGAAGTGCTTAGTGGCCTACTCACGTTGTTGAGAGAGACTGCTTCACTTCTGGTACTTAGCGGGTAGTTTGCCGCACCCGTAGGAGTCTAGGGTGGGGTTTTGGCTATTCATCACGACCGTGGAACCCGTCCTTCGTTATGGGCTTAAACGAAGTGCGGAATCCTAGTATATCCAATATGTTCATCTGTGATCTGGAATGGCCTATTATTGCATGCGACGAATGGATATATCTATATATTATATTTATTAGGCGTTGTTTATGTTTTACACCCACACTAGTCCAACCCCCGCTCTGTCGCTAGTTAAGTAACCTAACCGGTGATGACGGGGCCCAGTGGCGAATGCGGATGGCATAAGCGTACGTTGTATTTTCGTTGTTTTTTGCAATGGTAGGATTAAATGATGGGACATCATGAATACATTAATGCAAAGAAAATAAACCTAAACTAAATCGTTGGAACAATTTCAAAACCACTCGGTTTTCTTCAAAAAGAAAATTTTAAATGAGCAGCTTAAACCACTCCTTTTAAAAAGCTATCATGGTTCCTTCGATCATATCAAGTTCATTACGTTAACGGTTTCGCCAAAAACTAGCCGTAACCCTCCATCGTTTCAAATAAACAGCACATCGTATTCATGCTATGTCTGTTGGCCTACGTCAAGGCATAGTGTATGGTAGCAATGTGTTGCTTATTTGTTGCACAGATAGATGCATTAGTTTAGGACAGTCGTACAGCCTTGTTTGCCTACGTCAAGGGCGAGTACGGATGGATCTAAATTAATCAGGACAACGACTGGTAGAACTTGACTTGCATCTTATGATTTGTTGGCCTACGTCAAGGTCATAAGAGCTTGGGGTAAAAATCACATCGGAGTTTCAAACATAAAGGAAACTTGCAGATTTAGCATACCTTCTGAGTGTGGTGACTAGAGTGGCTTCCATCTAGGGGCATCATGCGATGATAGTTGGATCCCGATCCCACTGATGAGTAGGATTACTCTCGAGAGATTTTCTCACTTAACAATCAATGTTATAAACCAAGTAGGTGTCTAGAAAGGTGTTAGTGGGGCTACGCCTCCAGGGAAAAGAGGTTATATAATTAAGGAACTTCGCGAAAGCGTTGGAAAACCTCCCTCAAAGTACCAAACACTGGCCTGGTGAAAAGTTAAGCAAGTATTGTGACGTGTGATCAATCCTGACTAATTCTTCTTTTAGGGTTTGAAGAAAGATTTGAGGAAACAGTGGGAGCCATCCTGTTTAGATAAACTAATAAACCAATCTAAACTTGCAAGAGCATATGCTGAGTGTTTCTTTCTCTCTCTCTGGCAGCTACCATGACAGGACTAAAACTATTACTTGAAAAGAATACACTGACCGGGCCCAAACTATAAAGATTCGGCTAAGGAACGTCAACATTGCACTGACTTATGACAAAATTGCATATGTTACCACCGCTGTTCCTCCCCCTATCCCAGGACCAGATTCCTCAGTTGCGAACAAGGAGGTTCGCAAAACTTGGGATCTAGACTGCGAGAGAGCTAAGTGTATCGTGCCTGGCTTCCATGAACAATGAACTCCAGAAACAGCACGAGGGTATGGATATTATATCGCATCTTTCTCCATTGCAAGGAACTGTATAGAGAGCACTCTCGTATCGCAAGGTACGAGACCCTCAAAGAAACTATTCCAGATGAGGTTAGCTCCAGGGATCACCTGTGGAAGAGCACGTCCTAAAAATGATCAGCCTCATTGAGGAACTCGCAAACCTGGGATGCGTGCTAGAGAATGAGTTGTACATTGACTTGATTTTGCAGTCCCTTCCCCACACCTTCTTTCAGTTCGTGCTGAACTTCAACATACACGAAATGGAAGCTGATCTTCCAAAGCTCCTCAAC